>VXAU01002136.1:0-22603 GCA_013399695.1 Formicarius rufipectus | reverse complement strand
TTTAAAAATACACTTTTTAATGAAAAGTACTGTTGGTTTTGCTTTTTTTTTTTTTTTTCCATTTTACTCACGGCATTCACTCTGTTCACATTTTTAATAGTAGCCATGACTTTATGCTCCACTGTCTGCTTTTCCTCTTTCCTTTGTGCCAGAATCTGTGGCAAGAGCTGATGGTGATCATGTAGAGGTGATTTGGCAAGTGCCAGGCACACATTAACATGTCATGGCCTGATTTAGTAATCTCATTTCCCAGGTGCTGCTCTGCTTCTCTGAAGGGCTACATATTTAGGGGTTGCCATTTATGTCCCTAATAGGAACAGTGAAAGAGATTTTCAGTCTTTATCTGAGAACATAACATCTTTGCATACCATTCCTTTCTGCAATTTTCTAATGATATAAATAGTGTTTAAATCTGACTGATGCATACGCAGTCCTGTTTGTAATACATTCTGATATTTTTGCCTTGACTCCAGAGTCGCTCTTGCCTTTTTAAGAGCATGAAGACTTTGGCTTTAGGAAGATTGTGACTTCTCTCCCTTCTGCCTGAAACTTTGGATCTTGGCATGAGCAAGACAATTTTTTTTTTCTTTTGTAGAGGAAAGTCACATGAACATCAATGGCACAAGCAGTTCCTGACTGCCCAACTAGCAAGGGCAGCATATTTGCTTTATTGAATTAGCTTCAGTTCTCCAGGCTGTCACGAGAACATTTGCTTAAGCTTATGGCTTTAGGATGTTTATAGGTTCTTGCAAGATCAGAGTCCTGGTAGTGCACTTGTGCCACAGGGCAGATGAGAGTCTGGATGAGGTGTCTGCTGCAGTGCTGAGTGAGGGAATTGATTTCACTTCATTTTAGCTGTGGTGAAGTTGTACATTGTCTAAAAATATGTTTAAATATAGTAGCAACAATTGGAATAGGTTGAATAATGTTAAATATTTCATCAAGTATTTGGATTGTTGTAATTTCCATTTGTTTTTCTGAGTATATTTTAATTTTTCCCCCCCTTGTCTTCTTTATTTGAAATTTTCAATGAGTGTTTGTATTTTTCAGTTTCTCAGATTTTACTTTTGCAACTGTGGAATTTATTTTGGCCTTTCAGATGTGAATGACTTGATATTTTACTTGTCCTTGTAAGGCACCCAGTTGCTCAATCTCTGGAGCAAAACACTGTTTAATGTGTGCTGATCACCACACGAATATCAAGTGTAGTGGGAAAAGACTACAATATCACTTTCATTCTGTGAGTTGTTCTTTTTTACGTTAATTTGAAAGAAAAAACATGAATTGCAAAGGCTTACATGCCATAAATGATCCTTTGTGTCAAGAGTTTAATAGGCTTATGGAAATGCCTACTGTTTACAAAATGTGCAGGGCCCAGGAACCAAATATTTAAGGTTTCTACCATACTTTTCATACCTGGTGGCTTGGAATAAACCAAAGGGTACAATTTAAATCATTGGCATGAGTTTTGTGTCTTCAAAGTTAATTTGTAAAAATCCACTGTTCTTACCAGTGTTGGCTGTCTAAAATGTTTCATAATCTACATGTTTTCTGGAAGGCAACCTAAGTTGCTGTCTAGTGAAAAGCATCTAGATGGCAGAGAAATACAGATGTGTTCTGTAGGCAGAACTGGAGGGACATTTGTCAACATTTTCCATGACTTTTCCCTTTTCCATGTTCAAGATCAGTACCTACATGTGGTCTGGTACCTCGATTGCATTCGTCAGGTCTTTGCTGAGTTGCCTGTGTGCCTCTCATTATTGTAGTTTCTCCCCACTGTCAGATCACCTTATTTTGGTGCATTATTTCCTGTTCTCAGGAATGCTGGCTCCCATAGGAAGGTAGAGTGCTCTCCATTGCCCATGTGGTTCTCACCAATTTGTCTGCATTTGAGTGGATAACCAGATTTGGTCAGTGAGCAGCAAATACAGATGGCATGTGTGTAGGGTGATAGTCATCTCATTTGCAAATTGGAGCAAGAGGCAGGATTGCCTTGTTCAAGCAGCCAGTCACCATCCAAAACATCACCTGTATTAAGTACACAGAATAGGTACTGATATTTAAATGCTGTGTTTATCCAGTGAAAGTTTCTGAGGGTCTTTTCTGGAAAAGATATGCAGGATAACAAGCACTGAGCAGTACAGATTAATGCAGCAGCCTCTGTGCCTGGTAAGGACTTTCAGCTGGCTCATTTCTCAGCCTTTCCTCATTCTAGAAGTTACATGCACTCCTGCTTTCTTCTATCTTACTCCTGCGCTTATATTTTTCCTGTTCAGCCATTTCTACGTAGAGCTGTGTGTGCTGGGTTGTACCACATTGTTTCCAATGGCTTTATTTTCACCAAAGGTTTTTTTGTGGTTTGTTTATTTGTTTGTTTGGGTTTTCCCCTCCTTGGTTTGAACTGTGTTCAAAACTGCAAGGCTGTGTAATGCCATTCATGGAGTGGAATAAGTGGAGAGGGGAGGACTAGGGAGGAGAAGAGTTGTGCAGGTGTGGATGTACAGGAGGATGACTCCAGATGGTGAGAAGTGCAGAGGAGTTGGCTTTTGCAGCAGAGAGCTGAGAGGGCAGCCAGCTTGAGGAGTGCAAGTTTGTAGCAGGGGAATAGAAAGAGAGCAGATCTACAAAGTATGTTGGATGAAGTCCACAGTGAGCTTTACAAACCAAGAAAGATATTACTTATGCTGGGTCAGATTTCTTTCCACGCAGATGTTGTGTTAGCTCTTGCATTGTCATTATGCCGGACCTCTTCAGTGTGACTAATATTGCACAAATTTCAGATCTTTTCATCTCTGTGCATGCTCAAATGCAAGGAATAAGCCTTGAAACTTTGTCTATTGCTTGTCCTTCCACTACCCTGAAGTGTAACTTAAATAATGTTTCCTACTGGATTTTAAAAGATTCAATATGGAATGAGTACACTTTCATGTACTAATCAAAATTCACTTGCATACTTTGCATTTCCAAGTATAGAGCTGAAAAACAAAACAAAACACAAAACAGGGTGTTTTTTATGGTCCATTGTATAAGAAAGAAAGGGGTTTCTGAGCCTCCTTGCTGTTTTCTGTGATAGCTGCTTTAACTCCACTGTGAGTTAAAGAGCTCTGAAGAGACTGTGGACCTGACTATGTAAGCTCTATGATAGTGCCTCATAAATGCCAGCTCTGTGAAAAAAAACCCAGTTTTTCTGTTTCCTGTGTTTTCCTGTCATTCCCTTCCTCCTAGCAACAGCTAATTTGGGAAGTGACTTTTGATGCTCCGTGGTATTTAGACAATGTGTATCCAATGCCATGATCAGACCTGGCTTAGTGCAACTAGCCAGAGTTGCAAGCATATGGTATTATCCATAAGGAATTAAACTAAAGCCTTGAGGACTGGGCAGTCTTTCCAGAAGAGCAAGGATCTGTCAACAGAATTGTAGCCCATATGTAATTTGTACAAATCTGTGAGCGGGAAATGTCAATGCTTATTAGACCATGCATTAAATATCATTGAACAGATGTTCCGAGAGCCTTTCATTCATAGTACTGTTAGCAATGAATGAGGTATTATGCTCCCATGCTACATTTTTAAGTCAAGTGTAAAGATATGTTTGAAAAGAAGAAATAACGTTAAGTGCACCCTGCTGCCATTCATGTTCGAAGACATTGTTTTCCCTCCAGTATCTACAATTAATTACACTGGAAAGAAATAATTAACAATACAGCTTCAAGTTGCACAGAATATGAAATTACACAGTGAGTATTGTTTGGTTGTTTTGTTTTTTTTTTTTTTTTTTTTTTTTTTTTTTTTTTTTTTTTTTTTTTTTTTTTTTTTTTTTTTTTTTTTTTTTTTTTTTTTTTTTTTTTTTTTTTAATAAGATATATGTACATCTCATCTGGCAGAGAGAATTTTTCAGGACAACAATTCTTGAGCTCTAGCCTTGCCATTTCCCAAGGGCTGTATTATCTTTGTTCTCAGGATTCCGTCAATAGACATGTGTTTTAATCATGTTGCTTTTAAAGAGCTTAGAGGACTGCAGGGAAAATTAGGTGTGCTATTTTCCTAAATCCTATTCAGAAAACTTCTATTACTCTCCTTCACTTTTTCCTCTCAATTCTCTCCTTGTTTTACACTAATGTGAATTGGTTTCAGGAGTTTCCTGTCTCTCTCCTGATTATAGCAGAGTCTTGTCTGTGTGACTTAATCTAATCCTGATGCTTAGTCAGCTCAGCTTGTATGAAAGGCTCCCACTTGGATTTGTTTTAAAGGTCCCACGGGAGGACTCTGATTTTCCTGTGGGTCACTCAGTGCACTGACAAAACCTCAGGTGTGTGGATCTCAGACTTCAGACTGTTTGTACCTTTGTTGCCATTAAGATCTGCAGATAAATTTACCATGTTTTATGTGAGCTCCTTGGTCTTTCTCAACTATGGTGGTCTCAATTTACCAAGAAAAAATAATGTTTAGGGTTTGGGTTTTTTTAAACAAAAAAAGGGAGAGGAAAAAATAAAATGCCTTGGAAAGGAGTACACTACAGCATTCTTGAGAACGACATCTAAACTCCCAAGGCTTTGGAAGAGACCTTCCCAGAGACTATATCTTCCTGTCAGGGAGCTCTTGGACATCTGATACAAGCTGGCTGAGGAGCACTGAAGTGAAACAGTAATGAACTGTTCAGTGGCTTGCCCTGGCCAGAACTGTCAGAAGCTCCCAATATGGAAGAACTTAGTATTTATAGACATTCTCTTTTTCTTGTTTATCAGTTTTGGTTTATCAGTTACCAAAGAGTGGTGTAAAATGTCTGTAGTTTTGACCTGAGTGGAAAGAAAAAAAAATACATTACAAGAAAAGAGTAATTCTGAGGTGCCTTCATTCACCTGCCACCATCTCATATTCCTGTTTAGGATTTCTATCATGCCTCCTCTTGGATTTTAAATGTGTTTTGTAAAGGGGCAGTGTTAAATCAACAGCAGGTAACCTAGAAAGCACTTCAGAGGGTTTGCATTTCATTTCTTTTTTTTTTTTTCTTCAGTTTGGTGGACTTTCATGCTATGTTTTTATGGAAGTCACAAAGACTTTCGATATCCTTTTGTAAATCACTATGTCCATGCTTATTCTTGTGTTTGCTTTAAAAAAGTATGAGGCAAATATGAAGTTGCTAAGTTGGCTGTGCTTTGGGTGGAGTTGGAGATAAATGCCAGAGGTCCCTTCCAACCTAAGTTACTTTATGATTATAAAATATTTTAATGAAAGATTCATGTGGGTTTTTTTGAGCTTCCCTCTCTAGTTTCACCGTGCAGCAATTTTTGGGTGAAGTCATTTTGGAACTCAAGATAAACTTCCTTCTCGTATTCCCCTGGCTTTTGTACATTGGCATCGTCAGCTGTGCGTGCAGTGTGGGAGTGAAGGCTTTCATGCTCCTATGTCATCTTAGGAGCATTTGCTGACCCATGCAAAGAAAAGAATGATTAGTGGAGTAGCATGTCCCTTCTGTCACCCTGTCACCCCATTACCATTCCCTTAATGGGGAACAAATATTCAAGAAAAGGAAGAGTAACATGATTGAAACTGTTTTGGCCAAAGAATTAGAGATGACAGTAGGATGAACTTGAGAAATATAAAACTAAGCCAGTTAGAGAATTTGTCAGACCATATATCAGAACAGAATTTGTCACTTGTGCTTAGAAGTTAAATTATATTTCACTTTTTAAAGATTAATAGAGAAATAGTCTAACAAAAAAAGACGTAAAGAATGTTATTTTGAGATGAACCTGCTCTAGAGGTTACTTTAAAATGTTCCTGTTTCTTGGCCTAAAATGATTTCTGCTCCCCCTCTTCCCTTCTGTTTTTTTACTGAGCCACCAAGCCAGAGAATTTCATTACTCATTTATCTCAGCTTTCAACCTCTCAACATGCTTATGTTCACCATATAATTGGGCATTTCAGAATGCTAACCAGATTAATTGATCACTTAAAATATTATCCTGTTTCAACAACAATTTACATCAAACTTAGAGCTCTGAAATAATTTTCTGTTTCCTGAAATCATTTTTCACTTGAGATTGAAAGAAGATTGGAAGCTGGGAGAAAATACACTAAATTGGGAAGGAAAGAGGGAATCACAGGGTCATGATAATAGGCTAACAAATAACCATCTGGATCATTTTGCTTTCAGTATCCAGTCATCTTAAAATCGGGTCTGGAAAGGACATATGGTGTGATCTGTTCCAATTCTTCCCTATCATGGTCAGGCATGTTATGCATTCCTATTCATAAACCAAACAAGTTTGTAATTCCTGACTTACTGAAAAAGTGTGGAACTCAGCTTAACATTGCAATGCTTTTAGTGTATGCTTGAAACTTTCCTTAAAACTTGATTGCTTTTAGCTTCAATAAGAATTTTTATTTGGCAGTGGGTAGTCCTAGTCTTTACATCTGTGTATGGTTAATTCTTTGATGGGAGGTACTCATCAGACTATGTATTAAATCTCACTAATTTGTCTTATGCCAACAGAAATTACTATGGCTTTGTCTGATTGTTATTATTTCAGAATAATGACTTTTTTAAAAAAAAGCTCTGGTTTGTGTTCATTCAGTTGCAAATTCAATGGAAAGAATGTCTCAGGGCAAAAGGAAAACATGCCACAGAGCAGGAATCATGGAGTACACAGTCTCAGATTGTGGCACTGGTGGTCTCAAACGTGATAAACAGCTTTTTGCTTTTATTTTGGTAAACCCATTAAAAAATCAGTACTGTTTTAATATGACACCAAAAAATGGCAGCTGACTGGGATGTCCTTGAATGAATTGGATGCATGAATTGGAACCAGAGTGCTCTCTCTCTGACTCTCCAGACGATCCCTGGAAACCCTTTGCAGCAGGAGTGACTCCGTGCCAGACTCCACCATGTCCCCAGAGTGCCAAAGCCTTTAAGACTGAACTTAAAAAACCATGACCCATGTAAATGTAACAAAGAGAGCTTACAAATTTAGCTTACAAATTTTCCCTAAAAGCTATCAAATGACTCATGGACTGGTCTAAATGTGCTGTTGATGCAATGTTATTGGAACTGGGAGTTTTAAACCATCAGGGTATTGCTATAACTGCTCATGGGCATACTGCAACTATGGGTGTTGGATGAAGTGGGCTGATGGTAAAGGCCCATAGACTTTTTATACTGCTAGGGATGACTTAACATAGTTCTACCTCTTTGTAGAAAAATATTTTCTTGAATGTGGAATGTCCTTAAGAGAGGATTTTATCCTAGAGTTGATACACAAAGAAGACAAAAATTTTCCTATATATGTCAGTGACAGTAATGGTTTGTGCCTGTTCACTGACTCAAAAAGTGAGATGAAGTTGAATGCAAATATGCATTTTACTATTTCCTTCTTAACTGCCTTGTTCTGACTGGTTTTAGGTTCTTCCTAGGTCCGTCTTCAAGGCACAAAGACTGTTTCTTAGCATTTGACATCATGAAAAGAATTTCATCCTTGAAGAATTCTGGACTGCTGCTTGTTCTTCACAGGCCTATTGAAATATGTGATTTCTGCAATATATGTAAAAATTGTAATTGAACTGATATGTGGATTTTTGTCCTAGGACAAGCCATGTTCCCTTCTGAAGAATAAAGTTAGATAACAGTTGTTGCTGAGCATACATGCTGTCCATCTATTCAGTCTGTTCTCAGCATTTCAGCGTTAAGTTGTGGGGTTTTCATTAGGCAAATGGAGTTCATTCAAATAGCAGAACAGTAAATGAATTTAGGGTGGCTCTGTGTGTTTGAAAGAGATCCCAAAGAGGCTAGAGAAGTAGCCATGGTAATGTAAGGATGTAAAAGGACTTGTGTGTTCTAGAGACAGCCCAATTTATACACTTGCTTGTTTATTCATTCAACACCTGCACTGCATCAGCTCATCCAATTAAAAAGGTGTCTATCAGCCCCTTTCTCTGTATCTGGACCACTGTGAAAATGGTACATTCCTGAAAGTGGATAATCATGTCTGTTGAAAAAGCAGTTTCAAAACCTCTTGTGGTACCAATAAGTTAAGAAGTTAACTAGTTCTTGCATTTGATTTCTGACTTACTGCCGTAAGTTTTCAAAAAGAAAGAAAGGAAAAATAAAGAGACCCATTTCTGAGGTCTGGGATCTAAACAAGGGGAATATTTGAATGGAGCTCAATAATGTGAGAGTTAAGTCTGTAGCCAACACGATCGTCCGTCAGTTCTGAATAGGAAAACACGGAACCATTATTCTCTGTCCTGTCTGTGCTGTTTTAGTGGAAAACAAGTTGTTTCCTTCACCCTTGAGTCCAGAAAGGGCTCTGTATAACAACAAATTTATTAGTGAATCTCTTGGAGCTGGCTACTGCTGCTCTGTGTAAATGCAGTAGTCCATTTAATTAAAGGAATGATGTGTGCCTACATACTTGAGAACAGAACTGAACTCAGACCTGGCATTGAGCTGTGATTTTGGTGACTTGTGCTCCCCTCCCCTGCTTATCTTCTCCCTTCTAGGACTTCACTCAGTGGTCTTTTGGGTTCTCCTGTTCTGGGACTATTTGATCACCTAGTTTTTGTGGGCTCATATACAATATCTTCTGTGGTTCTGGGTAAGCACTGAGACAATTTTTGCCATAGTTTTCCTTTCTGAGAGGTGATTGAGGAAGAATTCTTTAAACCAAATTAAAAAAAAAAATTCTTTTTGCTGTTATTCCCTAGAATGCTTAATAATTTCTAAGCTTTAATTTCTGGCCAGATGGGAGCACACTTTGTATTTATTTTTTGGCTAGCAGGGCAAAATGTGTGTTTGGAAAAAACTTCAGGTTACACAGAGGTTCCTTGGACTCCTGATTTCGGCAGATGGACCTTCATAACAGATACTCACTTCTGCCTTATGGTCCTCCTTAAAAGGCTTTTGCATACTAATTGGTGGCATTTAGATAATTTTTTGTTTGTTTGTTTGTTTGTTTGAATTTCTTGCATAAAGTTGAGAAATAATACAGCAGATATGATAAATCTGCATTACCTTCCTTCATCCTTCTGAACAGTGCTTGTTGTAAAACAAGAAAGCTCTTCATTCTTTCCTGAGTGGGGGTCAGTTGTTCATTTGCTAAGCTTTGTTAAGAATAGTGTTTTCCTCAGGAAAAGCCCTTCTTTTTTGTAATCTCTGTTCTATTTTCCATATGCTATCCCTGGTTTATTTCCAGGGAAGGAAAGAAACCACCAAAAGGAACAAACCAAACCCATCAAATCTCACCCCAGCTCTGGTACGGTTGGAGGATCATTTCTCAGACCCATATGTGAGTCCTCTCTAAGGGGTGATTGTTGTTCCATTTTCATACAATGACATGTCAAAGCTCTGGTTTCTTTTCCTTGTAAAGTGGACTTTTCCTTGTAAAGACTTGCAGTAGCTTTAGGGTCATCTTGTTTGAATAAAGACAGCAGAATTTGGTCTTGGCTTGTGCATCTTTAACTTTTAATCTGTAAACACATTTTAGTCATTTTAGAGTGTAGTCTTGCAAACAAATACTTTTTTACTTCAATCACTTACAGAGTTTATTTGAACTAAATTCTGTTACACCAAATAAATATAAACAGTACTTCTGCATAATACTTTTATCTTATGTTCCAAAACACTTCACAAACCTCAAATTCTCAAGTTTTTATTTCTTAGAATTACAGAAAGCCAGGAAACAGTGGAGCATGGTTTGAAATCTTTCTCTAGTTATATGCAGAGCTGGCACTCATGCTGCTCCCCTGTCAGCAGGATAGTCAGCCTGGAGTCTGGGAAAGAGAAGTGCTGGAGAGATAAGTCATGTTTAGGGGAATGGGAGGACTCTGAGAAACAGGATATGACACAGAGGCCATGAGAAAAAGTAAAATCTCCTCCTTTGCCACAAACCCAGATGCTTGTGCTAAAGCTGGGCTTTCACATTGTAGTGTTTTAGGCTTTGGTGAGTTGGGTTCCTTGTAGGCACAGGAACAGCTACAAAGAGCAACTGGCACTTGGAGGTCATATACAGTGCACTGTATAAGTGTATGGTCAACACTTAGTGTATGATGAATTTGAAGACAAATAGTTATTATTAAAGTTTGGCAAAAGCAGCTGCTCGTAGAAGCCAGAATAGTCACAAAAATGAGTAATTTTTTGCTGAGAGAAGATTTGGGCCTGGAACAAAACACTGGGACTCTAAGGAGGAGCCCTTGGTGTTGCTAATAAATATCCACTTAGGCAGATTTGTCACTCATTTTTCTGAAAGTTTTGTGGCTGGCTGAAAAGAATGTGCTTTTATTTCTTGAGCAGCTGTGCTTTTTAATGGGTGCAGCTGTACCACAGTGTCCATTGACACCAATTGCTTTGTGATTTAGAGTATTGGTTGCTGTGGGGAAGTGCAGTCAATCAAGTAGAGAGAATTTCTTTCTCTTTTTTATATGTTTTTTACTTTTAAACTGAGAAAAATCCTGTGAAATAGCTGAAGTTTGTCAGGCTGGAGCAGGCATGACTGCAGCATATCTGTGACGTTACTGAGAAAGCTTCTGAGGGATATGGAAGTCAATTATGGTTTGCTGTCAGCCAAAGAACAGCTTTCCTGGAGCTGCCTCTGTTTGTTCCAGCGAGGGCATGACCTGCCACATGCAACGTGGAAGTCATTTGAAAGATTTCCTATGGCAAGAACAACATTGCAGTTATGTAATGAAGATTTTCTGTTAGAAGTATGTGAAAACAGGAGCTGTGAACTTGCAAGCAATTCAGAGCTGAAATTTTTCCATATCCTCACTCCAAAAGGTTTCTTTGGAAAGTTTAATGGAATGTTGTTTGGAGCTATTTTGATGGAAATGAGTGTGTATGTCTGTTTTGAAGGAGACCTCTTTTTTTTTCTTTTTTCTTTTTTTTCTTTTAACCGTCCCATTCTAACAAGTAAATTTCCTAAATTCACAGCATTAGGTCAGTAACAGCTTTAATCTTGGCTCTGCAGACGATTTGCTGAGTATGCTTGGAGAAGGCCTTCTGTCATCCTGTTGTAGGGATAAACTATTGAATACCTATAAAGCGGTTTTATGGTAAGGTATTTCAGCATAATCTTTTATAGGTAATACTGGAGCTTTAAAACTTCATCTTTAGGATTTTTTGCAAAATTAACGATCAGGAAGACACTGCTTGTACTCAACTTCTGCCAAAACTGAGGTGAAATATCAGGAGGTGAAGTTTGTTGGGGCAGGTTGCTTTTTTTAACGTGACTCCCTTTTCTTGAAGTAACTCCTATAATTATGGATGTCAAGTATTTTATGTGCTATTTTTAAATATCCAATTTTTTGAGTAAATGGTAGAGATAATGTCACTCCAAATAAAACCATACCATTGCACTGTTTTCCTTGAATGAAGATGCCCAATTATTTTCCCTTTCCTCATCCAAAATTAAACAAAAGCCTGTCTTTTCATCTGTGTTTGACAGTTCTAGTTGCCCTGGAGAGAATGGTAAAGGTCTTAAATTTCTATCAATTTCTTAATTATAGGTGGTGGGGTAGAGGAGGGAAATACATATTTTGTTTGGAGAAGGAGCATTGGGAGTGCACTACTTATCAGACAGGAGAGGGAGTGTTTTAAATGGCCCCATGACACAAACCTTCCCTGGGCAGCAAAGGGGACAGGCCAAACACAAGGGAACCTGTCTTGCATGTTCAGTGGGACCCAACTAGGCTCAACTTGGGACATATGAGGGTTTCTAGATCCAGCACTTCCTTAAAAGTGTTTAGGTTCATATATTTTTAATGGAAGCAACTTGCTGCCATTGTTCAGGTGTTTGGAGATGCTGTTTTGAAATTCATTTGAGCTTGGGAAATGCAGCTGCTCAGTGGTTTTGTGGTGCCTTTTTTGATTGGTTTTGGTTTGGCTCTTATTTGCCTCTTAACTTTTATTACACTCATGTCTGAAGAAAGTTTGATTGGATTTTGGTTTTTGGTTCTCTTTTAATCATTCTTCCTTAAATCACATCAGATGAAAATGTGAACTTTCTTCCCTTGTCCAATCTCATGGGTTTTTGGCTAATCGACACATTTTTGAAAGAGAAAATTTAACTACACCTTGATCTAGTGGTGGAACTGACAAACCTCTCAGTTTATTGTGGCCCTGAGAGAAGCTTCTGAGATGTCACTGGGATTTTTTCTTTTGTTCTTTTCTTTTTTTCTTTTTTCTTTGTGGTTTGGGGATTTTGGGGGGTTTGGCTTGTTGGAGTTTTTTGGGGGTTTTTATTGATTTTTTTTTGGTTGATTATTTATGGGGGGGAGTGTTAGTGCTGCTTTTTATGGCCTTTTAAAAAATATATACACTTCGACTTTCCTTTTTTACTACCTTATGCTGTGCTTTTGGGAAGTTGTGTGGTATCTCTGCTTGGTTTTGTCTGGGTTTGTTTAAATTTTCTCACTTTAATTGCTATTTGGAATTTCTTGTACTGTACTAGGCCTTGAGAAGCTTCTTACTGAAAGATTAATGTAGATATGTTGATTAAAAAGTCAATGTAAACCATTGAGGCCAACTGGAGTTACTTTTATGCGTTACAGGGTGGTGTCTGAGTTACTGTGGTTCAAGGGGTAGGAAACATAGCAATCCTCTTTGGATAAGTCTTTTTTCCCCTCAGCAGATAATGCTTAACTGATCTGAAAATCCTGGGAATTACTTGTGAGGTGATTTATGGCTGGGAATTGTGAGGTCTGCTTGCTTTTTCATTGCATTTATAACAAGGTGGAAACATTCCCTTATACAAGTATCCCCTTTCCCTGAAGAGAACCCCCACCAAGGACAGGGGAATGTCTTTGGAAATTCAAAATGGCAATTTCTTCTAAATGACAACAAAATATGTGAAGTTTTTGTGACCAACAGTGTATTCATGAGCATGCCTTGCAAGTAACACCGTTTTAGGGTACCTCATGCCTTAAAGAGTACAACACCTGGTAGACAGAAGCTTTAAATTGATTTTATATGCCTGCCAAGGGAACATGCATGTGTTCATAAGCATCCCAGTATGACTTGAGTTGTTTCATTGGTCTCTTTTTTCCCAACATTATGTAAACTAGGATGAGACCTACCTGTGCATACTGAGAATTGTACATTGAGATTGGAAAATATGAGTGAACACAATGTGTATTTCCTCCAGCAGCTCCTGCATTGCTGAGATCCATAGGCAATCCTATAGGCTGGGGGACAGCTATTTCAGTATTGTAAAAGGAGATTGTGCATGCTGCTGTTGGAGGCTCAGTGTAGAAAATACAAAGTAATATTTATTACTTTATAGTTGTCAGTTAATTGGTGCCAATTTAAAATCAATAGGTATCTAATCATTTTAGTGAGGGAGGGAGGAAGATTGGTAGACACAAGGTTTTTCCTGAAGCCAGTGGAGTGGTGTGTAACATAATTAAAACTGTTCTGTTTCAGAGTTCTGCTTTTGTTTTATAATTTCAGCATTAATTGATTATTCTAAGTTAAACCTAATCTTGTGATTAGATATCATCCTTATTGGGCATCTAGTTAATATCATTTTCATGCTGGCCATGACTAATAGGGTCTTTTGTCCCACCATATTCAAGAGCTTCTGGTTCCCAAACCAGCATTTAGATAATTTCTTTTTCTACTGTCTTATGAAATAATTGAAACCAGTGTCTCCTTCAACTTTCTTACCTATTCCCTTATATCTTTTTTTTCTTTCTCCTATTATGAAGCAGCTATGATGTTGACTATTTTTCTGTTTAGTCCTGTATTCTTCTGGATATTTATGCTTCTGTTGCAATCCCACCCAAAACTTCGTATATTTTTTCCAGGTACCCATAGACCAACTGAGCCTGATACCTTGTCTGTCCTTTACAATAAATTTTTTTGACCCACAGGCATTACTAGTGGATTATAGCAGCCCCCATTCATCTGGACAGCAGCTTTTCCACACTAGCATTATGTGTTTCATTAAATAAATAAGACTGTGTAAATGCAGAGGAAAAAAATGTGAGTTCACTGTACATCAGTGTCTGGCATTCAGGTCTTGGATGAGTTTCTGCTCTTTCTTCTGGGGACGGATGCCACTTGGTTTCTTCTATTTCTGGCCCCATTTCAATGCAGTCTGTTTTGCAGTGTCTGGGAGAGCATGTGTTTTGTTGTTGCACAAGGAAACAAGGAAGGCTCCAAAGTTTTGGGCTAGGATGCCTTAAAACGTGCTTGTTTTCTAGTCTTCAGTCAGGATAAAGCAGTAAATGTCAAAATACATTAGATAGTAAAAAATAAAATTCCTGAGAAGGGAAAATGACTCGTAATTAGATTCCATAAACCCATAATAATTCTAAGCATCACAAATGTTTTAAATTCACTGGTTTGTCTATAAATCATTTCAGCCCCAGCTTGAAGCCCTGGAAAGTACCTGAATTTTGGCCTAGGGAGTATTTGAGATCCAGAGAGAGCATTTTCAGCCTGTTTCTCATGGGAATATAGAATATTCACTACTTTTTAGTCATTGGGATCACCAAGTGGACTCACATCATAAAGAGCATATGCTGCTATAATTAACAGTATTGTAGGCAGAAAGTCGTATTGGAAATGTTTCACTTTTGAGAGGGTCCAAGAGTGGGAGCCTGGAGGAAACACCTCTGTGCCACTTGTATGTGGGTTTAAAAACCAGACAATGCCAGCACTGCCACTCCCCGCCCTGGCCTCTTCCATAGGTTATATCACCATGTATCTGTTTATTTCTAAGGGCTCTCTTAAATGACAGCTTCATAAACTGAAGTATCCAAAACAAAGGCCATGGAGTTTACTTTGGCCATCTCAAGTAAATTTTCCTAATCTAAACATCAGCAGTGCCTTTCATAAATCAGTCCAATTACGTCATCTTTTCAATTAGTGAGGCTGGTATTTGTGCTCTGGCCTCAAAAGCTATTTGACCAGTTAGTGTTTTCAAGTTTTGTAGTGGTCCAGACTTCTCACCAGTTCTCAGTAACGTGCTTGAAGTGGGAACACATTTATCAATAATTGCCACTTTTTAAGTGCAGATAGCAGACAATGATTCATTGCTAACCTTTTCTGCCATCTACCAGGAATAACAGGCATAGTCTGTAGACTTTCAAATTGTCCATAGTACATCTCCTGCTTCCTATTGGGGGATAAAGGCATCTGAAATTGTATAGGTATTAGCTGGGCTTTGGGGAGGAGGGAAATAAGAATTATTGGGTGGATTGTGTTTCCAGGAAAGGTAAAATGAGGTACTGGTAAGACCTGGGAGTGAATCATCTGTCCGCCCGAGTGTGTTAGTTTGTTTTATTTCCTAACATGTACTTGAACTTGACATAAAAGGTTATTTCAAAGAGATTCAACTTCGGTCTTCTCTTCCTGCAGATTAGAGGGATCAAGCCCATGCTGACAGGGAGGCTGCACGTAATGTCGGGTTGGGGAGCAGTTCAGTTGCAACATATCTTTTTTTGTGGATGAAAATGCTTCCACTGCATGAGAGAGGTTTATTCTGATAAGGTTCTTAGCAAAATCCACCAACTGCCAAGAAACAGTCAAGCAGAGCAACATTATTCTTTTTCTTAATCGCACCTTCCTCTCCCTATGTGGAAACAACAATAAGGGCTGACATGAGCTGAAAAGAGCCAGAAAATGTGGAGCCAGGGCTTAGCTCCTATCCTTAGCTCACCCTAGCAACACATTTAGGCATTGCAACACAGATGCTATGCAAGGTCAACTCTTAGCAGCTCTGAAGTGTCAACTGTGATTGAATTCCCTGAAAGAGAAACCCAAAATTATCTTAAACACACAAGCTATTCCATATGTGTGTGCATGATGTATGGTTTTGTTTATGTTAATGAAGAGACTTGCACCAGCAACTGGTTATGTGCTTGGCTTGAAATGTGCAAATGCTTGTATTCTTGCTCTGTGAATCTCCTTCTCTGTCGTTTGAAACAACCTGAGCTTGGGTTCCCATGATACTATTTCTATTCTTCTGCCTTTTACACACAACAGTCTTTCACCAGATCTCCTGCTACTTGTCATTACTATGGCTTAGCTCACTGATAGCAGGAATGGGAGGGAGCCTTGTGAGCTAAACAGTCCTTTTTCCATTTCTTTTTCCCAATCTTATTTCTGAGACAAGTTAGGAGCCAGGATATTAACAATGGCATTGGGCTGCAGCAGAGGCTGAAGATGCAGCATCAGAAGACACTGGAGCCTGTGTGTAATTTCAAAGGGGGTAATATTGTAAGATAGATGGAACAAGTTCAGGAAATGCAGTAAAATACTACTGCCTTTACTGGTGAGATACTTGCAGGTGTCAGTCTGGTTCAATGATATGCTTTTTGTTACCTGCTGGACCAGTGATGTGTGGCCCTCACTATAAAGGTTTAGCTATGAATTGGCCACAGACTTGCTTGAGAACATGGAGACTTTCCCTTAATGTTCTCTAGGAAATCTTCTAAGTCCCAGGGCTCATGCTTAACAGGTTGCTGAGCTGATAATCGTCCCCTTTAGTTTGTCTTCAAGCAAGTGAGCACAGTGTGGGAGAGAACATCAACATCCATTACTGACACTCATGAATGGAGTGTGGGGGCTTTTTCTTCAGTCTAAATTTCCCATAATCTTTGGAAAGAGAGAGGAATATATTAGAGCTGGAGGTGCCTGTTAGTCTTGTTGATACACTTGTCCAGCATCTTTCTGCACTGAGCTTTTTTCTTTAATTCATTGATAGGATGGTTCTTTAAGTCACAGTTTTGACCAGATGGGCTTAATGCTTGTTTTTATGTGGGTTGAGGATTTTTTTCTTCATGGTTTTTGCAGAATTTGAGTGCATTTCTTTTTGAGGGGTGTGAGATAAGTTCATTTGTGAGGAAATTAGAGAGTTGTCTTGAGGGGACAGAAGATCAGTTTAATGGGCCTCTCTTTTTTGATTCCTTTTTCAAGAACATACCTTGTAGGGATATTGCAGAAGGCACAATGAAACTTATTTTAAAAGAATTTCCTTACATATTGATATTGAGATCCATACAAACAGTGATGAAATAAAATTTATTTTCCTGAAATACCTCAAAAGCTGGATACAGTATTTTAATTCAGTGAAGACAACTTCCCATGATAGGATTGTCTTCATAAGTCTTTCTTATGAACTATGTTTCCATTAGACATTAAGTGGGACAATTTTTAGTCTGATAAAATATTAAATTATTTTCTTTAGTAATGCTTTACTCCAGAGAGTTTGCCTGCTGAATTGTATAGAATGATAGAATCATTTAGCTGGGAAAAGACCTCTAGGATCATTGAGTCCAACTGTTACCCAGCATTGCCAAGTCCACCACTAAACCATGTCCCTGAGTGCCACAACTACCTGTCTTTTTAATACCAACCACTTCCCTGGGTAGCCTGTTCCCGCACTTGACAACCCTTTTGGTGAAGGTATTTTTCTATTATCTGGTCTAAATTACCCTTGGTGCAACTTGTACAGTCTCCTCTTGTACTAGTACTTGTTACCAGGATGAAAAGACTGACCCTCAGTTTGCTACAACCTCCTTTTAAGTAGTTGTAGAGAGCAATAAGGTCCTCCCTGAGGCTCATTTTCTCCAAACTAACCAACCCTATATTCCTCAGCTGTTCCTCAAAAGGCTTGTTCTCTAGACCCTTCACCATCTTTGTTGCCCTTTGGTCACGCTCCAGCACCTCAGTGTCCTCATCATAGTGAGGGGCCCAAACCTGAACACAGTCTTTGATGTGCAGCAACAATGATCTCAGGGATACTGTTGTGGAAATGTTAATTTGATGGGTTTGGCCCTTGAGGAGAATCTTTGTTCCTCATATAAGTTGTTCAAGATTACTGGGCTGCAGAGATGCTATAGTCATCTTTAGAGCAAGCCGGGGTGGAGCACATTCTGATAACCTTTTGGTAGCAAATCATTGTCCAAAGCTTGGTGAGTATTCAAGAATCTGTAAAGAAACAGAAGACTGACTGATTTCTGGAGTGTGTTAAATTCAGCAAGCAGAACCTGCATATTTTTCTGAGAGTCTGAAAGACCGGATTCAAACATTATCTGGTAACTGCAGCAGAGAGCTGGTTTATCAGTTGCACTATTACAGATTCTGCCTGGCTATGCCTTTATCTCTCAAGTGCTACCGGTGGTAGGGCAAGGGCCTTTTTTCATCCTTTATGCAGTGCCTTCTCACGTGTCTGAAGGCAAAGCTTTCTTCTTTCACTTGGGTCACTTGAGCATGCCAAGGTCAGCACGTGGGAGGAGCAGAGCGTCGGCGTCGAGGGTTGCTCCGTGCAAATAGAAAGAGGTAGTGAAGGGGAAACTGTGTCTTTACAGACTGGTGTTAGAAACATTCCAAAGGGATTTTTTTTCTCAAGTTAAATCAAATAATTTAAAAGAATACAAAGAGTAGCTTAAGCTTGAGGAGCTGACTAAATGGAATTTGCTTGGGGTTTGCTATGTGAGTTTGGGATGAAAGTGAATAAATTGACATGCATGCAGATGAGGCAATAACTGCACTCCAGCAAAACAGAACAAGGATGGATTTTTAGTATGTAAGAGCAAAATTAGTGACAAATTCCTAAGTGGTATGATTTTCTTTGGGCTCTTTTGTTGAGGGGAAAGGGCTGACATGGCCAGCACTGATTTCCCACCTCTACTGTGAACGCTGTGGTGGTAGATACATCTTCCTGTCCCATATTCTGTTGGGACTACTTGAGTTATAAACCCTGAAGGGAATAAGCTCTGCCACTTCTAGCTGTTGTGTGTATGAGGTGAAACCATGCATAAAGGGAGTTTCCTGCAGTCTGGGACTGATCCTAAAACCAGAACATGCAAGAGCACAGCACAGAAAGATGCTCTGAAGTGTAAAAAGTGAAAGCAGAAACAGGTTGGATGATTTTTATGTATAGGAGAATCTGCATCTGTCCTGGAAAAGTGAAGGAGTTGACTTAGAGAGGTATGGGAAGTTGTGATAGGTAGTGTGTATGTTTTGCTAATTCAGCAACAACAACAGACTGAGAAAGCTGAGTGAAGTGAAACAGTGTATGGCTGACTCCTGGGTAAAAGTTGATAGCATAGGCTATGTCTTCAGGGGAAAAAAATTCTCTTTCATCAGTCTAAATTATAAACTTAATTAGATACGGATGTTTCTTCAAGAAAGGAAGCTGAGCCAATCTTATCATTCAGCTTTTTGATAAAACTTATTTCTGAATGGTCCTCCAGGGTGAATTTTTTGGAAATCCATTTTATCTAAATAATCTAGGGGCTTTTTAAAAAATCCTTTCAAGAGGTTGAAGGACATCTAAATCGTATTTTCAGTTGTATGCATAGCAATTGGCCTCGAGCTACACATAACAGGTTTAAGAGTTTCTAGGGACTATAATTTTGATGAATGGGAATAACTGCTTATTCTTAGGGTCAATAATGCAACTTCTTAATGATTACAGAAAAAACTGAATTTTGAGGCTTCCATGGTATCATAGAGTATTCTTACTTGGAAGGGACTCACAATCAAAGTCCAAGTCCTGACCCTGAACAGGACCATGCCCAAGAGTCACACCGTGTGCCTTAGAGTGGTCCAAACACTTCTTGAACTCTGTCAGGTTGGTGCTGTGGCCACTTCTCTGGGGAGCCTGTTCAGTGCCCAACCACCCTCTGGGTGGAGGTGCCCTGTTCTCCCTTTTCCTTAGCAGTGTCAGGAGAACTGTGAGTAGCAGTACCATGTGAAAGTACACATAAGAGAAGCAAGTAGGTCCAGTGGGGTTTAGTATGACTTAAGTGTAGACTTCTAGGAAGTCTGTGACCAGTGATAAAGAGGGCAACTAGACTGGTTTCTAGTAGCAAGGCATCTTTACTTAATTTTAACATCTGGAGGAAAAAGTCTGAGAGCAGATGATTTTGTTTAGATATATAACCTATTTGAAGCTTATTCTTCATACAGAAGCTTATGCAAGGACTTTCTCCAGTAGAAACGAGTGTTTGTGTGTGCCAGAGATAAAAAACAAGAAATTCCCCTTCCCTATAGATTTTTTTTAGCTTTGTACTTAGTCAGGAGTCCTTTTAAGTTGCAGTTGCCCTGACTTGTGCTATCTAAAACCATTTTGCACACACCTGGATGTTTTTAAAGCACTTTTCAGGAGTACACTGTTGCCTCAGTGCCTTGTGACAGTTCCTAGCAACCCAGAAGGAGAGAACAGCACCTTTGTTCCATTTTCTCTTGTGTTTTATTTATTTCAACTGTCTGATGCAGTTCATGCAGTAGACACCCCAGTACCCAATGGCAGTTGAAGGGGATGGCCAGTTCTCCACTGGTGGGTGTAATGTGGGGTGTTGTAGCCTGAGGAACAGGAGGCTATGGAAATGGGGCTGGTAGGAAGACCCTGACCAGGACATGCCTGCTGGGTTGCCCAGGGAGGTGGTGAGTGCCAGGCAAATGCAGCACAGGAGGTGTGGGCAGGTTCTGCAGCCTGCTTATGTGCATGTGTTAGCTGAGTTCCAACATCTTGGTGGCTCAAGAGGTGCGCAATCAGCTCCAGGTAGACTCAGCTCAAATCTATTGTCTTTACTATCTTAGGATTCACCTTATGGAGGGCTTTGCTGCCTGTTGCTCAAATACGAACTCTCTAAACTAGCTTGAGGTATGCCTGGCAAACAATTCTGTTGTATTACACAGGAGTCAGCTTTGGGAAGAGTGATCTCTAGTGTCTCTCCATCTGAGGCACTACTGACCTGCAGCCCTGACAAAGCCTCTGAAGGATGGCTGGAATTCATCTGTATTCTTCACCCATCAATGAATGGATGTTATAGTCCCCTTTGATGCCAATTTGATTTGGGTTAGGAAATGAGTCACCTTAATCCAACCTTACAAGAGAATAATGTTTCATGAATTAAGTTTTTTAGCCTTAATTATTTGCCTTTGCCTTTTGTTGGTAACTGGGTAACACAGTTCTGGTTTTCACTGGCATCTGAATCAGCAGTGCTATAGGTAGGGCAGTTGGGGAGCCCCTCGAGCTCAGGGGATGCTCCCTGTTTAGCTATCTGAAAGGATGGTTATGCCTTTTGGACCCAAGAGTTCTCAAATGCATTTCCCTTTGCACACACACAATTGCCTTTGCAATACCAAGGAAGGAAAAACTAGGTCTGAACAGGTGCAAGAGAGTATTTGGGGAAAAAAATTCTGTGCTAAAAGTCAGGAAATGTTATATGCTCTGAATCTCAGTTGAGAAGACAGTAAGTTTTCCATTGAATTTAGAGATGAAATACAATACCTTGCCCATGCTTTTACCACTTAAATGACAGGAGAGGTGTTTAAGGCTTTTAGGAATACAGAGTTGATTTGAATGTCACTTTTTGCATCTTGTGGACACTGACTGCATGAGTACAAAGACTTGTTACATCTTCAGGTTGAATTTTGGAGTGATTTTAATCTTTCTATTAAATTTGGTAAGATGACAATGTGTGATTGTGTAATTGTGAACTGAAATATGTGTTTCTGCTGAAGCAGAACATTTGTAGGTGATATATTTACTCTCAGCAATCCTTGAGGTAACACCTTTCCAGTTTTACTACTTAAAATAAGATGAAGTAAGACTGTCTGCCTCTCCTTTTCCCCCACCAGTTTCACTGTTCTGGGACACAGGCTTTAATGTGCCTTCTGGGAAAGCAGGCTTCAGTGTTGTAAGAACAGGAAAGAAGGGTACATACATTGGTCACCAAAGAAAACCTTTATTTCTTTAAACCAGTAGTACTAATGAACCTTTAGTGCAGTCAGTCCAGCACGTTGGGTATTTCTGTTAGCTGGCTATCAGCTTCTGGGGACAAAACCTAAAGATTCTTTATCTCATCTCTCCCATGATGATAAAGGCCTCTATTTTTTAAAAGATCCTAATGCAGAATTACCAGTTTCTTGTCTGAGATTTTAAAAGCTTAATACAATTTCATAAATTTTTTTCATTTTTTCTTTTTTTTATGATTGACCCTTTTCCGTTCAGGAAAGTTGGATTTGTGTCTGGGTAGCTGATGATTTATTTGGGCCAGAAGCTACAGGAAACTGCTAGCATTATTAAACTCAGTGATGGGGATCACTGAAATTGCTCTGATACGGGACTCCTGTGCATAGTTGGTCTTTGTCTTGCTCTGTAGGAGGTTTTTAAATTTATAATCTAATTTCTCAAGCATTCATAACTATCTATTTACACATAATTTAGAGGACTGTTAGATCTCCAAAACTACCCTGTTAAATTATTGGAGCTAACTTTTAATGCAGTTGTAATTAGTTACTTGTTCCAGTGGGGAATTAAAATCAAGCTGTTAGCCTGTACATCTTCATTGAAGAACAGAAAGCTGTGGCTAATTATTCTGATGGTGTGGGACTGCTGCCTGACTTATGATGCAGGAAGGAAACTATTTTAAATATAATCTCTATGGAGCAGAGCTGTATAATGAATTCGTGTTTTGGACTTAACATCAAATGATGATGACTTCCTGGTTTGGAATGACTGGCTAATTGTTTTTTAGGTTGTAGATAGTGAATTGATATCTATGCAGCAATTTAAAATCACATGTGATTTTACCTATTGTTTCTTGAAAGCTCATCATGGCTAGACATTGCGAACGAAGATTTGGGAGG
>VXAU01002134.1:207562-217599 GCA_013399695.1 Formicarius rufipectus | reverse complement strand
CGCATGAAAGCGCGGCGCTCCGGCCCCGAAGTGCCCTTTAGGGTAGAAAACGCGGTGTCAAACGTGTCAGCAGCAGAGGTTTGGTCTGCTTAGGAGGAAATAAAATAATAACGTGATAAAAATGAATAAAATAAATAACAAGAAAAATTTAAAGTAAAACCATAAATAAATAATAAAAATAAATTATATAAAATAATAAAGCTAAAATTAAATAAGAAATAACAAAAAAAAGAAAAGATAATCCCGTGGCTTCTGCCAGGGGGAAGCTGAGGGGGAAAGGAAGGGGAGGTTCAGCAAGTGCTGCATTGAACTGTGTGTTGTCAGAGGGGTTCAGAGTCCCGAACTGCTCCAGGCTGGTGGGTCTGGGCTCAGGGATGGTGGGATGGCTGCGACACCAAGGGAGAGCAGCCAGGTGATTTTTGGTGGGGCCCTGGGGGGTTTGGGGGTCTCTCAGCACACACAGCCCCCTGGGCCCTCCTGTCATCCCATCCAGGGCCAGCCCAGCGGGATGAGGGGCCACATCCCCTCCCCTGCCTGGGCTTGGCCTCACCGTGGGGAGAAAAACTCATGGAATGGCTTAAGAAAACTTCCTGTGCTTCTCTGCAAAGCTTTTTGGGAAGAAGGGATCCACAGCACCCACAGCCCTCACTGCAGATCCTGCTCCCTGTCTGCGGGAGGAATGAACTCCCCAGGTCCCTGCACCCCCAAAATGCTTCTCTTACCCTGTATTTTATATTCTATGTTACCATCTTATTGTTTTATTTGTTTTAAATTATATATTTCTATTTTGTTATTTATATATTTTCTATTATATGCATTTTCTATTATTATTATTTCTTTGTTCCACGAGGAAATCAGCCCAAAGCAGTTAAATCTGACTCTCTCAGACAGCAGGAGGCAAAGTCTTTGTGGCCCAGGGCACTGGAACTGCCCCGACTTTATTTCATTCCTCCTCAAAGGATTATTTGGAATTCGACCTTGCAGGGTAGGAGGTGTTTGTGGCGTGTGCTGAAATCAAGGTTAACCATTTCCATGATAATGCAAAGCAATTTATTGCTGAGAGAGCCTTGGGAAGAATGAAAACCATCCCGAGAGCCTGGAAAAAAAGCAGGAAAACAAAGTGTTTGGCTTTCCCACCCGTGAAATGCGGTGAGGAAATGCAGGATTGGAGCCATCCTCCCCTCCAGGTCCCTGGGGAATTCCTGGGGTCCTCCTCCCTCATGCCAGGTCTGTGCTGCGAGGGGTCTGTTCCACTTGGAGCAGCTGGAGACAATCACATTAATAAGAGCAATGCCATTGCTGCTTGATTAGAGACCAAGTCCATGAAAATAACCCTTTTGATAGATGTACTGTATTACAGTGAGTGATCCTTCCCTGCCTAGTCTTTGCACGGCTTGATTTGGCAAATAGCACTGATTGTGGGTGGACTATGACAGTCCAACAAATGGCACATCCAGTAGAATAAATCACTGCCCAGAAGCATGAGTTTAGCTAAAATACCCAGTTGACTAGTTCTGATATTTTCTTTCTTACATTTCTTTAATTATCTTGCCTGCAAGATCTTTTATTTTGTAATGAGTTTTAAGTAGGAAATGTTATTGTAGCCATTCTTGGATTATATAAATCCTCGCCTGTGACTCTCCTGGCTGATTTGGGGCTCCTGGAAGCTCTTTGTGCACCCAAAGTGGGGTCTGTGCAGGAGAGGGGAGGGCTGGAGCAGTGACCCGGCCACGCCACCACCCACGAGACCAGGACCCAGCACCCTGTACAAAGCTGAGACTGGAAAACCTCTTGGACAGCACTTAACGCAGGAATTGCTGAACTTCTCCTTCCTTTCAGCCCGGAAGGAGCCGCGGGATTCCCCCACCTTGGTTTCCTCCTCAGGACACCAAATCTGTGCTGCCCACACCTTTGGGCTGGAGCTGCAGAGCTGCATCCATGGGTGAAACTCCAGCACCCAGCCCGTGCCGGGGATCCCCCGGCTCTGCCAGGCACGAGCCAAACACGGGCACAAGAACTTCCCTTTCAGGAAATGCCTGAAATAAAACTCGCAGGGGAACAGTTTCCAGGGTTGCTTCACAGGTTATCCGGGGGTTCTGCTCCATGAACAGGAGTCAGTGGCACTTAATCTCCTTGCCGTGCCTTTGGCAGGGAAGGGAGGAGGAATTACAGTGTCCCTTGCCCTAAGGAGCCCTTTCCCCTGCAGCCTGAGGTCCTGCTCCCTGATAATGGGATGAATCAGTGGGGAACTCGCTGGTGCTGCCAGGTGGGACCGGGTTATATTTTAACCCTGGAGCAGTGACATGAGGAATCCCTTCTCCTCCTGCAGCCACGAGTGCCAAAGCACAGGCTGAGGATTTCCCCCCTGTTCATGGAGAAGGGATGAAATTATTCATTGTTTGTGTAAGAAAAGGGAGGCAGAGAGGCTGGTCTGGGCTGTGGTTTTGTGTTTGGTGCCCCACTGGCAGGAAATGAACACTCTGTGTGTCTTGGGTGGTTTCCTGCCACCCCTGCCCAGCAAAGGAGAGTCATGGTCAACTCAACTTCATCTCTAAAACCTTCCTTTG
The DNA here is from genome assembly GCA_013399695.1 of Formicarius rufipectus. Lineage (NCBI taxonomy): Eukaryota > Metazoa > Chordata > Aves > Passeriformes > Formicariidae > Formicarius > Formicarius rufipectus. The sequence goes on along the minus strand of VXAU01002134.1, from coordinate 215,032 downwards.
AAATGGTCTTGTGCAGTGATTCCCTCACTGTTCCCTTCCCAGGGCACAACCCCTGCTCAGTGCATCCCATCCCGGGCGTCCCTGGGCTCAGCAGCTCCTTTGGGATCTCCACGAGCCCCACAGTCCGTCAGAGGAGGGAAACGGCGAAGGGCAAAGCTCTTCTTGCTGCTAAAAACAGGGTTTGGCTGCAACAAGCTCAGCCTGGAAGTCTCCAAGGCCAGGCTGGACAGGGTCTGGAGCAACCTGGACTAGTGGGAGGTGTCCCAGGGGGTGGGAAAGATGGGGATGATCGTGGAGAAGAGAAGGTTGTGGTGAGACCTCACAGCACCTTCCAGCGTGTGAAGGGGAGGAAGAGTCTACAAGGGAGGTAGAGAGGGGCTGTTCCTCGGGAACTGGAGAGACAGGACAAGGGAAATGGGTTCAGACTGAAAGAGGGGAAATTTGGGAGGGATGTTGGGAAGAAATCCTTCCCTGTGAGGGTGGGGAGGGGCTGGGATGGAATCCCCAGAGCATCTGTGGCTGCCCCATCCCTGGAGGTGTCCAAGGCCAGGCTGGAGCACCTGGACTGGTGAAGGTGTCCCTGCCCGTGGCAGGGGGTGGGATGGGATGAGCTTTAAGGTCCCTCCAAACCCAAACCGCTCCATAATGGCACAATTTCTACAGCACCAAGTCAGCTCCACACCCCCTCTGCAATGAGCACCCACGTCGCATCCCCGTGGGAGCTGAAGGGACCAGCAGCTCAGCCCTGAGCCCTGCCTGGGGCTCACCCTGGATGAGCTTTCTCACACAGCCCCTCACACAGCCCTGGAGCAGCAGAAATGCAGCCCAGGGCCACAAACACAAGGGGAAGAGGAAAGCCCAGCGAAATGCTGCCTGCTCGGGGAGCCCCTGCCCCAGGAGGTGCCCACCCTGGCCCATCTCCTGCCACCACAGCTGATTAGAGGGACCTGCCTTGGTTATCATGGTCCTTCACCAGGCAGGACCTGCTGGCTGTGCCCCCACAGATAAGGCAGGAGTGTCCAGCTGGCAGGTGGGCACAGAAACTGGGCTTTATCTACACCATCCAGTGGGACAGATTCCATTTATTTTCACTTTGCAGCCCCACGAGCCCTCTAACAGCTGAGCAACACCTTGTGTGAGGGTGGGGTTGGTCCTTCCCACAAGCTGCCACCACCACGCCAGGGCTGCCACTTATGAGGCATTTTATTTTAATTTACATATTCAGCATCAGATAATTGTGGTTTTCCTCCCTGGGTGGGTGGGGAGGGGCTGGAATTCTCAGGGAAGCTGTGGCTGCCCCATCCCTGGAAATGTCCGGGGCCAGCTTGCAGCAGCCTGGGCTGCTGGAAGGTGTCGAGTAGAATAAGATGAATTTGAGGCCCCTTCCAACTCAAACCATTCTGGGATTCCAGGAGTTTTAACTGTGGAAAGGAAAAGGCACCAGTTTATGGCCTTGTATAAAGCCTTTAGAAGACGACCAGAGCAAATGCATGTGGTTAATATGCTTTTAATCTTATTTGCAGAACAACCAGCCTGAATTTTATACCCCCACAGACTTCTTTTTTCTTTTTTCCTTTCCAGATCCTTATGCTGGAGAAAGAATGGTTTTAATGTGGGAATTGCCAGTGCTCAGTGAGCAGCACATCCCAGGACACCAACTCCCCATCCCACATGGACTGGATCAGCCCCTTCCCAGGCACATTCCAGCCTCATCCTTCCTTACAAACCCTCAGTGCCTCCAAAGACACCAACCAGCAATTCTGGACCTCACTACCAGAACAATCCTGAGCTCAGAAGCAACATCAGCCTCACGAGATGCCCCGGAAAAGGGTCCTCTGGCACCAACCTGGGTTTTCCAGCCCATCAGGCTGCAATTTGTGATGCTCCTGGGAATAGAGAGCCATGGGGAAATATCGTCTGCTTGGAAACCTGATGTGTTCCAGTTATTTTTGTTATCCCCAGCTCAGCAAAGTGCAGTAACACAAGCAAACAACCTTGTTTTGTCTTCAGGGTGGACTGATCCACTGATGGGAACACCAGCACAAAGCAGCCCCTGGTTTGAAGCCTGACAGAGGTGCTGGTGGGGAGATTGGGGCTAGAAAATCAACGAAGTATTAATCCCTGCTCTGCTACAAACTCAGAGCAGGGATTAATGTGCTTTTTTTTTCCCAGAAAAGGTGGTGAAGCCCATCAGAATGAACCACCTTGCCCACGTGAGGAGGTGGTGGCAGAGCAGGATCATCCCCAGCTTTAAACACCTTCCCATGTCCTTTTTTGCCATGAATCACCAAGGAATTGGTTTCACAGCTAAGTCTATACCTAACACCACCACAGGGGATGGGGTTGATGCCAGGGAAGGTCACCAGCAAAGAGAATTAGAGAGAACTGAGCCCTGATGCTGCTCCAGGGGGGTTATTCCTACCCCAAAACAGTCCAAACGCAAAAACTCAGCACTGCAGCTGCACCAAAGCCACCCAAAGAGCTCCAGCCCCTTCACGTTTATGCAACCTCCGAGGTGAAGGTGTAGGCTCCAGGAATTTGGCCTCTGGGCTTTATTTCAGTGCTCACATAATCTGACCTAATTTACCATTCCCGAGCTCGCTGGATCAGTGGAACAGGGAGAGGCAATGCCCAATGTGGGTAATTAAACCTGCTTTTGGATTATTTCCTGGACCAAATTATTTTTTTTCTCCAACCTGCCTTTCTGGTTCGGAGCCCCGAGGAAACAATGGGAAGGTGCAGCACAAGCTGGTGGTGTTTTCAGGATGGGCTGGTGGCACTGGGCAGAGAGGGCTGGGAGGATCCCTGGGGTTTGCTGTCTTTGGGTATGGATCTCCTTTTGTTTCAGGGCTTTGTTTCTACCAGTCAGCAAAATTAGATCCAGAAAAGAGGGAAAAACCCTGGCTTGTGTTTCAAGGAGTGTAAATTTGGGGATGATCCTGAACAGGAGAAGGTTGTGTGGAGACCTCAGAGCAGTTTGCCAGTGCCTAAAGGGGCTCTAAGGGAGCTGGAGAAGGACTTTGGACAACGGCCTGGAGGGACAGGACAAGGGGGAATGACTTCAAACTGACAAAGGGCAGGGATAGATGGGATATTGGGAAGGAATTCTCCTCTGTGAGGGTGGGGAGGAGCTGGGATGGAATTCCCAGAGAAGCTGTGGCTGCCCCATCCCTGGGAATGTCCAAGGTTGGACGGGGCTTGGAGCACCCTGGGCTGGTGGAAGGTGTCGCTGCCCATGGCAGGGGCTGGCACTGGATGACCTTTAAGATCCTTTCCAACCCAACCCATTCCATGACTCCAGGATCCTGCTCTGCCACTGCCTCCTCTCACGGCTTTGGTCAAGCAGTCTAATTGCGATGGGCTTCTCCACTTCCTCTGGGCGAGGGTTTGTGCGATTAAGCGAGCCAAAAAGGTTGGACTGAGGGCTCTACGAGTGGGCTTGGGGCTGCTGGGCAATCTGAGGGCGCTGCCACAGCACAGGCAGGGCAAAAACCAGCTTTGTGCCCTCGCTCCGCAGCCGCGGCCGGTCCCGCACCGGCGCCTCCCGGCGCCGCCGATAGCGGGGAGGGTGCGGTGGATGAGAGCGCTGCGACCCCGAGATAGGGGCCACCACCCCTCGCACACCTTGCCCGGACCCTCAGGGGGGGTCCCGGGGGGGTTCCCACCCCGTTCCCGAACGCCGCTCGGGGTCTCTCCGCAATTCGGTTCATGTCGGAGATTTTGGCAGCGCGGCTCCGTCCCGGGTTCCTCCAAACTGAGAGCGCCGATGTTCGGAGAAATCCTCCTCCTCGGAGCATCCCAGCAGCATCCCAGCAGCCAGAGGGAAGGTTTCGCTCCTACTGGGGTAGGAGGAGTAAAAAGATGGAATGAAACCATCCACAAGCACCGCCGTTGTTTTCCCGGCTGCGGAGCGCAGGCAGCTGGAAAGAATTAGCGCACAGAAACAACTCGCACATTCCTCCTCGGCTTCCGTCCTGTGCCGCCTGCACACTCAGGCACCCAGGGGCTTTAGCAGCAGTCAAGTTTTCCCTGTTTTCCAATATTTCTGGGCCGGACCCCCATCCCGGCCCAGAGCAGCCCCTGGGCAGAGCTCGCCGGGGACACCAAACCCGTGCTCAGCCCCCCGAGCAGCGGCTTTGTCTGCAGGGTGTGACGGCAGGGATGGCTTTTGCCCTTTTCTTTTCCTTTTTCTCTTCTTTATTCCTTTCCTTCCCCCTTTCCGTATTTATTCTCTTGCCCTCCCCTTTCCCTCCATTGGAATTACTTCCCATCCCAAAGCAACTGCTTTTCTTCCCAGAGCCAGCCCGAGGTGGGTTCCACACCCGGCACGGCTTTCCCTGCAGGTCCAACTCTGTCTGCTCCACTTTGCTCCAAACTAACGAGGGATAAATGCCCATGGACATGACTTTCAGTGCTCAAATCCAGAGGAAACCCAAGGTCTTGGCTGTTTGGGAGAGCCAGACACTAGGAGCAGGGACACAAAGGCCCCTGCCCTGCCCTGCCTGTGCCACGTGCCCTCACTCCTTGGCTTGGCCAAGGCATTCCTGATTTGCTTCCATGGGAAAGGCATTAAGGCACTTTACTGTGCAAACCCAAACTGGAGACCAGTGACTCCACTCCCAGCACGTGTGCAAAATCCAGTGCACAAATTCCAGAGTGCAAAATCCAGTGCCCAAATCCCAGTGTGAAAATTCCAACATGCAAAATCCAGTGCCCAAATCCCAGTGTGAAAATTCCAACATGCGAAATCCAGTGCCCACATCCCAGTGTGTAAAACCCAGCACACAGAACCTGGGGTGTAAAATCAAGTGTAAAAATCCCAGCACACCCAATCCCACTGCAAACCACGGGCTTGGCAGATGTCCTGGGAATGCTGTGGGCTCAGTGGGTGTCCCGGGAATGCTGTGGGCTCAGTGGGTGTCTCCAGGGATGGTGGGAGCACAGGCAGCTCTGCCCTGGTTTTTGAAAAGCCCCAGGAGCACCTCCAGAGGCGGAGACCAAATTCCCACTGGGAGAAGAGAAAGAGGAAACACGATGGAAAATGTGAAACCCTCCACATCATCTCCAGCTGGGGAAGTCCTGCAGAGCATCCTCCTTGGGGCAACACAGCTCCTCATTCCCATCTGCTTTCCATAAAGGACAGACAGACCATCCCAGCTCTGCTCCTGCACGTCAGACTGGATTTGATTTCTCTGTTCCCAATGGGATTGGGGTTTTCCAAAGCCTGGAATGGCTCTAAGTGGGTTTGACCCCTTTATAGGCCGTTCCCTGGACTTGCTGATCCTTGTGGGCCCCTTCCAACCCATAATATCCCGTGAAACGCTCTTCACTGCAGTTAATGCACCTCCACTTAAGGGCTGTGCTCTGTCCCAAGGGAAAGACTTCACGGAGACGTGGAATTGTGGAATACTTTGGCTTGGAAGGGACCTTGAAGCTCATCTAATTCCACCCCCCCTTTGCCGTGGGCAGGGAAGTCTAGGGTGTTCCGTGGGGTGTTCCATGGGGTGTTCCAGGGACACCCAAAATCCAGCGTTACTTTCGAGTGACGTGGGAGGGAGGGAGGGAGCCACGGAGAGGCAGGAACGGCAGCAACCACGAGGCCGGGGGGCCAGGCTCGTCCCAGTTCCTCCTCCCGGGTTCATCCCATCTCCCTCCTCCCAGGTTCATCCCAAATTCTCCTCCCGGGTTCATCCCAGTTTCTCCTCCCAGGTTCATCCCATCTCCCTCCTCCCGGCTTTATCCCAGTTCCTCCTCCCGGCTTTATCCCAGTTTCTCCTCCCAGGTTCATCCCATCTCCCTCCTCCCGGCTTTATCCCACTTCCTCCTCCCGGCTTTATCCCAGTTTCTCCTCCAGGCTTTATCTCGCAACCCTCCCCACTTTTCCAAGAGGTTATTCCCGACAAGGATTCCCTTTCCCCTTCCCGACAGGAGCCGCGCAGGCCCCAGCGGTGCTGCCACTCGGTGGTGACACGCAGGAGGTGCCCCGGTTTTATTCTAGATCCAATTAATTTGTGTGTCCCTTAGATGAGAAATATTTCTGTATTAATTACAGCTGCTGCAGCACCACTGTACATTTATAAGGATAAATTCCAAAATACTGGCGTGTTTGGAGCTTTTTCTGGGTTTCTACACCGTGGGATTTTGAGCCCCTTTGACACAAGCAGAGGGTCTTCCCCGGTTTATTTTTATTTCTTTATTGCTTATGTCATAAATATTTATGTATTTGTTACAGATGCTACAGTACCCCTGTATATTTATAATAACATGTCAAAATATTAACATATTTATGGTTATGAATTTAATATATTTCAAAAGTGATACATTTATAGCTATAACTAATATGTTTCAAAATAGTGACATACTTACAAATTTAATTTATTTAAAAATACTGTCTTATATAGATACAAATTTAATACATTTCAAAAGTGACTCGTATTTCTTTTATTTAAAAACACTGACCTATTTATAGATGTATATTTAATCTACTTGAAAATATCGACATATTTACATCTATTAATTTAATGTATGACAGAATATCAATATATTTATAGCTATAAATGTAACATACTTAAAAATACTGACACATTTATAGATATACATTTAATATATAACAGAATATTGACCTATTTATAGTTATAAGTTTAACATACTTTAAACTACTGAGACATAGCTATAAATGCAATGTATTTAAAGACTGACACATTTTATCTATTAATTCTAACTATGACAGAACATTGACATATTTACAGCTGTAAACTTCATATATTTCAAAACACTGACACATCTATAAACTCACAGCTATAAATTCTGCATATTCAAAAACAGCAACATGTTCATCCCCGTGAATTTAACATATTTCAATGCTGAGGAGAATAAATTTTATACACATTTCAAAATAACGACGTGTCTGTGGCCGTAAGGTCCTATTTTCACACTGAAATCCCGGGTTTAGGTCGATATTTGCCCTTTTTAACGCGCGCGCGTTAAACCCGCGTCCTCTTGGCCACGCCCACAATTCATGGACACGCCTACATCCAAACGAACACGCCCCCTCGGTGACCCCGCCCCTCGATGAATACGCCCCCATTGACCACGCCTCCTCGCGTGTGGCCACGCCCCCTTGGGAAATGCCGTTCCCGGCGTGACGTTACCGCGTGCGCGTCACGTCCGACGTGGCGCACCCGGAAGTGGCGTTGGGCCGGTTGCCATGGGGCGGCCCGGGAGGTGCCGTGAGGGGAACGGGGAGGGGAACACCGGGAATGGGGATGGGGAAGGGGAATGGGATTGGGGACGGGAATGGGAATGTGGGACAGGAATGGAGGTGGGAATGGGAATGGGCACGAGGGATGGGAATGTGGGACGGGAATGGGGGTGGGAATGGGAACGGGAATGGGCACGAGGGATGGGAATGGGGCCGGGAATGGGAATGTGGGACGGGAATGGGAACGGGAATGGGCACGAGGGATGGGA
>VXAU01002134.1:188169-207519 GCA_013399695.1 Formicarius rufipectus | reverse complement strand
GGTCTGGAACCGGCTCGTCCCCTCCATGTCCATCCCCCCCTGTCCCCGTGTCCATTCCCTCCTTGTCCCCGTGTCCATCCCCTCCAATTCCCTGTTCTCCCACCACCCAGTGCCCCCCTCTGCCCTGGGCAGGGACACCTTCCACCAGCCCAGGCTGCTCCAGCCTGGCCTTGGACACTCCCAGGGATGGAGCAGCCACAGCTTCCCTGGGAATCCCATCCCCACCCCCAGCACTTCCACCATCCCTGTGCCCCGTGCCCTGGGGCGGGCCATGCCCAGGCCATGTCCAGGCTGTGCAGGGACCATCTGGGCTTTGCTTTCCCCCCAGGCCCAGAGCAGGGCTGGCTCTGGGGGCGATGGACGTGCCCTGTCCCCCCGAGCTCACTGGCTGATGCTCCAGCACTGCTGCTCTGCTGCCCCGAGCTCAGGATGGGCAGGTGAGCGTCCCTGAGGAGCTGCCAGCCTGAACTGGGGTGTCCTTGGGGTGAAGGGCACTCGGGAACTCAGGGGTGGGAGTGGGCTCTGCAGTACACTCAGCACAGGACGTTGTGGAATCCAGAATGGGCTGGGTTGGAAGGGACCTTAAAGTCACCCAGTGCCACCCCTGCCATGGCCAGGGACACCTTCCACAGCTCAGGGTGCTCCAGCCTGGCCGTGCACTCTGCCAGGGATCCAGGGGCAGCTACAGCTTCTCTGGGAATCCCATCCTAGCCCACAGGGAGGAATTCCTTCCCAAGATCCCATCTATCCGTGCCAGAGTGGGAAGCCATTCCCCTTTCCTGTCCCTCCAGGTCCTGCAGCCCAGCAAACCCCCAGAGGGATGGCAGAACAGACTGACAGAGTCCCTCCCCTGGCAGCACACACAGACCTGTCCCTGTCCCTCTGCCCCCCAGGCTCAGCATGTCGTGCCTGCTGCCAGCCTCGTGGCACTTCAGCCTGTCCCCCGTGGGGTGTGGGCGGCCGCCCCACGCCAGCCTGCGCCTCGTGCTGCTCGTGGGCACGGCCGCCCTGGCACTGCTCTGCTGCTCCCTGCTGCTGCTGCGCCGTGGGCACGGGGGGCTGCACAGGTGAGAGCCGGGGCTGGGGAGGGGGAGATCTGCTGGGTGTGCCGGGGAGCAGGCAGCACACGGGTGGGAAATGCTACTGGGTGTGCCAGGGGGCAGAGAGCACACTGGGGTGGATAGGGGACACAGTGCTGGATGTGCCAGTGTGGAGACAGCACACGGGTCGGATACTCTGCTGGCTGTGCCAGGGGGCAGAGAGCACAGGTGGGAAAGGGGACACACTGTCAGTGATGCAGACAACACACTGGGGTGGGAGAGGGTGAGGCTTTTCCCATAGGATGGTGTTTGTTCTGGTTACTTTAATTTCTAGGTTTTCTTATTTATTTAGGCATTGTTCATGTATTTAAAGATTATTTGTTTATTTGGATACTGTTGATGTATTTAAAATTTAATTGTTTATTCAAATACTATCCATTTATTTAAATTTTATTTCTTTATTTAAATACTGTCCATTTATTTAGATTTTATTTCTTTAAGTATTGGTCATTTATTTTTGTTTATTCAAATACTCATTTTAAAATATATTTGAATATTACTTATTTAAATTCTATTTATTTAAATGTTTATTTTAAAATGCTGCCATATTGATAGCTATAAATTTAATATATGTTAAGAATATGGGCATATTTAGAGCAATATATTTTATGCATAATAAAAGTATTGACATAAGTTTATAATATGTTATATATTTTAAAAATATTTACATGTCAGTAGCTGCACATTTAATTGATAGCAAACTGAAAGAGGTCAGGATTAGATGGAGTATTGGGAAGAAATCCTTCCCTGTGAGAGTGTGGAGGGGCTGGGCTGGGATTCCCAGGGAAGCTGTGGCTGCCCCATCCCGGGAATGTCCCAGGCCAGGTTGGAGCAGGTTGGGAGGTGTCCCTGCCCATGGCAGGAGTGGCACTGGGTGGGCTTTAAGATCCTTCCCAACCCAAACCACACTGGGATTATCTGAAAACTGTGATTCCTGTGGTGGAAATTGTTGTCCTGTGTCGAGCCTGACTTTGGGAGATGAACCCTGGAGTCATTCCCAGTTTTCCCCCAGGTACCTTGCCCGAGTGACTGACACAGAGGCCACGGACACAGAGAACCCCAACCTCAACTATGGCATCGTGGTGGACTGTGGCAGCAGCGGCTCCAGGCTCTTCGTGTACTGCTGGCCACGGCACAATGGCAACCCCCACGACCTGCTGGACATCAAACAGATGAGGGACAGGAACAGGAGACCCGTGGTCATGAAAATCAAACCAGGTACTGGAGAGAAAGTCATTTCAAGGTGGTTTTCTGCGGAGCTTCCTCTCCTAACCTTGCTTTTCAGAGTGTCTGGATGAAGGTCATTTGGAGGTTGTGAGCATGGAACTCATCCAGATTTCTTTGGGTTTGGTTTGCAGAGAGTCTTGTTGAGTTTTAAAGCCTGAAACAGGGCAGAGGGGAGAGGTTTATCCATGGACAGGCCATGTCCTGGTTCAGTTCTCATTTGCCTTTATTACTTTTTATTTAGTGAATAAATAATTGGCTTCCTGTAAATCTATTTGAACCAGCTAAATTAACAATTATATGATAAATACAGTAAAAGATATTATATCTAATACAGGTTTTCATTTGCTGTTTAGAGGATGACTAAGTATGAATTTCATTCTTATTTTCCATAGTTGATTTCTCATGTTTGGCTTTGGCTGTTCAGACAGGTATTGGTGACTGGAGTGTTTTCAGACTGTGTTATTCAGTTCTCTGCCTGTTGGTGCTCAGGATTTTCCAGGAAATGCCCCAAACTTGAGCTGCTTCACTGCCATAGTTATTTTTCCGCAGGAATTTCAGAGTTTGCCAGCTCTCCTGACAAAGTCAGTGATTACATCTCCCCACTTCTGAGCTTTGCTGCTGAGCACGTGCCCCGTGCCAAGCACAAGGAGACCCCTCTGTACATCCTGTGCACTGCAGGGATGAGGATCCTGCCTGAGAGGTGAGGGCTGCCTTATCTGGGGCATTTGGAGCAGCAATCCTGGTGGCTCTGGCTGTTTCCAACCACCTTCCGTGGAATTTTGCAGCCAGCAAAAGGCCATACTTGAAGATCTGCTCACTGATATCCCCGTGCAGTTTGATTTCCTGTTCTCTGACTCGCATGCAGAGGTGATTTCAGGCAAGCAGGAAGGTAAGTTCACTTCTCCAAGGTTATCTTTAAAATATTTGTTGCTTTCAAGGTACAGCTTGGGTAGTTTGGGGAGGGTTTTCTTGTTGCTTTTTAAAATTTTGCATTGCTTAAAAGTCCTGGTTCCTCAGTAACAACATATGGAGTGTGGAGCTGCTCAGCTGCTGTGATCTTCCAACTTGTCTAAATGTTTTCTAATGAACAGTGAAAATAACTTGGCTGAGCTTAGCAGGAATTTAATCCATTTTCATAGGGAATTAGAAGGATAAAGCACAGCATTCCTGATGGAATGAGGAAGCTTTGCAGGGTGAAATGATTTCTGAGGGAGAGATATTGATGTAATCAGCTCACTAAAGGCTTAAAATCACTTTAAAACCCAACATGCTTAATTTCTTCTAAAATTAAGACATCAAACTGTCTTAATACATTGAATTAAGATATTTGTCATAGCCTTGAGATGGGAGAGAAGGACTAGAGTAACTTGTCAGGAATTAATGATTTCTTAGGAATGTTTAACTTCTAAGTATTTTCTGTAATAAAATATGAGCTGTACTGTATCTTAACTCATAGAGAAAACAAATCCCTCTTTGTTTTTAAGTTGATATTCCAGCTGTTCCTGAAATGTCCCAATCTGTTTTCTTACACATGTAGGAGTCTATGCATGGATTGGCATCAACTTTGTCCTGGGAAGGTTTGAACACACAGATGATGGTGAGTGTCTGAGTTGGACAGGGGGTGTTGGGAGGGACTTGGAAGTCAATTCCTGTGCTTTCAGTGGATGATTCTTTGGACAGATGTTGGTGACTGGGGTGTTTTCAGGTAGGTAGTGACTGGTTTTGGACAGATCTTGGTGACAGGGGTGTTTTCAGACAGATGGTGGTGATGGAGGTGTTTTCAGCCAGATGCTGGTGACTGATTTTAGACAGATGGTGACTGGGGTGTTTTCAGCCAGGTGTTGCTTGCTGTTTTCAGCCAGATGTTGGTCCCTGGAGTGGTTTCAGCCACTTGTTGATGCCTGTTTTCAGGCAGGTGGTGCCTGGGGTGGTCTCAGCCAGATGTTGGTGCCGAGTTCCCCCAGTTTGCTTGGGAACCTCCCCCAGCCTCCAGCAAAGCAGGTCCCCAGCAGCAGCTGCAGCCCCCTGACTGCTCCCTGTGTCCTGCAGAGCAGCCCATGGTGGAGGTGCACGTCCCAGGCACTGAGGAGCAGGAGTCCATATTCCGTAAGAGGACTGTGGGTATCCTGGACATGGGCGGAGTGTCCACCCAGATCGCGTACGAAGTCCCTAAAACTGTAAGCTTTGCCTCCTCACAGCAGGTTATTATCTGCAACTTTGCTCTTTGCCTTTTGAGTTATTTTAACGCATATTCCTTTTGTGTTTCTTTGTTTGTTTGTTTTGAGTCCTCCATCCCATTCCCAAAGCAAGGCCAGAGACGATGCCACGAGTCCTCCATCAGCTAAGGAATTCATTTGTGTTTTGTTCACCCTTCCATTACCATAATCTGCCACTAATTTTGAAGTTTTATTCTTTCTGTGTGTGCATGTTTAGTTTTAAATCTGTTATGCTTAAAAAAACCTGTATTCTGGAGCTTAGAAACCAAAAATATGTGGTGGTTCTTTCTTATGTAAGAATTTATATAACAATGACTTTGTCCTTTAAGTTGTATTGGGAGAGACTGAATTAGCAGGACATGGGGGTGATTAAAATATTTGTTGCTTTCAAGGTACAGCTTGGGTAGTTCTCTGCAGTTCGTGTACTTTGCTCTCCCTGTGAAGCAGAAGGTGATCTCCTTGTTTTGGTACAAATGATGTGGGAGATGATCATCCCTGAGGAAAAGCCTGGAAATATTTGGGTTGTAAAGAATTGGAAGGGGCTGCCCAGGGCAGTGGTGGAGTCCCATGTTAAAAAACATGTGGATGTGGCACTTGGGGCCATGGTTTAGTGTTGAACATGAGGATGGGTTGATGACTTTGTAGGTCTTTTCCAACCTTAATTCCCTGATTCTGGGATTCTATATTGACCTGTAAGAAGCAAAATAGACGAGTGAAGAATGAAGTTTAAAGATGTGAAAGACACCCAGTTGTCCAAAGAACTCATTTTAGGTCCTCCTTCATCCTGTTCCCACCTAATCTTGGTGCTTGTGTTGCTGCAGGAGGAAGTGGCCAAAAACCTACTGGCAGAGTTCAACCTGGGCTGTGATGCCCACCAGACTGAGCATGTGTACAGGGTCTATGTGGCCACATTCCTGGGATTTGGAGGGAATGCAGCCAGGCAGAGATATGAGGACAGTCTGTTTTCCAGCACAGTGCTTAAGAACAGGTACCTGCACAGGCTGCACTCCTGGGGGATTCAGTGAGGGAGGGAGGGGCTGCCCCATCCCTGGATGGGTCCAAGACCAGGTTGGAGCTACTTGTGCTAGTAGAAGGTGTCCCTGCCCATGGCAGGGGATGGCACTGGGTGATTTTAAGGCTCCTCCCAACCCAACCCATTCCGTGCTGTGGGTTCTGGGCTCAGGAACCCCCTCACTGACACAGAGTTTCACACTGTGCAGAGCTGGGGGTCCTTCACCTGGGGGAGGGGGTTGGTTGGTGCTGTGGGATCTCAGAGCTCGGTGTTGCTGAGCCGCCTTTTGCTTTTTCCCCCAGACTGCTGGGCACACAGACCGGCCTGAGCTCTGACTCCCCCTTCCTGGATCCCTGCCTGCCCCTGGATGCTGAGGACGAGATCCAGCAGAAGGGGCAGGTGTTGTACCTGCGGGGAACAGGAGATTTCGGTGCATGTCGGGAGCTGCTGCAGCCCTTCCTCAACAAGACCAACGCGACGCAGACGTCCCTGAACGGGGTGTACCAGCCCCCTGTGCCCTTCCACAACAGCGAGTTCTACGGCTTCTCCGAGTTCTACTACTGCACGGAGGACGTGTTGCGCATGGGAGGGGATTACAGTGCTGCCAGGTTCACCAAGGCTGCCAAGGTAAACGGGCTGGGGGTCACTGTTCCAGTTCATAGCAACTCTGGAAGAATTCTGTTCCAAAAGTCTTGCGGCTTTCCTTAAAAGATCCCAAATCCTTTTTCCCTCACAGTGCGTGTCTGGTCCACATCTTGGGGTTTGGAGATTCCTGATCTAGTGAAAGGTGTCCCTGCCCATGGCAAGGGGTGTAACTTGATGATTTGAAGGTCCCTTCCAACCCAAACCATCCTACAATTCCATGATTTGGTTTTCTTTTAGAATATTTTAAGGAACAACAGTAAAATTGACTTTAGAGGGAAAAGGTTTTGTGGTATAAAGTTCCAGCAGAATTGCTGCTAATGGGAAAATCCATCCTGCTTCCACCCTTTGCTTCTTTTTAGGAATGTCTTAATCATTATAAAAATATCCTTTTCCTCTTGCTTTATATATTTTGTGCCAGTTTTTCAGGTGTTACTCCCAAAGGGATGGATCTATTGTGGACCATGGCATACAGCAGAGGAATAAAAAAAATTTGCCAATGCCCTAAAACCAGATTGTCTATTTTCCACCTCCAAGTACATGTCCAAAGTGTTTCAGTGCTCCTGAACATGAATTTAACCACAAATTCCAAGTGTGGATCAAAACATTACATAAAACACAATGAAATTTGTGATCTGACTTATTGGCAGTGCAAGGGAAGCTGTTTAGGTATTTCAGAGTACCCTGTCTGGTGGCTTTTTTTCCTTCTGAGGTAGAAGCACTGTTGCAACGTTTATTTTCTTTCCTTTTGCTGTTTCCTTGCAGGATTATTGTGCCACCAAGTGGTCTGTCCTCCGGGAGCGCTTTGACCGTGGTCTTTATGCCTCACATGCTGATCTGCACAGACTGAAGTGAGTGTTTGCATTTGCACAGCACATTCACTCCTGCAGAGCTGCCAAACCATCCATTTAGTGAAATAAATCACTCCAAGAGGGAATTAAACCTTTAAAAAGTGCTGATTGTGCTCCCCAGTCCCCTGGGAGGCTGTAGCTGCTGAGCTGACCCTGTCCCCCTCTTCCTGCTGCAGGTACCAGTGCTTTAAGTCAGCCTGGATGTATGAGGTGTTCCACAGTGGCTTCTCCTTCCCTGTGAGTTACAGCAACCTGAAAACAGCTCTGCAGGTTTATGACAAGGAGGTGCAGTGGACCCTGGGGGCCATTCTGTACCGAACACGCTTCTTACCTTTGAGGTACCTCTTGTTCTCTCCAATGCCTGAGGAGAGCCTTTGGGTGGGAGTTTTGGGAAGGGAAGAGCGTGGTGGTACCTCAAATAGTGCTTTTTAAACACTGTTCTACTCAAATCTTCACTGTTATACTCACTATTCTACCCACAGGCTCTAAAGCCTGTGGTGCAATAAGTTGTGCATTGAATTTTCCCTCCAGATTATTTCTGTTGTCTCTTTGCTGCTTTCCAGAGACATCCAGCAAGAAAACTTCCGTGGAAGTCACTCCCACTGGAGGAGCTTCTCCTTTGTTTACAATCACTACTTGTTCTTTGCCTGTTTCCTGGTTGTCCTGCTCTCCATCCTGCTCTACCTGCTCCGGCTCCGGCGCATCCACCGGCGGATGCTCCGCAACGGCTCCTCTCCCTCCCTTTGGCTTGAGGAAGGTCTCCCACCACAGAAGATGGCAGGGCCCTTATGAGATGCTGGGACGGAGAGTTTTTTTCTTGGACTTGTTACACAAAAAGCCATTTTTGCCTCAGGGTTCCTCCTTTTTGTCCCTTGAAACCATTGGAGAAGCAGATGGCCCAGCGAGGCTTGGGAAATCCAGGGAAAAGGGGTCACCATGGCTTGGTCTCATGAGACAATACCTGCCAAAAATGACTTTGATTTGAATATTGCACTTTTGTGTGTCATGGGACAAGCTAAAGCTGGTTGTCAGCACCTGAAGAGCAGCAGCTTAAGCTCCAGAACAGAGTGAATGTGAGTTCTCACCCTCTGAGTGAGGTGGGAAATCCCAGGATGAATGAGGACTGGCTGGGTGTTCTTTTCCAGATTCCAGGACTGATGGTACTTGACTTCTCAATCCCAAGTTCCAGTCAAAGAAAAGGAAGTGCAGGGTTTTCAAAAGCAGAAAGGAAACATCCTTTTAGGACAGTTTAATGTGATTTTCCATTCTGGATTCAGTACTGTGATGGAGAAGAAAAATCTCTTGCACCCAATGCTGTGCTTCCAAAAACTGCTCCAATCAGTTTTGATTCTCCTTGTGGCAGTTCCCCCCTTCTGTCTTGGAAGCTTTGTCCTCATGATGGCACAAGTCACAACTTTTTAATCCTTTGTTTCCTAATCATGCAGAGATCCCCCAGAGACTCAAGGAAGGGGAAGAGAACTGGAAAACCTTTAGTTTCATGCACAGTGTCCTTCTTTTTCTGAGTCCTCTGATCTGTTAATTTATATTTTATTTAAAACTGTTAATTTACTTGAAGGCAAATTTGTCCATGATTAAAAGTGGAATTTATATGAACCTTTGGGGCGTGGATATTTTATTGCACAGTGTTCCTTTTGCACCCAACTGGCAAAACTTCCTTCTCTTAAATAGGTGGGAATATGCTGCAAAATTGGCTATTTTTTATTATTAAAGAACTAGATATGTTGTAGTTTGGGTTTTTTTATCATACTTAATTTAAAAATCTGAGTACTTTGAACTGCTTTATTCTCCTTTGAATAGACTTTTGCTTTCATTTAGAAAATTTAGGCTTGAGCTGAACTGCACCTGAATTTGGGTGTTAAACTTCCTGCTCTTTCCAACAGTGTCTGTGTTGGAGACAGAACAATTAAATGGATTTGTGGTGGAATTTTGAAGTGGAATCTTTAACTGAATGTTCACAATGTGCAAAAAGTGTCTTCCTTTTGTAAAGGACATTTTTGTAGCTGAAAAATCAAAGCACTTAGAGAACCTAAGCCCAGCTGAGTGTGGTTTGCATTTGGCTCTTTGGAAGGATGCGATAACCCCCACTCTGTTCCAAGGACTGGAACTGTGGAACTATGCAATGTTTTCTCATACCACATTGACAAGCACAACCACAGACCAAACATGACAGGGCTCTGAACACCACTCTGGACCCAAAACCATCTTCCCAGAATTGAGCACAGCTGGAGATTCCTCCCAGACAAAAGGTGCCAGGACACAAAGGTCTCGCTGCCTTTGGAACGCAGTGGGAGCCCCATCGTTTGCATTTCAGACCGTGAGACTCCAGGCTTTCCTTCCTGGGGAAAGGGCTGTCATTTGTTGGCAGACACTCATCTCCAAACTTGCCATTTTGCGCCCGGCACTGAACACGGATGAAGGTTCCTCCCCCCCCAAAGGTGGAAGCGTACAGAGGTCTCTGTGCTTTGGGAGTGCCAGGGGAGTCCGATCAGCGGCACAGAGAGCCCGAGGCCGCGCACACCTCTCCCACTTTTTCAGCGACTCCGAACACGGCGATTTCCTGGGGTGGCAACGCTTCTGTGGCTGCCGAGGGCGAGGGGGGTCTGGCGGCGGGCTCGGAGCATCTGCCGATCTCCTCCAGCGGCCTCTTCGCTGTGCTCGGCATGTCCCCCTGCCCGGGACATCCCCTCAGCATCCCCCTCCATCCCAGGGCATCCCCCTCAATCCCGGGGCATCCCCTCAGCATCCCCCTCCACCCCGGGACATCCCCCTCAATCCCGGGGCATCCCCTCAGCATCCCCCTCCACCCCGGCACATCCCCCTCAGTCCCGGGGCATCCCCTCAGCATCCCCCTCCACCCCGGGACATCCCTCTCAGTCCCGGGGCATCCCCTCAGCATCCCCCTCCACCCCGGGACATCCCCCTCAGTCCCGGGGCATCCCCTCAGCATCCCCCTCCACCCCCGCACACCCCCCTCAGTCCCGGCCCATCCCGCGCACGCGCACCGGGTACCGTCGCGCTATGACGTCACGACCGGAAGTGCGTCCCGGGGATCGCCGACCGGAGCCGGGGCCGGTCCCGTTCCCATTCCCGATCCCATTCCCGGAGCCGCTTCCACTCCCAGCTCCACTCCCGGTTCCTCCCGGTCCCGGCCATGAGCAAGCGGAAGGCGCCCCAGGAGAGCCTCAACGAGGGTATCACGGACTTCCTCATCGGTGAGTGACGAGCCCCCCGTCCCGTCCCATCCCATCCTCCCCATCCCATCCCGGCTCACCACTCTGCTCCCGCAGAACTCGCCAACTACGAGCGCAACGTGAACCGCGCCATCCACAAATACAACGCGTACAGGTATGGCTGTGGCTGTGGGTACAGGTACGGGTATGGGCCCAGGTGTCGGTACAGGTACGGCTGTGGCTGTGGGTACGGGTGTGGGTCCAGGTGCGTGCACGGGTAATGAGTACGACTGTGGCTGTAGGTACGGGTGTGGGTCCGGCTGTGGGTCCAGATGGTTACAGGTGTGGGTCCGGCTGTGGGTCCAGATGTGGGTCCAGGTACAGGTACAGCTGTGGATGTGGGTACAGGTAATGGGTATAGGTGTGGGTACAGGTCTGGGCATGGGTGTGGGTACGGGTGTGGATACAGGTACAGGTGTGGGTATGGGTGTGGGCAATTGGTACAGGTATGGGCATGGGTGTGGGTACAGGCAATGGGTACAGGTGCAAGTAACAGGTCCAGACACGCAGGTAACAGGCAGAGGCACAGGTGCCCCCTCACCCCCTGCCCCCACAGGAAGGCAGCCTCGGTCATCTCCCGCTACCCCAGCAGGATCCGCAGCGGCGCCGAAGCCAAGAAGCTGGTAGGTGTTCTGGTGGGGACCTGCAGGGGTCTGAGCCCCTCCCGTCCCTGCCTGCAGCACTGCCCTCCCCTGTCCCTGCCTGCAGCATTGCCCTCCCCTGTCCCTGCCAGGTCCATCCCGGGCTCTCCAGGGTAAGAATCAAAGCCTTGCTCAGAGTTTTTGCTTTGGGGGAAGCTTTTATTGTAGCCCTTGAAAGGCAGTGGTTGTGCTGCTTGTGTTGTGGGCTGGAATTTTTCTGCTCCTTCATGGTCCAGCATTTTGTCATGGCCTTGGGGGCCCCATAGTTCTTTCTGGACTCTGAATTCTAGGGAACTTTCCTTTATTCCCAAATATTCTCTCTACAATTCCCTGACAGGAGGGTGTGCCCAGGTGGGTGTCAGTCTCTTCTCCCAGCAATAGGACAGGAGAGCACAGGCTTGAGCTGTGCCAGGGGAGGGCTAGGCTGGGTATCAGGACGAAATTCTCTACAGAGAGAGTGACCAGGCACTGGAACAGCCTGCCCAGAGAGGGGGGGGGATTCACCATCCCTGGAGGGGTTTGGGATGAGACTGGATGTGGCATCAGTGCCGTGGGCTGGTGAGCACAGGGGTGTTGGGTCAAGGGTTGGGCTTGATGGTCTCAGAGGTCCCTTCCAACCCAGCTGATTCTGGGATTCTGTGATTCCATGATCATGACTGTGGGTGATTTTTGAAGGTAACTTGTCTGTCCTCACCCCCCAATATTTAGGATGGAGTAGGTGCTAAAATTGCTGAGAAGATCGATGAGTTCTTATCCACTGGAAAACTGCGCAAGTTGGAAAAGGTGGGTGTCTTCCCCTCGTGCTCTTTCTCAATAGTTGCTTTGCTTTGAAGCCTGCAAAGTAACCTGCTTGCTTTGCACAATTCCTGCTCTTGTCCCTGGAGGAATTGAGGTCAGCCTTAAGAACAGTGAACACAGTGTGTGGTAAGTAGAAATCAAGGAATGACCAGCTCAACCAAAGCCTCAAAACTGTCTATTTATGAAAATTATTTTAGGTTACATAATCAGCATGAGCACTTCCAGAAGTGGAATTCTGTCTCTGGAAGGCTGTGGATTCCTGTGCTTTAAGCATCCTGTTCTCAGCAGGGTGGTTAGTTTGGTATGTGTGGCACTGCTGTGGTACCTGGTACTGCCCTTGTCACTGTGTTGCAGTGATTTGTGGGGAGCTCCAAAGCAGAGTCTGACTCAGCTGGTTTGTCTTCTCAAGGGGCTTTTTGTTTATTTGCAGAAGGAGTGAAGGAGGGAGTGGCTTGTGTTGTTTTGTTTTTGTAGATTCGACAAGATGACACAAGTGCTTCTATCAACTTCCTGACACGAGTTACTGGCATTGGGTAAACATTTTCTTGTTCTGTTTTGTTTTTTCCCTTCTCCTGTTTATTTGATAGATTTATGAAGAGTACTTGGGGGATTGCAAATAACAAAGGCAGTGAGTTTGAGGTGATGATGTAATGCCCACACTGAGACACTGTGGTTGTGGTGACATCACTGACTGAGGTGAAAGGGTGTAGAATCATCAATTACTGACTTGGTGGTACAGGAGTGGAAGTGGGGAGCTCCTGTGTGCAGGCTGAGGAGAGAGGAGCTGCTCAGGAATGGAACCATGAGGGACACAGAAGTGGGAGTCTGGCTCATGGTCAATGGTGCTTGGTCATGCTTTTGTAAAAGAAGCAGCAGAGCCTTGAAGCGGCAACAACCCAAAAACAAGCAAACCAAAAAACCCCCCAGGACTCTGCTGCAGTGTTTAGAACCCTGAGCACGAGGGTAGGTCATGCAGTCATTCTCAAGTCATTCTGAGAAAAGAAGTGCCCAAAAGTTTGAGGATATACTGGGATTTGAGAATGCCTTTGAAAAACTGAGATGGGATGCAGAAGGAGGAGCAGAACCTGAAAATGCCTATGCTGAAAAGAGGGTGAGCATCACAGGTGACCTCAGTGTTGGCCTTTAAGAACCTGGACAGCTACAGTGGATTGTAATCCCCTGTTCAGTGCTGTGAGGTCCCTGCTGTTCCTGATGCCAGGTTGCCTTGTCTCTCTGCAGTCCTGCTGCTGCCAGGAAGTTTGTGGAGGAAGGAATTAAGACATTAGAAGGTGAGTGTAAATGTGGGGCCTAAGTTCACACTGCAGTGATGTGGCAGTTTTTCCTGTCATGCTGCCTCTCCCATAGTGGTTCTGGCATGGCATTTGTGCTGGGATGGCATTCCAAGGCTCTGAGGAAGTGTGTAAGATGCTCAAGTTAGTACAAAGGCTTAAAGCATTACCTACATCTCCAAAGTAAAGTGCTTGCAGGCTGCATGGAAGATAACAAGGATCTGGGCTCTTCAGTGGCCTGTTAAGTCTTTATCAGAAAGTGCTCTGTGCATTTGTAGCCATCCCATCAGCTGCTGCGTAGTCAGGTTAAAATTCCTTCCTTTGAGCTTATTGTATTCTTTGTGTGCATCATCTTTGCATTGGTGGAAACTTTCTGTGAGATTTTTAGTGCTGAAGTAACTTTTTTGTTTGTTTTTTTTTTTCCCCTTATTTGTTCTAGATCTGAAGAAGAATGAGCACAAGCTGACCCACCACCAACGCATTGGGTTGAAGTAAGTTCCCTGGGGTGCAAATCCTTGGCTTCTCTAATGACCCCCTCAGGGACCAGGGTGCGATGGAAGGCTGCACAGCCAGCTGGGCTTCTGTTCTCTCTGAGCTCTGCATGCTTCTCAGCACCCATGTAGAGCTCTTGTTTCAGTGGTGTTGGAAGGCTCAGTCTCCTTTCGGAAGGAAGTTGTTTTCAAATGGCTTCTTCAGTTGGCTCGTGGAGAGTCACTCTGGCAGGGTTGTGGTGATGTTTCTTCACAGTCTGCATAAAAGTGGCCCAGGCTGGTTTTTGTTATGTGGTGTGAACCAGGTAAGACCTTTGCATGGCTGAGGAACTGGAGCTGTGTTTGCAGAAGCTGCAGGTGAGCCAGAGAGAGGCAGCTGCTGTTCTTCCCACAGTGCTGGCAGTCTGGTTTCACAGCTGGAGGCAAAATCAGGAGCTGTGTTTCACTTGGGACCTCCCATTTAGCACTTTCCAGCACAGGTCACTTCTGACTAAGGAGGAGGGACCTGTTCCTCCTGCTTGCTGGTGCTCTGAGCTTTGTCAGGAACTTTTTAGATTTTCAGAAGGCCCTGTGAATATTAACCAATTGGTTGCTTGGTAATTCTGCTCCCTCCTCATAGCAGCTCTTCATAGACAATGGAAATAATGAAACCATCTTCTGAGCATTGTCAGAGTCTTTACTGTCCCCTTGGTGAGAGTTGGGAGCTTTTTGTGATGTGACAGTAATGTAAGTTGTGTTCTTTCCTCTGATACACATTTAACTGACTAAAAATTTAAGATGCTACCCTGCCACTCTTTGAGATACTTTTCTTTTTATATATGCAGATATTTTGAGGATTTTGAGAAAAGAATCCCAAGAGAAGAAATGCTGCAAATGCAGGTAAGGATGTCTCTGTTGAGGATGATGGCCAGTGAATGAGTGACACCTCTGAACACACATCCTTCCTTTTTACATAGGAAATTGTGCTGAAAGAGATAAAGAAGTTGGACCCAAACTATATTGCTACAGTCTGTGGCAGTTTTAGACGAGGTTGGTGCTCTGTGACCTTGTATGTTTATTTTGGGATAATAAACAAGACACATCACTATGTGTGTTGTTGTTGTAGAGAGTCTGTGCCAGAACGTGGCAGCCTCTTGCTGCCGTCTTCACTGGTTAGTTCAGTGATGAGCCACATGAGTCCTGGCTTCTGCCCGCACAAAGAGTGGTGTGTTCTAACATGTGTTGTTTGCTTTTACATCATCAGCATTTGTGCTTCATTGCTGTAGAGTACAGCAGGAAATTCTTGGGTATTTTCTGGGTTGTGGGGGATAGAAACTTCTTGATGGAAGAACAAGGTTCTCCTACTTTAAGATATTTTTTTTTTACTAATATCTTTGGTAGTAACTATTTTCTGCTAGAAAAACATGTTCATAAGAAGAGGTTAGATGGATGTTCAACCGTGTTGGTGTCCTTTGTCCCATGCAGGGGGCTCTTTCTGTGCTTCCTCCTCACTTAGGTGCAGAGTCAAGTGGTGATATGGATGTTCTCCTCACCCATCCCAGTTTCACATCTGAATCCTCCAAACAGGTGTGTTTCCCAGCTGCTGTGAGTCAGTGCTGGGCTTTGCTTTCACCAAGGCATGTGTAACTTCAGAAGATGTGTAATCTCACACTTGTTTGCAGCTTTCTGCATCTTCTTGGTACTGTGATTCCAAACTCCTCTCTTGGATCACCACATTTAATTTGAGGAGTTGGAATCATGTCTCAGGTCCAGGTGTTACGTTGTGTTTTCTTGCACAGCTATTCAATGTTTGCTCTCACCCTTCTGTCCCTCCTCTTCTCCTCACCTTCCTCCCACCCCTTCAGCTTCATGTGCTTTTACAATGCACAGCTGTAACAGCTGGCTGGGCAAAGCACTGGCTGAAGGTGGGCTAAGTGTCTCTTCAGGGAGCCTTTTAGATGAGAGGAAAATGTCCTGCTGCCCTTGGAACCTTTTGGGACTAACTCTGAAGAATTTTTAATGAGAGTGTTTTTTCAGTTGTGTTGCTGCTATAGATTCATAGCTTAGAAGCTGAATTAGCTTTGTTACTTCCAACTAAAACCAATCTGATAGGGGGTTATTGGTGGAAATTGGTTTTGTGTCCCACAACTGTAATTCTACTACATTATTGTTACACTTACCCCCCCCCGGTCAAATTGCATGTAGAGTAATACACATATTCATAAGGATGTCCTCTACTTATGTGAGCCATTATCTGCTAAATAGGTAAGATATTCTTGTTACTTGTGAACTGATTTCTTCTTCTGTGCTGTCACTGTTCCCAGCCAAAACTTCTGCGTCAAGTTGTAGAACAACTGGAGAAAGTCCACTTTGTCACAGATATGCTGTCCAAGGGTGACACCAAATTCATGGTAAGGGCTTTTTTGGTGATGAGGGATGTTATAGTGGGATTGCCTTTCCTGGGAGAGGCTGGGATACGTACAAGACATGCTGCTTGGACTGCTGGAATTGTGATTTGATTTGATTTTAATTCTCCCCCTTGCCTCCCCTAAAAACCTCCTGCAGTTAACATTTAGGGAATCTCTTACAGTGAGATTTCAGTATTAGAAAATGTCCGGCTATTTCTGTGGTTCTGAGCCCTGCTGGGATAACCTGCATCACCCAGGGTCAGCTGTGTCTGATGTGCTGGGTATTTCCCCAGAATCTCAGCACAGCCCACTTCTGCAGTAGCACCAGTGCCCACTCTCCTACCATCCCCCAGTTTAACTTTGCTTTCCAGGATGACTGGGGATTGTTTAGAGGATTTTTTAGGGGTGAGGAGGTAAAGGTTGCTCTCAAACCTGTTTAATTTCATTTGAACTTCTTGCCTGCCTTCCTTCCTCACAGGGTGTGTGTCAGCTGCCACATAAGGAAGATGGCACAACCTATCCCCACAGGAGGATTGATATCAGGTACTCACACCAAAATCAGCCCACCCAGCCCCTGCTTTAGCTTTTGCTGCACAGTAGGCAGCTGATCCAGTTCTGCATTCAGATCTCTGCTTCCATGCTCTGAACATGGCATTTACTGGGTTTCTAATTCCTTTTCACTGTGGATGCCACTGTACAGCTGCCAGTATCTACACCAGGTTATTAGCAATAATGTTGCATTTTAAATTATGATATTCTGTCCAGGTTCAGAATTGTATCCTATTTGACCATCCTGCTCTGGCATTAGTTCTTGGCAGGAGTGCCAGCACCAAAACCAGGTAGTGGCTGAACAGCAGTAACTTCTGGTGCTGAGTCTTTCCTGGGTGTGCAGTTCATTTCATTCTTGCATCTGCATTGTGGGGAAAACAAATGTGGAGTTGCAGAAAGTGTGCACATAAACAGAAAGTAAAGCTACAACAGTGTCTGAAGGACTGGATTCCACGTGGTTTGTAACTTGTTCTAAGTCTGCACTTCTACCTTTTGTTCCAGGCTCATCCCCAAAGATCAGTACTACTGTGGTGTGCTGTATTTCACAGGAAGTGATATATTCAATAAGAACATGAGAGCTCATGCTCTGGAGATGGGTTTCACCATCAATGAATACACAATACGTCGCTTGGGAGTCACTGGTCAGTCTGGGCCTTTGCACAGAGTGTTCTTATCATCTTTGGTTGGTTGCAGGGTTTTGGAAACACTTCTGATAAACACTGTAGTTCAAGAAACTTTTTCACAGTGTCCTTTGGGCACCATTATAGCAAGAAGAGGCAGCCTGTTAAAGTATGGGCAGTGCTGAGGCACAGAGTTACATCTTTGGGCTGCCTGATCTAAAGGGTGTTTTTCCTGTGCCAAGCACAGCTCATCTGTGGTTTGCTGCTCTTTTCACAGATGTGCCATGTCCTTCAGTTGTGTTGTTTTGGAGGGGAGGTGACTGTACTCACATGACTATAAATGTATTTAACTGCATAACCACCTGACCCAAAGTTAATTCATTACCTTATTTCCTTTGCCACTAATAAGAATCACCACCTAAACACTGTATGAAAAGGCCAGGGGGACAGTGAGGGCTGTTCTGGGTATTTTTGGAAGTCTGCTTTCCTTAGAGCAGTTTTGTCCCAGTCTTGCACTGCATTTGACATTTCTGGCTGGCACAGACCTTCCACCTTTCAACCAGCCCCTGTCCTTTCCCTGCAGGAGTTGCTGGAGAAGCCCTGCCCGTGGAAAGTGAAGAGGACATCTTTGACTACATCCAGTGGAAGTACCGGGAGCCAAAGGACAGGAGTGAGTGACTGCTGGGCTGAGTGCCTGGATGGCTGTTCTCATGGCTCCTTGGAACTGCACAGGCTTCCTTTGCTTGCCACTACAGAAACTGAATGTTACTGATGTTTAAAAACCCGTGGCACTAATACAGAATGTCCAGTGAGGATCAAATCTTGTAAGATTTCATTATCAGAGTCATGGAATAGTTTGGGTTGGAATGTCCAATCCCTCTGCAATGAGATCTTCAACTAAATCAAGTTGCTTAGAGTCCACTCCATTCTGACCTTGGGCTGGGGCATCCAGCACCTCTCTTTGTGTCTTGTATATGTGTAGGCACAGAATGAGAAAGCAAGCTGAGTGCTGAGGTACTCTTAAAGAATACTACTTTCAACTGCTATGTGTATCTCCTTATCAGTGTGTTACGAGTCTTGTTGCTCATGATGAACAGTTTCTGTGTCCTTCTAAACCCTCTCACCATGGGCCATGTGCTCATGTGACCATTCTCCTGTTGCTCATGACGTGGGTTTTGTTACCAGGTGTGTTGGAGTTGATTGCAGTGCTCTTTATTTTATTCAACTTGTTCACCTTGGTCTGATGAATTGCTGCATTTCCACCACTCCTGTAGACTCAGTCTGCCCTTTTTTATATGCAAACCTGTCACATCTAATTTAATACCTCCTATTTAATTGTTGGGAAAGGTAATGACTGTTTTGGATGTGAGAGAAGTCAAGAATGTATTACTAGTTTTTTTTCTTAATATTCTTTATTGTCAGACTACTTGACCTGACCTGAATCATAAAACAAAGATGGATATAATACTGTTCCTTATTTTTATCTGACTTAAGATTACAGAACAAGTACATTTTTTCTTGTTCTTATACAATGAGTGTTGACTGATCTTAGTAATGGAGGTTATAGGCTGGTACTCTTGCTTATGTCTTTATTTTCTTCTGTTATTCATATTGGAAGCTTTAACTATCTCTGGGAATGTCCCCAAGTGCTAATGCATGCAGTGGTGTGTAAGGTAACTAGAAGTTAACTTGGTACTGTGTGAAGCCTTCTGCTGCCTCATAGCTGATATATAGTATTTTCTTCAAGATTCAGTGGGAATAAACAAATGGAATATTCCACCATGAACATGTAATGCAGTGCTGTTGTTTATTAGCAGTAATGTGAGGAGCTCAAGAAACAGCGAGACAGAGTGTTCCTTGGGCAGCAGCACCAGCACCACCACCACCAACACGACCACCACCAGCACCACCCCTGCCCATCCCCAGCCAAGGCTCAGAGCCTGCCCAGGGCCATCTGCTCCTTTGTGCTCCCTCAGCTCTGCCGTGAGCCCTCAGTGTGGGGAGAGCTGGAGGGTGGCAGTCTGCTGTCACTGCTGCTGTCACTGTCACTGCTGCTGTCACTGTCACTGCTGCTGTCACTGTCACTGCTGCTGTCACTGCTACTGTCACCGGGGGCTGTCACTGTCACTGGGGGCTGTCAGTGTCACTGCCCCTGTGGCTGTCCCTGTCCTTATCCCCGTCCCTGTCCTGTCCTTTGTCCCTTTCCCTGTCGCTCTCCCTGTCACTATCCCTATCCCCTGTCCCCTTCCCTGTCCCCATCCCTCTCCCTATCCCAC
>VXAU01002134.1:166438-187584 GCA_013399695.1 Formicarius rufipectus | reverse complement strand
AGGAAAACGGATAGGGATGGGGTAGGGGCAGGACAGGCAGGGAAAAGGGGGAGGGCGAAGGAGCAGGGTCAGGGATGGATCGGGGAAAAGGGGCTGTGGCAGGGCAGGGCAGGGCCGGGAGCCGCCCCGAGCGCGGCCGCGCCGTTACCGGTCTCATAACGGGGGCGGCGCTCGCGGGGCCGGAGCTCCATCCCCGGGGCTCAAGTGGGGATTGCGGGTCCGCTGCCTCTGCCGCTGTCCGTGCTGCCTCTGCCGCTGTCCGTGCTACCTCTGCCTCCAATGTCTGCGAGGGTGGCCCCGGAGAGCGATTCTAGTTTGGTGTTCGGGTTGTGCGGCTGCTGCAGAGCTCTTTGTTATTGGCAGAGAGTTTATGTGTTTCGGTAGGAATTAACCTCCAGAGGCGCTTGTTTGGTTTTTTTAATACTTCCATAGAACTGAACATACACATTAAAACACATGGAGTACAGAAAATGTAGCTGTATGCTGTAAAGACAGAAGACATGTTGGGAGGAGAGTGAACAGGCTCACAGTTTTCAAGGTGTCTCAAAGCCTTATGAAAATGGAGAGTAAACTGAACGAGTTTGTCCCCAAAAGGGTGAGATTTAGATGGAGCAGGTGGTGAACAGGTTGGTGAAGTCCTCCTTTACTTGAGGTTTTTTCAGGGAAGCTGGTGTGGGGAGTCCCAAGACTGCTCAGCACTGTTGTCATTTGTCTCTCTAAAGCCCAAACTCATCTACACAGGGAGGCAGAAAGATTTAAGAGACAGCTGGCAAAGCATGAAAGAGGTAGGGGGGTGGCATGTTTTCAGAAGCTGGGGTGGGGGGTTATTATCTAAGCTATATGTTGAGATGTAAAATCTCAACATAATTTGAAAGTTAGAGTAGACTGATGTCTTTTAAGCTCTGAGTGGGTCAGTCCCTACTCCCAAAATGTGTTGTGGTTCACCACTGCTCACTGTGGAGCTTACAGGTTACGTGGTTTAGCTACAAATCCATGATTATGGAGCGTTCCTGACGTGTTTCCATGGGCTCCAGATCCTCTAAACCCACAGGTATATATAGAATCCCTGAATATCCTGAGCTGGAAGGGACCCACAGGATCATCAGACTCCAGCTCTATTCATAGAATCCTAGAATATCTCAAGTTGGACAGGACCCATAAGGACCATCGAGTCTGTGTACTGATAGACATATAGTGCAGGCCAGTTATCACATCTCTGAGCAAAGAGCATTTGTCTTAGGGGATGGAAATTGCCCAAGTGCTTCACTTCAGGGGGGGACTGAAAGTGGGACAGTCCAGAAACTGGTGCATTTGTGACCAGGAAACTGAGTACAGCAGTAAGAAACTGCAGCGGTGGAGGAGGAGAGATGACTTAAGCACTTCCAAACATTTTGTTCACATTTTCACTTTTTGGATTAGTCTTTCAGTATGGTATGAGTAACAGATGGGAGATAGGGATTTCTGGTGTCGCAGAGAATATGAACAAATGCACCAGAAGTAGGAATGTCAAAGAATTACCCTTAAAATCAAATGAAAGAAGCATCTCTGATAGCTTTTCTGGTCTGGAGCAGGTGTGCCTTTACATTTATGTAAACTTAATCTAGAAGAGGAAAGCTAATTTTCCACTGGGGAAGAGTTTTCCTACTCCTTTACTGTGGATTTTCTGATGCAAAATCCCTGAATTATGGTAACTAACATAAAATCTATCACATAATCTGTAATACCACGTGCCTGTCCTTTTCAGTTTGTCCTCCAAAGTGGTTGTAACATTTACATGTGTTAGGAAATGTAGGTCTTGCTGCTGTGTGTGCACAGTGCAGAAATACTCTCTGATGGTTACTGGGCAGTGTACAGGGATCTCTGTGTTTTACACATCTCTGAAAAAACTTTCTGAGAAGTCAGAGATGCAGATGGAAGCGAGCTCTGTTTTCCTCTGGGATTGCTCAGTGCTGCCATGGCTTTGCCCTTTGGGGTCCTGCCAGGAAAGCAGGATTTGCTCATTATCAGAACACTGATAAGACTCCCATGAGCCCTCTCTGCAGTGTAAGAATGTGAGGCCCACATAGGTGAATGTCATCCCTGGGGTTCAGGGGCTCCAAGTCATGGATTGGCTTTTGTAGCCTCCTGGAATCAAAGCTTGTTTCTGGCAAAGCAGCAGTGACACGAGGATGACTGTGATGAACGTTCTCTGAAGGCCTGGCAGGTCCCTGTCACTGAAGTACTCAGAGGCATTTATAAATGCTTTGGATATGGTTTAGATTTTCTGCTGTTACACCCAAGGTTCTTACAGCTCCTGATGTTTCAGGTCCAATGGCTGTACCGCCATCATACAGTGACTTGGGGAAGTCTGCCAGGGATATATTCAACAAGGGATATGGTAAGTAAGATGATTGTGATTTGATAACCTTTCATATTTTTTTTTACTTAGGCATCTTGAAAATGCCAATAAAAGCATTAGTACCTCAGAGATCCCCTAATACCTTGTGGCAGGAATTCAGCAGAGCCTGGAGCATCCAGCCCCTTCTGAATCTGAACCGTGGACGTGTATCATGAAAATGCTGCACTGGCAAAGAGTTAATGTGAAAATATTGTCACAATTTTTGCTTTTGCCTCTTTTCTGGGAACAGTACTAAAAGTGTTGATGTTTTTTTAAGCTCTATTTGTGTGTAATAAAGATTGCATTTGTGTCCCAAATCTATATGCTACATAAAACTAAAAAGCACTGTGGTCTCATCTCTGTCACCCTGGAGTTCAGGCTTGGCTGAAATTCAACTCAAGATCCCTGCTTTAGTCTCAGTTATTTTGGGCTTTCCTGCTCTGTGCAAGGGCCAGGTATGTCCCTGCATTCAGAGCAGGAGGAGAAGGAAGGAGGCAGTAGTGCTTCTGTTTGCAGCACTGATTGAAGTACAGTGGAACTTATTTCAGCTTCCTCGGAGAAGACGAAAATTTCTTGCCCTGCAATGAGAGCTATAAAAGTAAACTGAGTAAATCAGAAGAAGGGGTAACTATTGCTGGGTCCCAGACCACAGGTAGCTGCAGAAGATGGAAATACTTGATGCTTGATGTCTGTTATGACTATAAATTATGAAGCCCCTCACTTTAAGTTGTCAGAATTCTTTCAGTCGTTCCCGGGTACGATCAATAACTGTTCAAACATGAAAATAGGCTGTTGTATGTCAGTGTACCCTACCTGGGGTACTTTGGGTATGTTGGAAAGAAGCTTTGCTTGTATGTTGTAGGTGAAACAGGCTCTGTGTGCTGTTCTGTTTTCAGGATTTGGAATGGTCAAGTTAGAGTTGAAGACCAAGTCTTCCAGTGGGGTGGTAAGTCTGGTGGCTTTCAACATCACCAGCATGGCAATGGAGGGACATACCTGAGCTGGTTGGTGGTAGCCACTTGCTGGCAGGTGTTGCTTCTCCCTTCCATTTCTCATTTTTAACCTTGTAGCTGACTAAGATGTTTCTGCTGTAGTGTGGAGCTGACATAGCTGTGCTGCTTTTCCTGTGGCTGGCAAGAATTTTCACCTATTTTGGTGTGACTTTCCTGCCCATTCCTATTGATATGCCCCAAACATAAGTTTCTGCACCTTACATAGCTCTCATTTCTGCTTATGAATGCATTTGAGTTTCCCTGCTGCTGTTGGTTCTCTTAGGATTTTGAGTACAGAAGCACTTTTATGCAAAAGGCCATGTGGCAAGTAAGCTCCACAGTTTAACTTAACTTTGTATTCACTCATTTCCACTTGGTTACAATCAAGTCTTAATTAAAACTAAACAGTCCTTCTGCAGAACCCTCTGTGTAGAATTTGAGGGCTTAATTAACCTTAGCACTTCAAGTAACTAGAAAATGTTATGATCCCCACTTTAATGATGAAGTGGAGCTTCCTCAGGATTTCACAGGAGGGCTGTTAAAACCAGGAATGGCTTTCATAATTCTGGTCTTTAACCACAGGCATATACTGTTTACTAGATTGTATTTTGCTTCCACTGACTCTCAGTTCTGTGCATGCTACCACTTGATGCTGTTCAGATTGATAAGATGTGCTGCTTTTCAGCCTACTTCATGAACATCCTTGCCTTAGCTCCCTCTTTCTCTTGCATTCTCAGCATGCAGATGGGGTAAGTCCTTCCTTTGTGCTGCTGTTGTGTCTCAGTTCTTTGATGGATTGCTTGCATTGTGCAGCACGAACGTGCAAACACGAGGGCTCTGCTGCAGCTGCCTCCACCTGCTGGCACCTCTTGACATGCAGCTTTCCTGCCTGGAAGTTTTGATTCTCAGATAATATGCAGCTAGTTAATTGTGCTGTCTTCTGAATGTGATGGAACATGAACAACTGTAGTAAGTTCTAAAATGAGCTTTTTCTTTTCCATGCAATTTTCCTTGGATGTTTATCCAGCTGGTAAGAATAGTGACTGTTTTTGCATGTTGGCTCTTTATTGCTTAGTCTGGCAAGGTTTTCTGTGATGCATACTGTCATTTGTAAACCATTTCATAGTCCTGTTACAATCCACACTGTGCAGTTTGACTGTCCATTGTTCTAAATCTGCTCTATGATCCATGTATGTAAAGCCATTTGCAATCTTTGTCCAACATTCCACGAGAACACTGGGAAAAACCACAAGAACAGGGGGAAAACCAGGTATGGTATTGATGCAGTTGTGTATTGCTTCAGGTTTTGTGCTTTTTAGTACGTCTGATGAGAATTCTGCTGCAAAAAAAGTGGATATTTGGGGATGGAGCTGAGATTAGGAACAAAGTGTGAGCTCTAATTCCTACATGGTACCTCTACAAGAGTACCTCTGATTGGGTGTTTTCTGTGGACTTAGAAAACAGAAATGATAGTGTCTGTGGTTATAATTGTTTCAGAGATTGCAATTGGCTTTGCCAACCAAGGGCATGGCATTCCTGAAGATGCCAGCCACCCTGAGCTGGAAGGTCAGTGAGAAGCTGTGCTTGGCTGCTGACACAGACTGGGGTGTGACACGGAGCCAGAATGAGTTTGATTTTCAGCTACAAAAAATTCCAGAAATGCTTCTAGAGGAGATGGTTTGGTGAGACACTCTGGCTGCCACAGATGAAGATTGATGGCAGCAGATGCTCACTGTGTGCCTTCTGCTTCCAGAAGCAGCTTTAGTTCTTGACACCTGACAAAATGCTTTGGCTTTTGATCATATGACAGTGCAGTTTTTTTTTTCCTTTGGCTTTGAGACAAGTGTTTACAACCTTTCCAGTGCTTGATGTGAGAAACAAACCAAACCTTTTTAATCAGTCACCTGCTCTAAGATCAGAAGAAATCACTTTGAATTCTGATGCAGGTTTGAGAGACCTTCACACTGAATTTGTGAACACTGTGTAGCAATTATGTCTTAAAGGATAGTCTAACACATCCTGACTTCTGTCACATGTTTTTGGTAGCTGGATGGATGTTCTAGAACTGCTGTGCTCCTGTAGTAGTGCATTTGCTTAAGGAAGTGTCCCCCATTGCCCTGGACTGTGTGTAGGGAATGTTACCTGGCACTTCAGAATTCACAGTCTTTGTATATTTGTGCAATCAGAAAACTTCAGAATGTCCACAGCATCCAGGAATACTGTCCTGGAATGACAAGGGTCTGCAAAGGCAGGGTTCCAAAGCTTGGATATATTTGCAGTGGATACTGCCAGCCCTTAAGCACTGTATCCCTCAATATTTAAACTTCAAGAGACAACATGGAAATGTAATGACAGGTTATTTATATTTCTTCAAGGCAAATATTTGAGAGATGGGGATAACAAATGTTAAGTTGCAGTGGTCAGTGTGAAAAGCATCAGTTCTCCAGAAGACATTTTCACTGCTGAAACATGGGAGACAAAAGTATTTACAATGAAGGACACTCGAGGTGTTTGGAGAAATGTGGCAAAAATACATTTTGTTCCTTTGACTATTCATCTTACACTGTAAGTTGGATGTAGGATTGCTTTTTCTAAGGGAGAGTGGATTTCCAGGACTGCAGGAGGTGCTATTTCATCCACAATTGGGACACTACTAGTAAGATGATAAAGGGAATTAGAGGGGATTGGGCAAAAAAAAATCCCAAGCAAATGTCTCTTTGTATCTGAGTATGGATTCATGTGAAGGTACAGAGCAGGTTGTGGAATGTTGAAATAACAACTGCCACTTGGGCAAAAAAAGGCAGCATCTTTTTGTGATGCAAAAGTAATTATTTTAGGTGGGGATAGGGAAGAGGAGGAGGATGGTTCCATCAGAAAGCCCAGTGGTTGCAGCTGAGAGTGCTAGAGTTGAGAAGTGGAAAAACTCAATGTAATTAAATATCAAGAGTGCTGAAACTGCTGCTCTTGACAGGACTTCACTGCATCTGGTTCTTCCAACACGGACACGGGCAAGGCTTCAGGCAATCTAGAGACCAAATACAGGATGAAAGAACGTGGACTTACATTCACCCAGAAGTGGAACACAGATAACACATTGGGAACAGAAATTGCTGTGGAGGATAAGGTAAGAGCAAATAGATACTTTGAAAATGTTTCTGCAAGTGGCATGAGGAAGTATTGAGTTGAACAGAAAACACTGGAGAGTGAAAGTGGCACAGAACTGTCTGGAGTGCTGAAAGAAGTGGTGCATCTCTGCAGAGCACACGTGCTGGGGCTGCAGTGCTGGCATTCCAGCTGGCATTCAGAGTCACTGTGGTTAGAGGTGTGTGCAGTTACTTGCCTGGTTGAATGAACCTCACTATTATCCTCTGGCTCTGTAGAACTGCCACTGCTGCAGGGAAAGCAAAGAGGGGTCTCAATTTTAAGTGCTTAATACACCAGCACCTAAGTCTGGCCGCCTTGAGACTGAATATATTTTGTGAGGTTGAAGAGAAGGATGAGCATTTGCAGCTTGGCACTGCCTACATGAAGGGTTACCACATACAGCACTCTCAATTCCTTTTCAGATTAATGGGTTTATGCTTTTCACTTCATGCCTGAAGTAGAAGGTAATGATGTCGAAGATAATAAAAATGAGTGGTGCCCTCTGCCATGTGTGTCCATTCATGTTTGAAATTATGGTTCTTTTACCTGTGCTTTAAAATGGAAAATGCCATGTAGCTCCTAACAAGGGTCACTATGGTCTTCATTTAGACAGGAAGTAGAGTTCTAGTAGTGGAGTGGAACAAATGATGTTTCAGCAGAATTCTGAGCAGATGTTTCTCATTTCAGTTTCTTGAAGGATTGAAGGTGGCCCTTGACACTACATTTGTACCAAACACAGGGTAAGTACTTTCTGTTACCTATTGTAAGGAATGCTGGAATTTCCTGTACCTTCAAAGTGCTTATTCTGGTCATTGTGTAAATGCTCAACACTTATTGCAGAATATTCTGCACTCACTGTGGAATATTCTGCAGGCAGTGGATAATACTGGACTTTCTGAGTCTGACAAGGTCTGCTAAAAAGGATTTTAGTCAGTGGCAAATTTGTAGTTTTGCAGTAGGTACTGGATCTCTAACTCTCCCCTTAAAGAAATAGGTCTTTTGGCCAGATGTGGCATCACATCAATATACCTAATGCCAACATTGTCCTCATCCCATGCCCTCTTCAGCAGCAGTTTTGAGTAGGCATCAAAGTAATTTCATGAACTGGCCTTAAGGGACATACATACCTGAATAAAACCACATGTAACACATACTTGTATTCTGGCAGGCGTAAAATGGCATGTTTCTCTCTGCAGGAAGAAGAGTGGCAAGTTGAAGACATCCTACAAAAGAGACTATATCAATGTAGGCTGCAACTTAGACATTGATCTCGCTGGGCCAACCATTTATGGCTGGGCAGTGGTGGGCTATGAAGGTTGGCTTGCTGGCTACCAGATGGCTTTTGACACAGCCAAGTCTAAGCTTTCACAAAATAACTTTGCCTTGGGATATAAGGCAGGAGACTTTCAGCTGCTCACTAATGTGTAAGTATTACCTAAGCCCAGAAAAACATTAGCAGAGGAGTCACACTATAGGAGCAGTTAGCATGTGTGGACTTGGCTCAGAGGTGGGTGGATGGAAGGGGATGCTGATTTGTTTCCAAATAATTTGTATGTGGTGTTTTCGTTTTCAGTACTACTAAAACAGGGGCAACTTGGCAGCTGTCACTGCTTGCGGCTCTGGCCTTGGCATTCAGAGGCTCTGACAGTCTTTGGTGTAATTAAACTGCACTGCAGTAACACTGTTCTCACTGTCATCCCTGCCGTAAGTGAAGTCTCCTGGATGTGGCCCTTTATGTGTTTCCACAGGCTGGCTTGAGACAGGCAACCAGCTTATCTGGGTTTGTTACTTCTGTCAGAACCTCAGATGCAGGTCTCAGCTGCTGCAAAGTCTTGTTCCATTCTGCAAGCACAATATGTGGGTAAAAAAATGTGAGCAGGATCTTCCAGCTCAGAAGAGCATGAGTTCAGAGAAGCATTGGGTCTCCTGGTTCATCTTAGGAGATAATGATCAAATGATTGTGAGGAAAGGCTAAAGAGTTACTAAGCAAGGCAAGGCTTGACACACTTGCTTCTGTTGCAAACAGGAATGATGGCACCGAGTTTGGTGGGTCTATTTATCAGAAGGTTAATAATAAGATTGAGACATCAGTCAATCTCGCATGGACTGCTGGGAGTAACAACACACGCTTTGGGATTGCTGGGAAGTACCAGCTGGATGAGAACACTTCTATTGTGGTAAGAATTTTGTTCCAGAAATCAGTATTTCAAGCTCCCATAAATAAATATTTGTGTTATGAAGTAGTTCCTTTAACTAGTGACTGAGGAACTATGGTAGATGTCAAACTGTTGCTTTTTGGGGGGTTTAAATTCAAATTGGGACCTCACAGGTTATACTTGTGAAATTATGGGGGGGAGGGGGGAATTTAAACCATCATTTTTGTCCATAATGAAATAGTCTGATTAGTGTGTTTGGAGCCCTGCAAAATGTGTTCCAAAAGGTAATGAAAGGATGTAGTGTCCTCTTAATTCTCTAATCCATAATGTAAAACAGTCTTACAGTTACAATGGTGGAAATTCAGCAGAGATGAGAAATACTATTGCAAACAGCTCAAAACTTAGTAATGTAAAAAGGGGGGTTGCATATTCATACATTTATTGCTTGTTAAAAAAAAAATCACTCCTGGGTGATGTGAACAAGACAGACTTCTCTGGCTCTGAGGGACTGTAGCAAGGAGCTCTTTACAGGGTATGAAGAAAGAGTGTTGGGGGCAGTGAGGAACACGATGGCACTTGGTCTGCACAGAATGGGGGCACCGTTTGAGGAAGAGATTGCTTAAGCAGGGAACTCTTGAGAAAAACTGGAACAGGCTTCTAATAGAGATGAGTCTACAAGTAGAATAGTTAATGCATAGGCCACCTTCTCAGGGCACTGGGACACTGCTGTCTGAATATTTATACCCAGTGGATAAATACTGTGATTTCCTTTTTCCTGTAGGGTAAAGTGAACAATGCCAGCCTCATTGGACTGGGATGGACTCATACCCTCCGACCTGGTACGTAAGGCTCACTGGTAGCAGCAAATAGCATCAAGTACTACACTGGGGGTTACTTTACTGTCATCTTTGGAACAGAATAGATGAACAAATGAGCTTACAGTTTTACACAGACTCAGAGAAGTAAAGGATGTTTGTACAGAAGTTCCTGTAGCAACTAAAACACATTTGTGAGGTCAAGTATGTGAGGGAGGGCCTTGTACAGAGATCTCAGTGTGTGATGGGTCTCATGCCTTGCTTTCATAGGTGTTAAGCTGACCCTTTCAGGCTTGATTGATGGCAAGAATTTCAATGCTGGAGGTCACAAAGTTGGGATGGGATTTGAGCTGGAAGTTTAACATAGCTTTAAAGTAGAACAACTGGTGGTGCTCTGGAAGATCAAGGAAAAGTATACCCAGTGTGTTCCAGCCTTAATCTTACTCTGAAATTTGAAGAAGTGTGAACTTTCTGCTCTTCCAAAGAACAACTCCAACCCAACAATGATGGTCCAGAGAGTGCCAGCACAATAAAGGAAGGCACTTGAAGGCATGCATGGAAGTTGTGATGTTTGTGCCACATTTCAGTTTCCTCTATTTTAAATCTGTTCCTAAAAAACAGAAGAAAATCCAACCTCTCCCCTACTGTATTGCATTGTGCATGTCCCATACTTCACAGCCTTTTGTAAAAGGTGGTCTCTGTGCTGTAGTGGCAATTTGGGTTTACATCAGAACGAAATAAATTGGTCACAGTCAGAGTAGAAGGTTGATGTGTCTTGACTCTTAGCCAGGTTGAGAAAAGCTGTGCTCCATCTAGCTGTGCTTTTTGTTGTTGTTTCTTTTGATGCACCTTTAATCATGGCTAATAGATAAAATGCAAATGCTTTGTCACACTGTACCTGTACACTGAGCATTTCCTTCTCCTGGGCTTTCTAGGATATCATCCTTACACCTCTCATGTTTTAGAGACCTGCACAGTGAAAGCAGCTTTTTCCATTAAAATGTTATTGAGGGTATCAAAAAGAGCAAACCAAAAGTTTACATGTTTCAGATAATTCCGTTCCCATATAGGAAACAAGTATTAGGTAAGTACAACCATTACACTTAAAGAAATAAAAGTGCAAATCAGCAAAGTTAAGAAATTAAGTTCACAGTTCCAGTATATTACAAAGGTGACATCTACCAGTGACTGGGCATACATTGTCCATCGTTCCATTAGAAAGCCTAAAATGCAGTAAAACAGCCACAGGTGATGCCAAAGGGAAGGTGTATCAGGACAGAGAATAAGAGTATCTGCTGTCTTAAGGCACAATTAAGAACGTTTTCCAAGCAGTTAGAACAGGCATTTCCTACTGTATCTTTGTGAACAAAGTGTCTGAGAGGTGGATACTAAAAGCTAGGCCATGTGTATGTGTATCACAGGAGCAGTAGGTGACTGGAAGGAGGCACTTGATCTTCCCTTCCTGGGGCAGCAGCTTTTCAGATGTGGCTTCCCAAAGTGGCATCTTCAGAGGCGACTGATGTGATTTTACATCTGGGTTTGTTCTGCACTGTTTGCTTCTTCTACCTGAAGCTGCAGCCAGCTCCAGTCTAGAGCCTAAGGAATAAAGAGAATTACAAAGTTCAGCACTAGCTTAGAGCTGAGCTTTCTCTAGAATAAAAGAGAAGCAAGTTAGAATTAAAAAACTTTACTGTGAACAAGTTGGTCAATATAGTTTCATGGTGAGCCCCCTGTCTGCTGTAAAGGAAACCCTTAAGTTATTCTCTAATGTTTTGCTTTCTTTTAAATATTCTGGATCATTAAGCATCCCTGCCCACCCCTGTATTGTCACCAGGTTTTTTGCAGTGTTTTCCTACAACAGCCAATCTCCTCCCCCCTCCCTCACTGCTCAGCACAACCCCAGTCCTGTCCCCAGCACTTCTGGGGCAGCAGGTGCTCCTGTCTACAACTGCTCTCTCTGTGCTGTGTTACTGGTGGCAAAGTGACACAATCAGGCCCTGGAAGCCTTGAGCTTCCCTGGCCCATCTACAGAAGAATGAATACATTACCATTAAGCTCTGCTCCTGATCCTTCATTGTGTCATACATCACATTTTCTAATTGGCTACAGAGTTTCTGTGATTCCAGCAGTAGCTCCTCACTGAAAGGCACAATTGTTACACTATTATTTTCTGTGGCAGTTTAAAGAGATATTGCCTCTGCCTCTTAAATATGTGTGTAAGGTATGCTGCAGAGCACTGAAATCAGTCAGGTCTTAAGCTCATACTGCAACCGGGAAAGTTACGGCATGCCTAGATTTACTGGGAGAGGAGTGAGAAATATGTTGCAAATTGGAGTTGGGTTTTTATTACGTGGAGTCACTTTTGCTAGAGAAAAAGCTGCAGCCTATAAATTAACAGAATTAAGCATCATGCAAATAAGCAAACCAAGGTCTCATTCAGAGTGGTGTCCCAGTTCATTTTAGCAAGCCAGAACTACACATGCTTGGTTACAGCAGACTCTCCTTGCTGATCAGCTCAGCTGCTATCACCTTACAGGAGACTGCTTCAACAGGTCTTGCTTGGCAGAGTATTTGAAGTGAGCCCAACCACTCCAGATTAAGGAAAAAAGACCCAAAAAACCTTTATTCTGGAGGCAGAGGGAAATGAAGGTGTATAGCTCCCATTTTTCATAAAGAAGATCTGCAAGCCCCAGGCAGTCTAACCACTAGGGAAACCAAGAGTTCTGACAATGAAATCTGAACACAGACTGTAAAATGTGAGAAAACCTGTGTGCTGTTATTTCACAAAGCAGGAAGCTCAGCTTTGCAGTGCTGGCATTAACAGCTACAGAACTCCAGACTCTGCCTCACCTTTTTCTCACAGATTCTGATAAATTGTAGGTGTCAGAAGGGACCTGCAGCAGCAGCTGACCAGGGCTACCAAGACGAGATGTGTTCATGCTCTCTGGGCTGCCAGTGACAGGACCACGCACTTTACTCTGAAGGAAACACAGAATATTCAGATTGCAATTACTTCCACAAGTTTTCAGCAGACAAGAGGATGAGCCAACCTGGAACCTGGCTTTAATACTAATTCAAAATAACAAAGAAAAGAACCACAGGACATAGTCCATTTACTGTTATTTCAGTAACCTGTGCTACAAACCATATTTTCAGGTTAAAGTTGAGTTTTTGTTTTACTTACACATGCAATTTTCAGCAAGTTCCATAGTTCTTTCTGTCGTTTCTCCTGAAGCCTAACAACTGTTTCCTGATCTTCACTCATGAGATTCATCACTTTCTCCACTCTGGGGAACAATTCCAGTGCCTTCTGCTTGCAAACTACAGTTTTACTATTGAAGAAGTAAAAACTAATCAGATCACACATGGGCCAGTGCAGTAGAGGAATATTTGTGAAGTCGCTTATTTCCTACAATGCTGCAAGGTCTCATTACCTGTATGCACTGGGTTTTAAACATTCTCTTGCTGCAAGAGAAAATGCTTTCTCTCAGCCCTCAGTAAAATCTACAAAACTCACCTGAGCTGAGCATAAATGACTCGAACTTTTTTCTCAAAGGTCTGGATTGCCTGTAGGAGCAGTCGAACTATCTCCTGGCTGTCACCACTTGTCCTCTGATCTGGAATGAGAGTCACTGTTACACAGAAAGCCAGGCTTATAGGACAGAGTAAGAAGATTCCCTGTGGCTTGTTTCCAGTGCTGCTTCAGTCCTGAAACATCCCAAGTTCAGGGCATGCAAGTTGGAGTGGGATGAACTGCACTGGATTTTAGCCACCCTCTTCCAAGTTTTAAGCACTGGAAAGCAGAGCTGGGACTGCACAGCTGCTCAAAGATCAGCCATGTCTTTCACCCTTCCTACACAGAAGCAGCAGTAGATGCTTGTGGCAACAGTCTGCTTGAGAAGAGCTGCAGAGCAGTTTCAGGAAATGCTCAGAAAGTGCCAACAAAGCAAGGCTGGCCTAGTGTAAAACTGACTCCCTGACTCCCCTCTCCAAAAGAAGGTGAGTCAAGCAGGTTTCACACGCAGCTGGTGTGTGGGCAGGCCTAGAATGCACAGAAAGTCTTCTCAGTGGTCATTACTACATCTCCATGCAAAGCAAGCTGACCTTGAGCTAAAATGTCTGTTACCTCTTGGCTTCTCTCTCAGCCGCCGGTACAGCTCCCTGGCTTGTTCTTCTCTAGAAGAATGACAGAGAAAACAAATGACTTCTCAAGAACCAAAATTAAGAAGAAATAGTTTGAGAACTCTAATCTTTTCTATACTAGTCTGCTGTTTCAGACCTATGACAGATGAGTCAAAAACTGCCTTTAGTGCTGAAATCCTCCCAGTCCCCCATAACTTGGGCAGAAGGAACAGCACTTTCATTGTCCTGCAGTGGGTCAGCTTAGCTAAAAACAGTCCTGCATCTGAAGTTCAAGGCAGCTCAACTCACAAATCCTCCAGTGTTCCTCCTTGTTTACGACCTAGTGGGCTTCTCTGCAGGTCCACAATGTCTGTCTGCAGGGCCATCATCCTCTTCACGAGCTGATCCACATCATCCTCCTGAAAGCAGAACATAAGTAACATGACAGTCTCATGCTTAAGAGACACTACCACTCCCCACTGTCTCTTCCTTCTCATTCACACTTCTAAACACATCAGCAAGATGCAAACATCAGCCTTGGCCAAAGACAAGTGAGAACATAAATAATTTCAACTCAAAGAACTCAGGTTTGTACTCTCAGATAATACAAATTCCATTAATTTTTTGGTGAAAAATTCAGCCTGTGACAAAGAGCAGTTGAAGGGTCAGAGTTTGTAGTAGATGTAACTGCTAGTTCCCAGGCCACCTTTCTCCCTTTTCCTTGGCTACTCCAGACCTCTCATCCTAACCATCACCACCTTTCCCCTTTTCCTTCAGCACACAACCACATCCACTCCTGGCACCCCACATCCTGCTTTTCCTTTGAACTCATTCAGAAGCAGAAGCTGCTGCTTGTTCAGACAGTCATTCTGTTTCCTGCCTCTGCCTAAGAGAGGAGGACCAAGGGTTGCAGAAGAGTAAGATGCTGGCTGGTCCCCTCCCTTCCTCATCAGGGAGACAGTCCTTGGTCCTACTTGCAGGGGTTACACTGTCTTGTGTCAAAAGGCTGAGAGCCTTCCTGGGAGCAGCTGCAGAATGTGCCTCAAGAATGGGAAACTGCTGTCTTTTCTAAATTCAAGGCTGATGCTTAAAATTCTTGTGTTCAATCATCTAACATCACATTCAGTTTAACCAATGATCCATATTCTTTTCAGCTCTCCAGGACTGGGTTAGCAGGACATTTGAGTGCAACCACTGCAAAATCTCCTCTCACATTGCCCAAGATCTCCCTTCTTGCCCCAAGCCTTACAACAGACTGGGCTTCATGAAGCAGTGGATAAAAGTGGTGCTACTCAAACCAAGGCAATCTGAAATCAGGAATTAGTCCAGACACAAGTTTCTATTTAAGGGTAGACAATGAAGAAAAAAAAAGGAGGAAAAAAGGCAATAAAACCAAGCCTCCTTCTCTTTAGCATAAGCAGTTATTTAGAAACATACCCGCCCACAAAGTTCCACAGCTTGTTCCATCTCTTTCCAGGCAAGCAACAGCTTCTCAGAAGCTACAGGAATGAAAGCATGATTGGACTTCCCAGGTTCATAGAGGAAGAGCTAGGTATTTTGTGGGAATAAGAGGCTATACTCACTAATTCCAAATTCAATCTGCTCTTTATACT
The DNA here is from genome assembly GCA_013399695.1 of Formicarius rufipectus. NCBI lineage: Eukaryota > Metazoa > Chordata > Aves > Passeriformes > Formicariidae > Formicarius > Formicarius rufipectus. The sequence continues at coordinate 172,365 of VXAU01002134.1, read as the reverse complement.
TTTCCAGATCAATCTGGATGCTTGTTTTAAAAAAGTCCAGCTTTGCTTTCAGCTGCTGAGAAAGGGAGGCCATAGAATTCTTCAGCTTGGAGAGGGCACTATTGTAACGCAACAGATTCATCCTGCACGGACAAGAAGGTCCTGTTATCCTCCCAAACCAAAAATGCAGCCCTCCACTCACACCCAGAGTAGGTATTTTAGAGAGCAGCAGTGAGTACAAACGCAGCTGTGGCACAGGGCCAACTGCCAGCTTTTCACTACTGCTTTACAGCCCCACTCATGGGCTGCCCCGTCCCAGCAGGGCCCCATTTCTGTCCCTTCCCTCCAGCAGAGCCAGAGGAGGGTCCCAGGGCCCCGTACATGGCCGCGCGCTGCCCCTGCTGCAGCCGGTTACAGTCCTCCTTCAGCATCCGGATCGTGTGCCAGATCTGCCCCCACACCTTCCGCAGCTGGAAGAAGTGCAGACTCTTCTTTGGATCCTGAACTAGAAACAGAGGAGGGGGCGGGCAGGGAAAGAGACATACATCTCAACATGAAGCCTAAAAGTGGTGTTACCACTTGACAAAACAGTTCAAAACATTACTCCTTTGGGGGGCATGTGACCTGCCAAGCCTAGAGCTGCTAACCCCTACTCAGTTCCCCACCAAAATCAAACACTTCCTCTCCTCAGTTACTCTGACAAATAGAATGAAGGCCATGCCAGTCCATTTTGCTGCTTCTTCAGTCCCAACATGCAAAGCTTTCTCTACTCTTTGCACATGATCAGACCACAGGCCACCCCTCAGGGCCACGTTAGAGGAAGTCCTTACGGATGCAGTCAACGCTTTCTGGGTGAGGACGCAGGGCCACCTGAGCCTCGTAGGAAACCTTCTTGTTATCGAAGAGGAAGAGCAGGTTTGTGTCTGCAGCTGCAGCATCGTTCACCTGCAGAAGACAAGTTCTCTCAGAAAAAGCAAGCCTCGTTAGCACTGTAAACAGAACGTTCCTCCCCAGTCAAAGAGAGAACACCTGAGGCAACAGGGTGCCCGTGCTGCAAGGGCTGTTAGGTCTTACCCTGACAAAAGTCTGACACCACAGCAGGGAGTGCTGTGATCCCCAAGTGACAGCAGTGCCTGCTGGTTTGCTCAACAACAAGGAGTATCCAGACTCACCTTGCTATCAGCTATATGTTTAGTGACCAAGTTCTGAGAAAACAATTCAAGTCCTGCTTCCTGCAGTAGCTCCTGGTCCTGTTCTGGGATTCCTGTGTCTGACTGGATCCTGGCCTTCACACTCTCCAGAGTCTCCTCCTCTGTCACAGGGTAGGTGTGCACAGTTCCCGTAACCATGTTCAGAACGTGAAGCAACTACAAGAGCAGCATGGCATGAGAAAGGCTGAAGATACATGGGTCATGTTGGAGCAGAGATCAGAGAAACTGGACACCAATAAACTGTTCAGAGCACTTGGCAGGCTCAGGAAGTCACTCTGCAGCTACTTCATAACCCTGTCCTCCACTGGGTGGAGGGGAGGCCACATGGCAACTAAACAGCCTTCAGCCACAGAATCCTCTGCCAGAATATGGAACTAAGCACACACAGAAGCTATTTGCTACTCCCAACAAGCTCGGGGAGTATTTGTGCTCAAAGAAGCAAGAGGAAAGCACCTGTCACTAACTGTCAGGAGACAGCTCTATGAGCTTCTGTGTCACTCCTCCTCCTAGGTCTCTGACTCAAGCATCTTCTCTCATGGACTACAGACAACTGCACTCTGGAAAACTTCTCAGGATAATACAGAGCTACTGCTCACCTTCAAGTTCAAAATGTCATCCAAAGCCTTGAAACACCCGTAGGGTCCGTATGTAGGATCTGTACCCCTCTGACGTGGGTGCCACATTAACATGAGCTGCAGCCATTTCTCCAACCTCCCAGACAAGACACTGAACAATCCAGATCAGAAGGGGATTTGCAATCACCATATGGCCTGGCCTCTGCAGGAGGACTGACAAACAACTGCCCCCACCCCAAGCCCCCCAACACTCCACATCACAACGCAGTGTTTAAAAGGCAAAAACTGAGACTCACAACTACACGAGTCTGACAAGTGACACAAGTACTCTCTGTGTCATGTATTCAATTTATTCACAGATTAACACAGTGTATGATATAAATCTGGGCCTTATGCAGAAGAATCAGTTTACCCCAGCATGGCAATTTCTAGTGCTCACCTGTTCAGATTGTTTGGGTAGGGTAAACTGCTAGAAAATTTGACTTCTCCAGATAAGTCTTCTGAAACAACAATATCCAGCTCACTCTTCTGACGCACTTTAGTATGCCTAAAGGATTCAAGGAAGTACAGTGATGAAACAATCACCTGCCTTTCCTAGCATGCTTTTTAGTAGGCTCTTAAAGCTGCTCTTGACAGATAAAATACAGCTGTCACTTTGGTTTCTGTTACCTGCCCTGCAGGAGTCAGACCTTATCCCAAGAGCAAGTATTGGGAATGCTGAACTTGCTCGGGTAGGTCCAGCTCCTGTGAAGGGACTCAGTCTCCATAAGGGCAAGGAACATAGAGAAATTATCCTAAGAATCAAGGAAGCACACTTGTTCTTCCTGGAATCAGAACAGACACAAGGGGGCCACTCCCACCAGCTGCCTTGGCTCACTCACCACTGCACTGGTTGCCAGTTGGGTAGGAATGGTCGGAAGCCTGTAATGCACTCAAAGGCCAGTGTGCCAAAGCTCCAGTAATCCACTGTCACTGTGTACTTCTGCTGTTCCAGCAGCTCTGGAGCCTGAGACAGTTACACAGGTGAGACAAAGCTACCCATCTCTTAGCTCTATCCCTTAACAGCTCATTAATGCTGGAACAAAAGATTAAAGGTTTTACAGAACACTGCCTCTCACAGGCTTTGAGACCCTCTCAGAGTGAACAGCAGAGGTTACTGGCACTCCTACTCCTTATTTATAACAGACACAGCTAGCAGACACTGCCATGCAAAAAAGGGTCAGCTTTGCTGGCTGCAGCACCCCAAATGCACCCCATACCAGCCAAAAGCTTGATAAAGTTCATTCTATCCCTCTAAAAAGCAGTAACTGCTCATCTAGCTGAATTCCTTCCTTACCAGGTACTGCAGAGTCCCAACAAAGGATGTGCATAGGCTACCCTGATCCAGCTCCTTAGCATAACCAAGGTCAATAATTTTGTGTATTAACTGAAACACATAACAGAGAATAAGAACGCTAGACTGGAGTCCTGTTAAAAGCACATCACACAGCAGAAAGAAAAGGTTCAGCTCTTCAAAGGTATAAAGGAAATGTGCCACTGAAGAGATGGGAGCAGAAATGGAAGGCCACTGTAGATTCCTAAAACTGCAACATTTGTAAAGTTATCACATTTAGCAGTTACATCTCCAGCTCCTTTCAATCTTTGCTCCATCAGTGCAGTCTGGTTCTCTCCTTAATGGTTGAAAGTCAAAATGTCAGGTGTTCAGAGATGGCCAATACAATCTCTCACTTCAGCTGCACATGGCACACTGTTCATCTGACACACCAACCTGAGACAGGTGTCATCATGGATCAAGGGCTCTTGCAGAGGGAAGCATATGCATGTTCCTCTGACACTTACTTGTCTGTGCAGATAGAGACATCTGGTTCCTGCTTACCCTTTGCTCTCCTTGCTGCAGCACAATGTTCTCTGGTTTCAAGTCCCTGTGGATAATCCTGTTCTCATGAAGGTACCTGAGAGCAGAAGCTGAGACACAGAAAGAGCCACTTCTAAGAGCATAATTAACAGTACCCAGCACAAGCTCAGTAAGGATTCAGTTCTACCTTGTATAATCACAGCTTTGGGGTCAAATCTTGTGCAATGAAATATCAATGAAACACTTAAGTTCCCTCACATCCTTCTTGTAAACTGTAATAACACTGGCTAACTTCAAGTCAGCAGGGATCTCCCCAGACTCCTAAGACTTCTGGCAGATAATCAAGACCATAAAAGGTCAGACTAAGATGGAGTTATTAAGGTCACTGCTGCATACTCATAGAGGGGATTCAGCACTAAGGAGCTTCCACAGTTCAGACAACAGGAGCTATTGCTACCACTTACCAATATCAGATAACAAGATGAGAATGGCTTCCTCCTGCAAGCCACAGCAGTTCTCCAGCTGATTCAGGTACTACAAGTAAACAACATGTAGTCTTTAAACAGCATGTAGTATTTCCCATCTCTATCCTGAGTGAGGCTCACAGTCCCACAAATTCTCAGGGGTGCAAGTTTAAGTAACAGCAATTAAATTCTCTAGAGGCACAAAACTCTATGGTCTGTGACCTCTGGGAGCAGCAGTTACAGCTTCAGGCCTTGGTCTAATTGCATGGGAGGATAAAAGAACAGGTGAAAGAAGTCAGTGTCATCCCATTCTCATCCTTCTTGCTCCATCCTTAATCATTTACCCTGTGCATGGCAATATCAGCTCAAATCTCAGGTCTAAGCTCTGGGTTTTATCTACAGGCAGATTACAGCAAAGGTTAGAAGAACTTCAGGATTAGAATTATTCTGTGTTATTTTTTTCCTCTGACAGGAATTAATCACCTCCAGGAAGGGCACAGCCTACACATGCACCCTATCCTACAATGGTCCTGGCCATGCTCACACACCCCCTCACCCTCTATATGCAAACTCCTCACAGTGCCACTTGCAGCACAACAAACACAAAAAGTTTCACCAAGCACTTAAGTCTCCAAAAGCTGAACATAATACCGAGGAGTGACCCACCCACATCAGCTGGTGCCATAGGTAGGTAGCACCAGGATGTGAAAAGGAAAGATTTTATGGGAAACCTTCCCCAGCACACGTTGGGTCAGAGGAGGAGCTGAGCCGGCCCCCGGGAACCTCCCCAGGGCACTTACCTTGCGCAGGTCTCCTCCCTGGCAGTACTCCATGGCCAGCAGGGGCAGGTCATTCGGGGCGAGCTTCTGCATCCCCTCGGGGACATCACGGGCAGCCACCACGTTGGGATGGTTGAGTCTGAGCAACGCAAACAAGGCAAGGGCACGCGACATTCTATCTACAAACAGCTACAGGGTTTCACACGCTCAGGGTCATCACTCAGAGCTCCCTGCACGGTCACTAATCCCTTTAGAAACTCAACGGGTGAATTCCAAAGGCCTGCAACGCATCCACCCTTAGATGGACCACCTAGGCTTGGACGATCTAGGCTCAGATGACCTAGGCTTGGACGACCTAGGCTCATCTTTACCCATTTCCCATGCAGGCGGCGCACTCCTCCAAAGCACAAACCCACCTCGAAGGCGCACAACAAGCCTTGCCAGGCAGTGCCAGGCAGGGTGTGCCACCCTCCAGCGCAGCCCTGACCCGCAGCCAGCCCCTCGCAGCCCCAGGAGCGGCTCCCGCGGCCGAGCTCGGGCCCTCGGCAGGGCCTGGAGCAGCACCGAGGGCACGGCCCGGGGTCAAGGCAGCACTGAGGGCCCGGCCCGGCCCAGGGCAGCACCGAGGGCACGGCCGGGCCCAGCGCCGAGCTAACCCGGTCCCCTCAGAGTTACCCCGGCACGGCCCTGGGCCCGGGCCCGGGCCCGGGCCGGAAGGGAATCCCGCTGCCGGCCCCTCCCTCGGGCCTCACCTCTTCATGATCTGTATCTCCAGGGCCCAGCGGTCGCGGTTCCGCGGGCTCAGCTCCTGCCGGCACTGCTTGATGGCCACCTGCTCGCCGGTCTCCTGCGGGCACAGCAGCGCGGGCCGGGCTCAGCGCGGCCGGGCCGGGCCGGGCCCGAGCACCGCCGCCGCCGCCACCGCCACCACCTCCTCCTGGCGCCGCTCACCTTGTTGTGCCAGCGGACGACATTGCCGAAGCCGCCGGTGCCGAGGCGCTCCCGCATCTCCCAGGGGCCGCAGGTGAGCGCCTGCAGCGCGGCCGGCCGGCTCATGGCGCGCC
>VXAU01002134.1:141872-166293 GCA_013399695.1 Formicarius rufipectus | reverse complement strand
CCGCAGCGGGCACCGCGACACGACCGCGGCTTCTCCGTGCCGAGCCCGACAGCGGGAGGCGCCTCTGAGGGGCCGGACAGGCGTGAGGGGACGGGGTGAAGGGATGGGGTGAGGGGGTGAAGGGATGGGGTGAGAGAGTGAAGGGATGGGGTGAGGGATGGGGTGAGAGGGTGAAGGGATGGGGTGAGGGATTGAGGGGATGAGGGACGAGGTGAGGGGATGAGGAGATGGGGCGAGGGCCCAGGGAGAGGGGGGATTCACTGTCCCTGGAGGGGTTTAAGATGAGACTGGATGTCAGTGCCGTGGCCCGATGGTCACAGGGGTGTTGGGTCAAAGGTCTTCCAAGGCAGCTGATTCTGTGATTGTGTGACGGGGGAGAGAGGGATGGAGCGGGGAGCGCCCCGGCAGCCGGCGCGGTGAGGTGGGTGCCGGGGCTGTCACGGTGTCACACATCTCGTCGCTGACATGGAACAGCCCTGCCGGAACCATCCCGGGACAGGGCGAGCCCTGAGCAGGGCCGGCAGGTGGTGCCGGAGAGAGGAGGCGCTGCCACCGCTGCTTTCCTTCCATGTGTAAAGCGGCACCAGGCTCTGCAGGCAGCTTTAGTTGTCCTCAAGGTGTGAAACGCCAGGAAATACCTTCTGAACTCTCCCCCCCGGGATCTTTAATCTAAAAGTCCAGTAGCAAATGGCTTCTCTTTTTAAAATTAAAATATATAAGTCCCGGCTCACTCAGCAGCATTCAGTCATCTTTTTCCCAGCAGCTGGGAGTCCCTTCTGGAAACGGTGCAGCGCAGCCACCCTTAACTCAGATTTCTGGCAGTAATGTTACCGCCAGCACTGGGACCTTGAGAAATGCATCTGATAATCTTGACACAGATTGCGATACAGAGAAGAGCTAAACATGCAGAGTGGCAGTGTTTCATCCTCACCACTATGCACAATAACCATTGCCATGCTTCCCAAATGAGAACTCCAAGCAGCTACTGACGATGGAGGTCCCTCACACACCAGTTCTTACATCTGTGCTTACTCTAAATTCTGACAGGAACCTGATTGCTCGTGAATCAGTTCCAAAGAGTTAAGACACAGCCAGTACTGTAATGATTGCACCACTGACTGTTTTCATAACCCAGCCCTAAGATCAGCTCTAAACATGGTAATTCAGATTTGTCTGCTGCACTTTGATAACTAAATACCTCATGACCACACCCTGGTGAGTAGATCTTCATTTTCTAGGATGGGCAGTAGCAGAGCATTTAAGTCTCTGGTCTCCAACATGCTGTGCTTTATCTAAAGCTCCTTAGAAGTTCCCCTGACTCTTCTCCCATGGCACTGTTTAGGGCATGCCTTGCTCCACATTCAGCTCAGGTCTCTCTGCCAAACATCTCCATGCAGAGTACAGCACACTCTTGCTTGAAACAGGAGTTTCTCGGGATTAGGACCAAGTCCACATATTGCAGACCTCTGATTCTGTTAGAAATAATACAGCTGTGCATTCACTCATGCTCCTAGAAGCATGATGGGACAATTCATACTGTTCTGTCGCTGAAGCTCAAGGTGCTCAATGAGGAAAAATTTTTTTGGAGTGGAAAAGAGAGAGAACAAACCAAAGTGCCTGTAAAATGCAGCATGTCAGCAAGCAGCCTCCCTCCCGCCGTGCTCGGGCTCCATCCCCCCTCCCCGGACACCATCTGCCCGCCTGGACCATCCCCAGATGCTCGGGAAGGGGTGGGATGTGGACAGCGAGGGGCTCCACCCCCTCGAGGGCAGCTGTAAGTGCAGAGCTGTTCAGAGAAATCAGAGCAGACACACAGAGAACACAGACCCGGACTGATCTGCAAAGGAAATAGTCAGCAGAATACAGAAGAGGAAAAAGCAAAAAGGTAGGTACTACTCTGTGCCTGTTTCAGAAAGTGCATTTCCTGTTTTCAACATCAATAGCGTCATTAAGTACTATTAAATGTTATTCTTTAATAAATCCCACTGAAGCACTGTGATAGTTAGCTAACTGAGCTATTGTCTTTCTGCTTTTGGAGAGATTCATAGCGTGGGTAAAGCTGCTAACTTTCAGTTGTTTCAAGAAAGCTGAAGCTTTCCAGGGAAAAGGCTGACAGGCTCTGAGTCTCCTGCACAAAGAACATTAGCAAATGGACTTACACTGAAGGAGGAGTTGTGGGCGGATGCCTTGATGGTAAGGAGACCCAGAGAACTAGCTGCAAAAGAAGAATTTATCTAATCTCCCTGGGAGGAGATCAGAGTGTGCCTCTCACCCAGGTTCCAAACCAGAATAGTGGAGGAACAAAGAGGAGGAGGAGGGTGGGTCATCTGCAGTTCTCTCTAAACATGCTTCTCCTTAAATGTGGCCAAAACCACAGGAATTACTGAGAATGACTCCCAAAACAAAGCCAGATTTTGAAATATCCATTTCTATCAATGCTTTCAAAGACTGCAGCATCTTACTTTTGTTTTCTTTTGGGTTTTTTTAACTCTTTCCCCCCAAACTGGAGGTCTGTCTGTTATATTTTTAAGGATAAATAGTTTGAGTCTGCTATTCTTCTGCTCAGTTCAGAAAAGGGATACAGAAGCACTTTCTCCAGAAGGCAGGAAAAGTCAGCAAGGATGTGCAGTCTGTTGCTTGAACTAAATTGAGATAGCTGTTCATCAGCAAGAAAGCTATTGGTGTTATAGGTTCAGAAGCAAAGTCTTCTGGAATGGACATTCTGTGTTACTGGGAGGGAGGAGGGCTATTTTTAATTTCTGTATGTGTAGATGTGACAGGTAGGGACATGGCTTAGAGGTGGATTTGGCACTGTTAGTTTTATGGTTGGATTCAATGATCTTAAAGGTATTTTCTAACCTAAATGATTCTATGCTTAATGGCTTTTTGTTCAACATTGACAAGTTACACCTCCTTTTGAGGTATCATTCCACACTGGTAGCATAGTGCTCACACTCTTCCTGCTTGCAAGGGCTGTTATCAACAATCAATCAGTATGTAGGATTGTAAGTATTCCTGCTGATGATGCTTCAGCAAAGAGAGACAAATTTAGGTGTCATATATCTTTGTGTCCTAATGTACAGAAAAGCATGAAATCAAAATGTCAGAACATCCCATCTAAGTCTCATTGCTATAGTATTTTTGATCAGAGAGGGAGCACAGGCTGACATCAGAAGCACACACTGTTTAGGAGAGCCCTACAGAAGGCACATTGCAGGTTTCTGCTTTGGAGTCGTGTAAATGTGCTGGTTTTCAAACAGCCATATGGTTTCAGTTTGATGGGGTTTAACATTCAGGACATTCCAATTTACTGGCCTAAGTTGTACCTTTCCCAAAACTGAAAATAAACATCTGGCAACATCTGTTATCAGGTTTTCATGCATAATGGGATAGCAGCCATCAGTGGATGGACAGGCACCCCACATGGTGAGGGGGAAAGGTGACAACACTATGAGCTAAGATAGACTGGACAGGGGCTGCAGAAATAAGTGGAAGAAAGAATGTGTCATCCAGTGCAAAACAACTTTGAACAGACTATGTACTGCATTTTACTGTAGTATAAGTAGTATAGTATTTACTGCATTATACTCTAATATAAGTAGTGAAAGCACAGGCTGTGTAAGACTAGAACCCACTTGTACAGATAAACTTGACTAGGACCGTAAACCTGATTAAACATGCAGATGCTTGTTAAGTAGAGAGTTTAAAAGATGTTTTTTGCTACTCCTGGAAACTATCTGTAGTTTTCTGGTGGTTTCAGGCAGCTAGGACTCCTCCAACATATTAGTTAGGCCAGCATTGCCACTGTCCTCCCACAAAAATACCCAAACCAAGCCAAAACACCAAAAAATGAAAATTACACTGGTGTTGCCTTGTTTTTGGGCACCTTAGCAGGTACCTTACAAAAGAGGTCTCAGCAGTTCTTTGCAGTGCTTCCCAGTGAGAAATTCTAACAAGGCAGCTCAGCTTAGATCTAAGTATTTTCACTGAATGAACCTTTCCTTAAGAGGGTATTCTCTTGCAGAATCCCAAGCCCTCTCCCCAGATGAGCAGTGGCACTAACAGTTAGCAAGTTAAAACCTTGCCACTGTGGGATTCACAGCACAAGCCTGCATAGCTCCAATAATGAGCCACAGCTACCAGGAGTAAGGATGACACAACACAGGGTTGCAGCAGAAACCAAACGACTGGAGAGCAGTTCAGAGCATCCCCTTCAGCTTTGGGAACACTGCTAATTTAGTTCAGATTCAACTGAAGTCAATGCCTATTTGAAAATCACTCCTCCAGCTTTTAAAAAGGCTTGCTGTACAATGCAGAATGCTTCCCAAGAGGTGAGAAGTGGGTTGGAAGTACATAAAAAGTGCACTACAAAATTGGTGTACTAACACAAATCCATGAGAGATGCTCTGAATTATAAGAATTTCATCATCAATATGTGACCTAAAGACAAGGCATGGAGTAGTTACGGTCCTCAGGTGATGTTCTTGTGAATCTTTTCCTTTATTCAGTCTGACTTGCAAGTTAAATCTCCTTTTTTTGTGGCCTAATTATGAGAAATCACAGCCTAAACAATCCTGCTGTACTCCTGGTTTTGCCTCAGAAACTGGACTACTTGTGCCTTTTGCTTTTTCTTTGAACAAATCTTTTAAAGAAACCACAAAAACTCACAATGACAAAACCACCAAAACCCCACAAACAGACTTTATTAGCCATGAATCACAAATTTATGACTCATCTGTCATACTCCAATTTTACCAACTGGTATCCAGCTGCCTTCTCTGGCTTTATGTAAACAGAGTCTGAGCTCCTAATTTCTGGAAGGAGCAGTTTTCTCAAATAGTTGGGTTAGCTTTCTTCGTATAGTGTAGATGATAAAGAGGTGATTGTGTGGGAGCCTGAATGCCATTTCAAATGTTTGGAACTGCAGGGCAATCTGAGAGACTGGGAAATTAATTCATATCTTCTTGCCTGTTCCTCTGCCTCACTCCCAGTTCTTGCTTTGTATGGGAGGTATTGTATTTGTAAAGGAAGAGAGGAAAAGGACTTGTGGTGCTGGAGTTGCTCAAAGCAGGGGGATTCTACCCCAGTACATCATGACTCCAGGATCTCAGCTACCAGGACTGAGTGCTGCAGCAGTCCTGGTTAGTACAAAGGATCAAGCCAGATCTGTTCACACTGGAGATTACTTAGGTCTTGTTCAGTTGTGAAAAAGAGAAAGAAAATTACAGGTTCAAGTCAGGAAACCTGTAACAAAGGGTTTAGTTTTATTGTAAGAGTTAAGATTATATAGTAATGACAACCCCAGTCCTTAAAAGCTATTACTCAACTGTGAAAATTGATAACACCTTCCCAGTTTTTAATAGATGTACTTGACCTTGCTATGTAATGCCACGTTTCCAAGAAGTCCCATTGGCACTGTTTCTAAACCTCTGACATTTGTAATTTGTATCTTATTAAGTTTTGCTATGAGCAACAGCTTCCTCTGACCTTCATTTAAAGTCACAACCTTGAACTCTGTTCACTCTGTGGAAACCCCTTTGTTCAACATCTTATTATTTGTCTTCACAGATAACTCGAGGTTTGGAGCTGATGTGAGAAGCGCTCAGAATGGAAGGCAAACTGCCTTGTCTCCTCCTGCTGGTGGGAGCAGTCGTGACTGCCCAGTGCCAGGTAAGAGGCTCTTTCAGCCAGCCATTCTCCTGCCACCCTCCTGCGTTTTCAGCAGCACTGCCTCACCACCAGCTCCAGCTGTCTGCCTCAGGCAGAGGGAGGAGCTGCTTAGCTCACTGGAAATCAGAGGAAGAACGTTACAAAGGAGTCCATCCCAAAGCTGCAATTTCCAGTAATGTGTTATCCTGGCTGGTTTCATTTCAGTAAGCAAGTCTTCTCCAAGTCTTCTTGGGGTATCTGTTCACTGTTACCTTTCACTGTTTATAAGAGTTCCATTGGAACAACCCTTTAATTTTCTTTCTGTGATCATCATCATTATTAATCCCACTTAAAACTGGACATCAATGGTTCCCTTGTGCCCTCACTTAAACCTCACACTGCATAGCTAAAGTATTTTCACACAATTCTGAAATGTTTAGTCTCTTTCTTAAAATATTGCTATCCCATCCTTCCTCTGTCTTTTTATGTTCTTTCTCTTGTGGCCTAATCAAAGAAGATTTCTAAATTGGTTTCTTCTATAAACCTTTATACAAAATATTTCATTTAATTTGCTGAAGGAGACATATTTCTCAAAGATAATCAAGCTACAAAGTCTTATGGGGAAACTGCATGTCAGTGAGCAAAAATAACTGCTTGTTCACTTTGGAAGTTATGTGCTTGAACCCCCTTCAAAAAGCAGAAAGCTGACAAGCTTTATTTGCACTTGCAATGCCCCAGGAGCACATGGTCACCTCACACACGATGTGAGTACAGCACATCCTGAGTTCATGTCACTCAGAGGACAAACAATCACCTGGTAGTCTGTGGCAACTGCAGGATTTACAGTTCTCAGGACCCACACTGAGGTACCAGAGGCACTTTTCACTGTACTGTCTGACAAGGAAGGCAGAGAGTTCCTCAGAGCTTCCCTGATTTACATGACCTCAGGAAGAGCACTGACTCTTTGTAGACACTCAGTTTGAGTAAGAGAGCAGTTACTCAAAGAATGAACTTCTTTGCTTGCAGGGCTTACGCACACGTTCCAAACGGGGAGCCAGACCCAGAGGTAAGCCAGGCAAAGCAAACCCTCTTACCTGCAGTGTGGTGAGCATGGCAGGTGTGAGCAAGTGATGGTCAAGGAGAGGAGCCTGAAAGCTGTTTGTCATGGTTATGTGGGTGAGGCGTTCAGAAGGCAAAATGCCAGACAATTTAATGCCATCCACAACTCAATGAAGTTTTCCCCTCCCTCTGCTCTTCTTCAGAGAAAACAAGGCTGGTCAATAGTGGAATAGTACCTGCAGCAACACAGCAGGGAGAGAGATGGGACAGCTGTGGTCTGAGAAGGAGAAGTGGCAGCTCATTAGACAGATACTTTTCTCCTGGAAACAGAAAGGAGTCCTTTTGCTCAGCCAGGTCTTCTCCCTGAATCGCTAAAAGAGGATTTCCTTTCTCCAATTACAGCCTTTTGCAAAGACAGTTCATCTGGAGAGATTTACCAGCACAGGTGGACCTGGCTGAGGCTTGCAGGGAGCAGAATAGAATACTGTAGGTGTGACAGTGGCTGGAGTCGCTGCCACACTGTGCCTGTCAGAGGTGAGTATGACAAAGGAAATGCTGAGGGATGAGAGATTGTCCTCTAGTCATCCTAAAGTCACAGTCATGGCCAGAGTTATTGCACAGAAAATCTGGCTTGAAATAGGATAGGAATGAAAATACAAATATACACTGACTCAGGCAGGACTACATGGGAGTGGGAGAGGGGCTGAGGAAGTCTCCTGGTAGCATATATGGAGAGAATAGAAAAAAGGAGGAATGTAAGCACTATACAAAAAGGCTGTAAGCACATGGCAATAACAGGTAGGTAGGGAAAAATACAACAGGCTAAAGGAGGCTGAGAGGAGAGGAAAGATATGTATACATTGCCAGCTTCTTGTTCCTCTGAGACTAACAGTATTTCCTGGCTTTTGCTTATTCCACAGCCTGTACTAGAAATAAATGCTACAATGGGGGCCAATGTTCAGAGGCATATTATTCCCCACAACTCTTCATCTGCCAGTGCCACCAAGGTTTCTCAGGGAAGCAGTGTGAAATAGGTGAGTATAGCACATCAACTTTGTGAACAATGCTGTTGAATTTAGCTGTGCAGTGAAGAAGGATGAGGTACCCAGAAGCTCCTGCTGTATTCTGAGATCTCTATTAAGTTGCCTCTTTATTCTAAAGCTAATACTACAAAGAACTTGTACAGACACCTGGGGTCTTCTCAGCATCTCTTAATAAAACTCTAAATTTTGTAGCTGAAGACCTTCATATACACTTACAGTCTGCCTGACAGGGCATTTTCATGGGCTTACTATGCAAGACATCTAAGAGTGAAGTTTAAACAGAACAGAGAGTGGGGAAGTGGGGTTGGGATGCCATCCCTACAGTAACGTTTGGTTCCTTGTTGTTCAGATACTGAAGTTAAATGCTACAGAGACGCTGGAGTAACATACAGAGGTACATGGAGCATGACAGAGAGTGGAACTGAATGTTTAAACTGGAACAGCAATGACTTGTTGGACTGGAAGTACAGTGGCCAAAGAAAGGATGCTGTTGAGCTGGGCTTGGGCAATCACAACTATTGCAGGTGAGGTGCTGCTGGCACACAGGGCAGAGCCACAGGAATCAGCCCATTCTAGAACTTGGAGCAAAGGAACAGCTGTTTGCTGTAGTCTGATATCAATCAGCTGCAGATATGGCACAGCCCATGAACAGCAACTGCAACTTCTGGAGACATATCTGAACCTCAGATCTGTCTGGACTGGATACTTATGACACATGACTGAAAATGTAGATATCTCTCACCCCATAGTCTTTCCCTTGTCCCTTCTCAGTGCCTAAAACTCTGTAGTTCAGTTTCCTGCAGCTCCAGATCCCAATCAAAACTGAAAGAATAGAATGGTTTTTGCACATGAACTAAATTGCCCAAATACGCTGTCCACTCCTGCTAGGTATTGGCCATCTCATCTTCACCCTCACGTACTGCACAGTTAAAACAGGAATCCAGACAACTCCTGTTGGGTCAGTCCTTATCTTCACTGCAGGGCAAGATTAAGCTACCAAACAAGATGGCAGACATGGCACTATTGACGAGAGCTTTATAATGATGCATAATATCATAACTCTTTCAGAAACCCAGATGAGGATTCCAGACCTTGGTGCTATATCTATAAAGGGGGAAGGTACACCTGGGAACACTGCAGTGTGCCCTCCTGTTCCAAAGGTACATGCAGGGGGACAGCTTCCATTATTCACTGCATATGTAAGGGTTTGCTTGTGCTGTTTGTGTAGCCTGGAAAGTTGAGACTCCCACATTAAATAATTTTTAAGCTTTTAATATGTCTGACACCAAGAGACTGAGATGTGTGTGGGTGATGTGGAGGTTCCTTGGCAGCAGTCTCGCTTGGGGCAGCCGATGGGTTCACAACCCTCGGTTAACAAGCAGCTTTCTCGTTGTAGTTCCGGGCACGGACTGCAGGTCGGGAAGGGGCACAGAGTACCGAGGCAGCCACAGCGTTACCACCTCCGGAGCCTCCTGCCTGCCCTGGAACTCCCGAGTCCTCGTCAACAAGCGCTACACTGCGTGGAGAAGAGATGCCTCCCAGCTGGGCCTTGGCAGTCACAACTTCTGCAGGTTTGTAGTCGGGTACAGGATAGAGAAAACCCCACCAAACTGCCTTGTGCTACTCTGAAGGCCGTGCTGTTATGTGGATTATTAAAGCACAGGAAATACATTCCTGCTGGGAAAGAAGCTCACTCACGGTAGTAATTTTATTCTGCCTGACCCATCTCTGCTCATCTAACATCAGACTCCATAAATGCCCTCAGGGCCCTCTGTTGCTCTAGAAAAGTCAGAAAGAATGCACTCAGGTCACAGTCTGCCACCTTTAGGTCTCCTCAAACGCCCTGCAAATCTGATAATACCAAGAGCTCTTCTCTTTCCTGTGCTGCAGGAATCCTGACAATGACAGCAAGCCCTGGTGCCACGTCCTGAAAGGAAATCAGCTCACATGGGAGTACTGCAATGTGCCTACTTGCTGTAAGGATACTTGCACTCCTGATTTTTCTCTTTCTTTGAGGCATTACAGTCCTGCATGCTATCTGTATTAAATTCAAGCCTCTTACAGTAAAGTAAGAGCTGGAGGGAAAAAAAAAAAGAGAAAACAAAACAAAACAAAAGCTTTTTGGAGTAGAAAGAGCTTCTGTAGCTCCACTTCTCTGCCAGAAGGGAAGACTGCAGAAATGGAGGACAGGAAAGGCAGGGTTTCCTTACTGTATTTTTCAAATGAGAATACAAGTTTCCTAGGAAACAGGAGTGAGTCAGACACCCAAGAGTTCACAGCAGGCTGCCTCTACATGCACTGGTGACTGGCAGGCCCTTAACCCAAACTCAGAGCAGGAGTGCCTGACCAGAACACCCGTGTGTGTGTGTGTCTGTGTCTCTGTTTCTGTGTGTGTGTGTGTGTCTGTGACACACTGTGTGTCTGTCTGTGTGTGTGTCTCTTTGTGTGTCTCTGCGTGTCTGTGTGTGTCTGTCTGTCTGTCCGTGTGTCTGTGTCTGTCTCTGTGTCTGTCTGTGTGTCCGTGTCTGTGTGTGTCTCTGTGTCTGTGTGTCTGTCTGTGTGTCTCTGTGTGTCCGTGTGTGTGTGTCTGTCCGTGTCTGTGTGTGCTCCTCAGCCCGGTGCGGGCTCCGGCAGCGCCGGGAGCGCCTGTTCAGGCTGCGGGGCGGCTCCAACACGGACATCGCTGCGCACCCGTGGCAGGCTGCGATCTTCGCCAGGCACCGCCGCGTTCCCGGCCAGCACTTCCTCTGTGGAGGAGTCCTCATCAGCTCCTGCTGGGTCCTCTCTGCTGCCCACTGCTTTGAGGAAGGGTGAGTTCAGGGGTCGGGGCTGTCCGGGGGAACAAAAACCTGGGAAATGGGAGCGGCCGGTGTATCCCTGCTGTGGGAAAACCCTCTTTGTCCCAGCAAGTCAGTGGAGATTGTAGTTAGTTGTGCTGAGCATTACAGAGGCATTTATTGTGCTGGCTATGGCATTGAGGTGCCACGGCAGAATATCAAATAGCAGAGGAACAAAGTTGTCAATACACATGCAGAGCCTTCTGAAACTTGAGAACAGCAAAGGGCTGCCAGAGAAGCTTTGCCGTGATGGCTGTAAGCAAACAGCACAAAAATGAAGCCAAACAGGTCACTTGAGGTCAAACTGCCTGGATAACAGAGTACTAATAGTGCTAAAATGAGAAAAGCAGAAGTTCCAACAACACATCTTGAAGGGAAGGTCCCCTCTAGATAACGGGAGAATAGAGACTGTCTTGTTCTTCAGCTTCAGTACAGATCAGCTGACGGTTGTGCTGGGCAGGACCTCCCGAGCCACTCCCGAAGAAAATGAACAAAAGTTTCAAGTGAAGAACTACATTGTGCACGAGAGATTTGACTCAGAGAATTTCAACAATGATATCGGTAAGAACTTTTCTGACCTTGTGACTGAAAAGCTCACAGTGGGCTCCAGTTTGTGGTTAATGAAACGAGGATTTTTCCCTCCCTGCTCAGCCCTGCTGCAGCTGAGCTCCGATGCAGGAGCCTGTGCTGTGGAGACAGACACTGTGCGTCCTGCCTGCCTGCCCACAGCAGAGCTGCAGCTGCCCGACTGGACCGAGTGTGAGATCTCTGGTTATGGCAAAAGTGAGGAATGTGAGTAGAGCACACACATCTACATGCAAGTAGAAGACTGTCTATCCAAAGCCTGAGCCCCCCACCCTCCAGGAATTCAAGCCTTTAGCATTACTGAATATCTGATGTATTGTGTTTGCTTATATGAGCACTGCAAAGTGTACATGTAAGTAGGATTACCCAAAACCAAGTTTTGCTGTAAGTTACTTCATTTATCTTAGTTCTGTCAGCTGGATGGGCCAGTAGAGTCTTCCTTGATACTCTCCACAATACAAAACCCCAAAACTGGCACAATGGATAATGTAGGAAAGACAGCAAATTTGCAATGACAGCTGCCACATTTCTGCTGCACTCAGCACATTTCAACATTGTAGTTCTGTCAAGGCTTGGTGCACCATACAATTGCAGGTATCTGTTAGAAGGATGGCCAAATGGTTTTGAAAGTGAGCTATAACAAACAGAAATAAAAGCTGTCTGAAAGTATACACTGGCAGACCTGTATTTAAAGGAAACCCAGCTCTTATTTTACTTTCTACTGTTTTTCTTTGTTTTTAATTCTCTAACTTGTAAACCTTTTAAGACAGAGACTATGAGCATCCATCATACAAGACCTAATCATAGTTTGAACCCATAGGGGTTTTGGTACATACAAGTGTGGCATGAAGTGTTTTTAAAGTGCTTTTAAAGCTTGTCCTCACCATTGCTTACAGCGAGTACAGGATAAACTCCCTGAGAGAGACAGATGCTGCAACTGGAACTCAAAACTAGAGTGAATAACAAAAATCTTGCCAACTTTCAGTTTTGTGCAATTGCAGCTATGCCAATACCCAAACCAGCCAACCAACCAAATCTCTTCCATTCCAACATGTGTAAATTCCTACTCAGTTACTCAGTATTATGTATGACAAGGCATCTGACTTTTGTTACTGCTAGTCTAATCTTAAAAAGTCAGGACCCTGTTTTGTGCAGGTGAGGCATTTTCATAGGCACCTCCTGGGATTTTATTTTGGTTGATGTAACTGTGCAAAGATGACTTACCTGCTCAGCAGTCTTTAATTTGGAGCCTTGAAAAGCCTCAAGCTTGCTGAAGAAACAACATTCTCTCTCAATTAGATTTAAGCTGTTCTCACTAGCAAAGTGGAACATCCAAGATATAAACAAGACCCTTTGTCAGAGAAATATTAGTTTAGCCACCAAGATACTTCTGTTTACTCTCCCCTAAACTACAGCATCTGAACTACTAATTTTTAAAAACATACATGCACAAACACAGATACATGTATATATTTATATTGTGATTTCTCTTCCAGTTTCTCCATTCTATTCAGAGCAGCTGAAGGAAGGCCATGTCAGGTTGTTCCCAGCCAGCAGGTGCACAGCTCAGCACCTGGACAACCGGACAGTCACAGACAACATGCTGTGTGCAGGAGACACGAGGCACCTTGATGATGCCTGCAAGGTAAATCCACTTCTGTTCCTTCTTTCTTTCCCTTGGCTCTCTTCTCTGTCCTTGGTAGTCTGAGCTAACCAAACAAAAAGCTTCAGAAAGTAGTTTAAAGAAGTTATGCATCTGCCTGTGTGGCAGTTCTAATACCCTTTTGTTGAACAGGACAGAACTGCTGGCTCCTCTTTCTTTTTTGTTCCCCTGCCCTCATAGATGGGGAGGCAAGGCACATTTAGACAATCAGCCCAGAGCAACTCAGACTGAAAATTCCAAATACAGGAAATACCACAAAAATGAACAGGAAAATCCACCCCAGCATTTCCTAATATTTTCTGTTATGTGAGCATGCAAAACACTCAGCAGGGGGTTCTGTTGGAGGAAGGAGGTGCCTCTCTACTGAGAAATAGGAAAAGAAAAATAAAGGCTCAAATATGGTGGAGAACAAGCAGCTATGACATGAGGAAAGAGGAGGGCATGCATTCAATCCACATCCTCTCTGTTTGAACAGCTCTTTAATAATTTTACTTTACTGTTAACACACAGCAGTATAAAACCCCTTGGATCTTTATAGCTTGAATAAAGGCCTTGTTCTTTTTCTTCTTATCAACATCTCACCCACATTTCACAGATGAGCTCCATACAAAGTTAGACAGTTTAGTGTCACATTTGTTTTGGATCTCTCCCCATGAAGAGCATCGAGGGAGTCTGGAACACAATAGTGACTTAGTAAAAGTGCTGTTCCTAAGAGCTCTCCATTTGTGGTCAGAATACATAAGGCATTTCTGCAACCACTCGTGCACCACTAAAGCCAGTGGGAGCAAAAATCCAACACCATACCAACCCACCAACCAAGGAGATGGTTCCTAACATGCTGCTTGTGTGCAGGGTGACTCTGGAGGGCCCCTGGTCTGCCTGCAGGACGGTCGGATGCACCTCATTGGCATCATCAGCTGGGGCATCGGCTGCGGCCGCAGGGACGTCCCCGGCGTCTACACCAAGGTCAGTCGGTACCTGGGCTGGATTCAGGACACCATGGAGCCCTGAGCAAGAAAACTGAGCTCTTCACAGTCCTGTGGAAATGCCCTCCCAGCTTCCTGCTGGTGCTTTAAGGGTGCTGACAGGGCTTCCTGTTTGTCCAGAGGCTCAAGACTTGGAGTACGACAGGAAGACAAACTGCAGTGTGTGAGAAGGGCACGCTCTCTCCTTTCCATATTGCAGGTTATCAGAAACTAATCCTTCTTTTCCCCCAGCATCCCCAAGCTTTCTACTTGCATCAGGTTACATAAGTACAGTTAAGAATTAATCCTGGGCCAAAAGAGTAAACCAAGAGAGAACACCATGCATCTCTTAAGCAGATATGTTGTTTTGGAAATGGGTGTGAACTGAAGGCAAAGGGGACATTTAATTTCCTGAAAACTTCATTTCCCTCCTTACTTGGCTGTAAATTTTGAAGATATTCCAGCCAGACTTAAGCTCTGTCCTTATACCATTTGACTTTGGTAATTTAAGCTGGTGTCAGCTTGACTCCAATAGAAAGAACAAGCTGTAGGCATGAGCTGCTTATTTCCAGATCAATATGCTAATTGCTTTGTCAGTTTGGAACTGATTAATTAACCGAGTCTGAGCTTAAACTCTCTGAGCAAATCCAGGATGGCATGCAGGTTAGGATGTTCTGTTCTTCCACCTGCTTTTCCTCCTGTTAAAGGAATAGGTAAAGATACTAACATCTGCCACAGAATCAATGCAGACTTTTTGACTATTACATCTCTGTGCATTATCACCTGATACTAAAGCAAAAGCTCTCTTTTGAGTGCAGCAGGGCAGAACAAAGGACAAGTGTGATGGTAGCATTTTTAAGTGCCTGCTAGATTTATACCCACAAGATAAGGCCAAATCACATGTCACAAGGCTGCCTTTGTCCTTTGACAGAAGACAGGACAGGTTCCATCCTTCACCATGAACCAGAACCTCAGTAATCAGCTTTACCACCTTGCACTGCAGCTGCCACATGACACTGAGTGGCATCTGTGCACATCCAAAGAGTGAAGTCTCTAGGAGAGCTTCTCTTTTCTCCAGTCGTTTTATAAAGAGAAAGCAAAGTTTTACAAAAGGAAAACATACTGAGGAAACCAAAGGAATTGAGCTTTAGTACCAACCAGGCACTGAAGCCACAAAAGGAGTCCTGTTGTATTTGGGAAATTCAAAACATGGTAACTCAAAATGTTTACTCAGTTTTAAGAAGCTGTCTTATAACTGACTGGCACAGCATCTACTCAGATGGAGAAGCTTATTATATAAGTACAGAAGAGGGATTTGGTAAGGATGGCAAAAGGGGTTTTGTAAAAGGCAACTTTACAAATGGTCTGTGACTTTCTAGCTACCAGCTTAGAAACTGAGCTTGGGGAGATCTTCTCTAATGCCCTCAGGGGAAGGATGGTCCAAGTCCAGTCAGTCCAGCCACAAGTCCCA
The DNA here is from genome assembly GCA_013399695.1 of Formicarius rufipectus. NCBI lineage: Eukaryota > Metazoa > Chordata > Aves > Passeriformes > Formicariidae > Formicarius > Formicarius rufipectus. The sequence goes on along the minus strand of VXAU01002134.1, from coordinate 151,021 downwards.
TATTCCAGCCCATGGAAGGGGGAAAAATCCCAGGATGGTTTTTAATAAAGAGTCACCGTTCAGGCTTTTGGTGTAATTTTTTGTGATTGTTATTAAGTACTAACATTGAGAAGAATACAAATTGACTTGCATTCATCTCCTCTAAACCCATTTCCAAGTGCTCTTGGCCCTCACTATCCTGGCATTCCCAACCCTGCCAAATACCTGCAGCTTGTAAAACAGTCAAAACTGTTCCACTGAGTAACACAAAGAAGTGTCCTCAGAAACGCTTTTGTTTTGCAATTCAAACAGTCTATTAAATACAGTATTTGAGCTCGATGTGATCTAACAGCCACCAACAAAATATAACTGAAGCACACCTGACATTGACTTCTTTTAGAAAAATAGAACCTACAAAAATGTAAGCTGCAGAGAAGAGTTTTACATCGCAGCTGTTACCAGCTTCTTGAAAATACCCTTCCGTGATGTATCCAAGTTGACAAGGAGTGACACTAGCCTTGGCTGCCATCTCTGCACTGGCTCCTCCCTTCCATCCTGCTCTGTCCTCTGTGACATCTCTGCAGCTGAACTAAAGAATGGCCCAGAATCAATCCTAAATTTTACAAATGCTTCTTTCATTTTATAATAGATCCTTAATCTGAGAGATTTACAAACTCCATTAGGTAGAACTTCTCCAGCCTTACTTTAACTTGCATTTCATTTCTCAGAAGTTGCTGCCACCCAGCTCAGTGCATTTAATTTTATCTAACCTATTCACCCATGACATCCCTCCCTGAAAAAAAAAAAATCCCTGAGATGGTTTCCATCTTTGCATCAACTTTTCCACTTCTTAGCCTGTTTTTATCCCTACTTGCCCTCTTCCAGCACACAGTAGCACCATCTTTAGTCAAGGGCTAAGAATAACCACTGCCATCTGCTTGCTTACTTCCTTCTGCCTTTGCAGTTGATAACGTCATATTCAATCAAGGTCTTTCAGAACCCAAGTCAACATCAGCATTTTTTGTGACTGAAGTACAGTTACACCTCATGTTTCCTCCCCAGAAGTCCTTCCATCTACTAACTCATGCCATTAGTACTGTTCCCCAATTCCCCCTTCTGCTGTTTCATCTTTCATTCCACAGGAACCTGCAGCCCTCTCAGACTGATACAGAAAACCTGTCATAAGGGCCAGATGCCTTTATGTACACAACAAACCTTTCAAGATCTTGAGTAGCATGAATCACTTTGGCAGGAAAGAAAAGATCCTCTAAAAAACAAAGCTCCAAAGCCAAGGGACAGTATCAGCACTGGAGGAGCAGGAAGGTGATGAAGTATTTAATTGTCTTCATAATCAAAGCACTACTCTGAGCCTGCTGCCCTTCCCAGTAAACAACAGTTCAGCTGAACTCCTAAGGACATTCTCACTGAGGTTCTAGGGAATGCTCAGCACTCCTTTTGGGGAACCCCTAAGAAAAGTTACCAAGAAAGGAATGAATTTTAGCTTTTCAGACTCAGTCCCCAGCTTACAATCCCAGCCACATGAAGACCATTCACAATCCAATGGCATAGTTTACCTTCCTCCTCAAACACCAACTGTACTTCTTGTCAACCCTGCACAAACCACTCTGAAATGACACAGATGAAGTGTAAAGACTCATTTTATTGATGGCCTGTTGGACACAGATGACATGTAAAGATTCATTTTATTGATGGCCTGTTGAAGGTTTTATCTGCACAGAACATGCTCAGCAGTGATGTCACCTCAGCAGATGCCACCTGCAGTGGCTTCCTTCAGGAGCCCTGGAACTTGCAGCTGCTCTCACCCCCTGCAGGTCTCCATGACATGCACACCAGAATGGATCTCTCCTTCCTTCAGGGTCACCTCGTCCCATTCACAGCATGAACTGCACACACTGGACTCCACAGCCACACCTGTGTGGTCACATGTGCAGCACCTCAGGGACAAGTTCTGCTACCTCAGGGAAAACACATCGTGGCCAAAGAGCCTGTCACAGACAACAGAAGCAGTGCAGATGCCTCTCCTTCCCTGTTTGTGCTGCACAGAGGGATGGCCCAGGCTGGGATGGGCAGAGGAAGCAACAGCTCCTGCAGGAGATGGTCCCAGTGAGCAATTCACCTGCACAGCACAGGACTGGAACAGGAACTGGAGTGAGGTAGGACAGGCAGGAACACCACAAAGGTACCAGGTCACAACAATGTCAAAGAAAGACACTGAGCAGGAGAACAGCAGTATCACCTTCATTTGCAATAGGCAAGCAGAGGCAAAAAGAGGGTCCAACAAGTCACTAGGACAGTGATTACCTTCATTTACTCACAGCTTCCATTTCCATTGGTGCTGTGTCTCCACAAAGATTCCCCTACCTGTCTCTTGCCTGATTCCCCAGAGAAGCTGGGAGAATTCCTGCCTTCAAATACTGATGAACTAAGGAGAGAAACAGAATTACACTGAGATGCCACCACCCATCAGTTAGAAGATTTGAATGGGTTTCAAGTCTGTGTTCAGAGATTCAAGATACTTGATGACCATGATGGCTTGTGAACTATCTAGAAGAAGAATCCACTTCTTCCCTTCCTCCCTCTGTGGCACCATCCCCAACCTCAGGCTTCTCAACTTGCTATCCTGGGTGGAACAACCTGCCCTTCCTCTTTTTCTGGCCCCTTTGAGGCAGCATTGCATGATGACTTCCCTCCTGCCAAGAGCTACACAGGTCTCCATCCTGACACAGAGTGATGGAGAAAGGCAGCTCCTCGATCATCACACTGGAGTTGAAGTTTGTGGAAATTCAACTTTGGGTCATCTACAAGGAGATAAAAGTCAACCAAAAATACAGACGAGGAGTTACAAAAGGCAATAAACAGCTAGAATTTCCTCTAAGACAGCAAAATGAAGGTGATACAAACTTACACAGGTGACTTACTAATCCCAAGGGATCTGAACACCTCTCCCACTGGCTACTGTTCCAAATACCTCAGGACTCAGCTAGAGATGAGGTGGTTTCAGGTCATCCTTACTTTTCCCTGCTTTCCAGCAGTCTAAGCACTGGCTTTCCTGCTCATGCTACTACAGGCAAGGGAGCGACCCTACACAGATGGATGGGGTAGGAGGCTGCCTCCAACAGCCAGGGACAAGGGAATCAGGACAAGTGCTCCTTCTCACTCTCAGGTCCTCTAGGTTCGGACTTGGAACTTGCCAGCCTTAGTCATGTACTTGATACCCTTGAATGGTTTGTACTTCTCCCCATACATGTCCAAGCGATTCACCTTCAGTCCTAGAGGCAAAGAAACACAGGGTGAGACTCACTGCAGCCACAGAGCAGGCAGGCCCTCACCATAAAGGGACAGGACATCGTCCTGGAGGGGAAGAAAGCACAGGCAAACCTTCAGCAAGCAGTAAACAGAGCAAAGCTGACAGCTGCTAAATGTCAGAATCATTCTGTACAAACACATCCATTCCCTAAAATTCTTTATAGCTCTGTAAGCACGACATGCAGGGAAATGTAGAGGAGCTGCTTCATACAGCACCAGAAAGAACAAATCCATGTGTCTGTAGCCAAAGCAGACAATTTCTTTGCTTGTAGACCATGCTGCAGGTAGAATGCACTTCAGAAGGCTTGCAAAGCTACTCCAGCAGCATGCAGGGTGAGCACTGGCACAGCAGAGAACATCCCCTTTCTTTACCTGACAGCCACTTACCAGATATAGCCAGCTGCTGGATTTTAAACTGCAGGTTAATGGTGGGGTTTTCATCTGGTTTTGATGTTCCAGCTTGCAGGCTCACACTCCCCTTCAGGCTTGGCAGCTTCTGGGGGTTTATTTTCCCCACATCCCATGACAGCAACTGAAAGGAACAAAAAATGCAGCAGTGAACCAGAAAAGCTGTAACACCCTCTAAAAAATAGTCCTCTTCCAGTGACAGCTTTAAGTGTTTCCTTAGGAAAATGTCTTTTTCTTAGTATCTTACCTTTCATATTGGACAGACACAGGCTTAAGGAGCAGATACCTCAGACCTTTGTTCTCCCTCTCCTTCCAGGAGGTTCCCCAAAAGCCTGTCACAAATGGTAGTTCTCCTACTTGTGCTAAAGGCCCCATGGACAAGTCCATCAGATTTAAGTTTGCCATTAGGAAATAAAAAAGTGAACTACTCAGGCTCAAACAACAAAACCAGAACACCCCAAAACCGACTCACCAAACCCTCAGTGTTTGCAAAGGACGAGGTCTAACATGCAGGGCTGGGCATGGCCATTGATATGCAGAGGTTAGTAAGACATCCACCAGAATAATGTTCCATCACACAATACCAGTGCTTTGACTTTCTTCCCACACCAAGTAACCAGAACTAAATCCACTCAGGCACTAAGTTATTTGTTGGGGGACTGAGAAAACTGCTGGTATGCAATTGTTCAGAAAAGACAGTGCCTCACCCCAAGAACAGATACTGCCTTCAGCAAAGCAGTGTTGCTGCTGGAAATGTTCCTGGGAGCATGAACAGCTCCACTGCATTTTCTTAAGATTAAACCCAGTAATACCTAACTTCTCTCTTTCCTCTCACCTTTGTAACTGGATCGAAGACATGTGTTCCCTGAGAGGGTGTAAGGGTCATATTCAAGACACTTTTTGGCATCTGGCTGGTGACCATCACTCCCTCCACAGTCTTGCCCATGGTCTGCTTTGGCCCCACTGTGATCTCAAAGCGGCCCAGGGAGCTGCTGTCACGGAAACTGATGTTGTGCTTCACGTAGACAGGAATTGCCACGAGACTGGAGCAGAGACATAAACAGAAGGTCCCTGTCAAACTCTTGCTTCCATCCTTGGTTTCCCTGCTGCACTGAAAACACTGAAAACCAATCTCCTTAAAAGAGAAGGAAATCCTACACCCACTTGTTTGATCTGAGAGCCAAGGCAGAATCCCATTCTCAAGTCTTAGTTACACTTTTTTTAATCAAGCTTGCTGTGTCTTAGTTTTTTTCTCTCTCTACAGCCAGAGAACTACATCCAATATAACAGGAGGCTTGAACAAAGGATGAGAAGTGGTTTTTGCATGTCACAACCAGGCTGGCAAGCAGTTCCAGGCAGCACAGCAGCACTTGCACCCAAAAGCACAAATGTGAAGTTCGTTTCCCACTCCTTTTCACCCACTTGAGATATATCTGACAAAGTCTAGCAAAACTCTTTAGCATCTGTAATCCTAAGTAGTAATGGCAAGCTGCTTCTAGAAAAGAGCACAAACAGTGGACAAGAACTTGTAGTTCTAAGAGATGTCAAAAACCTAACAAGAGCACCAAACTAGAAGCTTTTTTATAAGCATAAGAAACCAACGGCTTGATTACTCCACACTCCCTAATTCCTTCCCTCTCTAGTTTACTTGCTACCAGTCTTTGAAAAAGGCTGGCTGACCAAAATTACAGAATCACTGCCCCAAACAAAGATGTTTTAAAAAAAAAGGAAAATGCAAGTTATCATGCCCCTCTACTTCATCTGGCACAGCGTGCCACTTGATTTTTAAAGGCTGCCTTTTTTAATCCTCTCCTTAGCCAGAAAGCTCCAAATGTCATCATTCCCAGCAGCCCTTCATCACCTACTTCTGAGCACTGACATGGTAGGAGAGCAGGCGGAAGTTTCCGTCCGGGGGGATGAAGGAGAGGATCCTCTCTGACTCCCAGCGCTTGAAGCGCACGCAGGGGTGGAAGCTGACATCGTCCAGCAGCCGAGGGTTCTGCAGCAGGGACACAGGCACAGGGCTTGGGGAAGCAGCACCACCCCAAGGGACCTCCTCTGCTCCTCCTGCCCTCCAAGGGGCTTCCATCTGACACTGACCACTTGAAGCTGTCTGCACTCAGACATGGTAGGCTGTGTGATGCTGTTATATCCGTGTGAAAGCAGTAAGCAATAATCTCTATCCTTTTCTAGGAGATTTTTTTATCCTATTTTAGAAAATTTAGTCATGTTGAATGATTGCATTGATACACACTCATGAAAAAGATGGCCCTTCATGGTATCTGCCTAAAGCATCACTGTATCTCTAAAACTTAGTACAGCACACACTGCCAGAGATTTTAAACAAAGAATCTGTCAATAAAACTTTCAGACTCAAAGTTGCTGAAGTTCTCTGTGAGTTCCCATTGTCATTTCTTTCTCTTTTTGTTTGCTATACCGAAATTCTGATGTGCTGGAATCCATCAGTGTAAGACTGAGGTCTTTGCAGCAGGGCTGGGAAACCCTTTGCAAATTACTTAAGATACATCCTTGAGCTTTACCATAAAGGAGAGGGTAAGGTCTGGCATCCCAGTCAGCTTGACACAAGCATCAATCACCCCTTGGATTTCAGCAGTAATTGTGGAACCTGCAACAATAAACACAGGTGGTTATGTGAACCTGATCAGAAAAATCCCAAAGAGGGAGAACTCTCAGAGGGGAAGAAGGATATCTGTTATCTTTATGAAATGTCATCCTTCATTATGTTGCCTGCTCAACATTTTTCTCATTCCGAATGGCTTCTCTAGAAGATCAATACAATTAAGAACCACAGGCACCAGCAATGTCTACTTTAATGGCCAAAAACAACAGCTCCCAACTCTAACAAGACTAAGATGCACAAATACTGAAGTGTTGTGCAGAATATCCATCCATTCATTCATCTTCTATTTTCCCCATATTGCTTATGAAATTGCTTATCAAACCTCAGGAACAAGTGAAAGTCTCGGTACCTCTGTAAAATTTTTGACTGAACAGCACATTCAAATTGGCAACATACAGAGTAAAACAGAAACAGAGAGAAAGGTGACCCTCTTTGAAAACCAAACTCTCTCCTCAGGCACGATCAGGACAAGTTACCCTCATCTTAGCCAGAAGCAACTTCCATACCTGACTTGTCAATGATTGCATCTATCTCCTCAATGACATCAAAATAGGCCTCGTTGTTGGTGTATTTTACCCCAGTACGTCTCCAGGGCACCACGGAGAGCTGTCCAGTGGGAAGCTGGTCACCCACATTGGTGCTTCCTGGAAAAAGAAAGGCAATCACAACCACCACAGGAGTTGGACAGTGCTCCAGAAGGAGTCCCTGGACTTACAGAATTGTGATTAACCCCTGAGAACCTCTGTTTCTTTGTAGGTCTTCGAGACTCACTGTGAATTTCCATCTCTCTTACACCCAGCTCTAAAACACCACAGTAAGGCACAGGGAAGTGTTTACACATGGAAATGTGTAAACTCACAGCAAACTAACATCCTGAAAGTCATGTTATGGCTAACTGAAAATGTAATTGGACTGTTTGAGGTTAAAAAAACCAAAAACAAACAAAAAACCGAAGTGCAGGTGGTGCTGGAATTGGAAGGAACCTCCAAGCAAGGCACTAACACACAACTCCCTCAATACAGCTGTGCTGCAGTTCAGAATGGTGTGGAACATGAATTTCCCTCACCCATGTCCTAATTTACTTAGGCAGGAATGTTGCCCCATGGACTTCCCAGTTTCTCTGCTGTCTGCCTCCCTGTACCTGTGATGGTGTTGACGACTGTTCGCAGGATAGTGGGAGGTTTTATCAGCTCCTTGAGAATATTGGACTCTGTTGCCAGTGGAAAGCCATTGTCCAGCATCTCCTCCAGCACCTCATACACCACCACAACGTTGTCCTTGATTATCACCTCTGAACACACCCCAAAATAATCCTGTGCAAAAGAAATAATTACTCAGTGATCTGTGAAGAGGAATCTTACTGATCATTCAGCCTGGTGGAATAAACCAAACCTCTTCTTGGAGGAGGCAAAACTGAAACTCCAGGTATTCCTACAAGCACATCAGACAGACTGAGCAGTCCAGCAGACAGCTCTGAGCCACTTCTGCCACTGCCCCACAAAGCTGGCAATTTGAACATTTAATGTACTTACATCTTATCCTATGTGGGCTTCCCACATCTTTCAGGGGAGAGCACAAACACAAACCTGAGCTTGTGGTTACTTACAGCAATTAAAGATCAGGCATTCTGCACAAAGTATGAGTCACATAAACTGTGACAGTGGAGAACTCCCAGTCCTGTGCTACAAACACTATTTCATACCAGACTTTAATATATGGCCAGGCCAGTGAAGAGACCTGCCTTGTACCCCCACAAAAAATGAGACCTGAAGGTCTGAGAGGATCCCTTTGTGGCCTGAACAGCCAAGACACTCCCTGAGGCCAGAGGAACACTCACAAAACACTCCCATCCTGCCACGTGGAAGGCAAAGCTCACATGACACTCTCTTGAGCACATTTCCTGTATTCTGTCAGGATGCTGGTCATGAGGCATTCCAAACGTGGACAACACAACCCTGCTCTTGGCAGACCAACATCTTCACCATTTCCTTACAGTGCTCATGCCCACCAGAGCACAGAGGGAAAGGGGCTGCTCCCCTGCAACCCACTGCCTTGGGAAGCTCCTGGGGACACCCCAGGCAGGGAGTGTTGTCATGAGCTAAAGCCAAGACATAGTCAGTCAGTCAGATTCTGCTTTGGAGACATTACGGATGGCACATAAAATGAAGTATTGACAACTGACAAAACAGCACAGCAACGACATTCTGTCCCTAAATCCATGCTGACTAGTTTCCAAACTGTTGTTAATGGCAGCTTCTTCATGGATGGCACCAAGGCAGGAGTGGGAAGGCAGGAATGGGAAGGCAGGACTGGGAAGGCAGGATGGCACCAAGGCAGGAGTGGGAAGGCAGGATGGCACCGAGCAAGTAATGAATGGCAAAAGCGCCTTGTGAAGGCAGGGCCGGCTCGGTCTCAGCTCAGCACTGCCAGGACAGACACACGGGCCGAGGGTGTGGGTCCGCGGGCGCACCTGGAAGGTGTCGACGACGCGGTGCAGGAACTCGATGACGAAGAGCGGCGGGACCTCGCTCTGAATGACGGCCACGAAGAAGATCTTGTGTCGGTAGACGCTGAGCAGGCAGTGGTGCGGTGTGGGGATCACGGGCGGCACGTTCTCCGCCTCCGCCGCCCTCTCCTGCGCCTCCAGGAAGTAATCACACACCGAGCGGCTCACGGCGCTCTTCCAGTGCTTCTCCAGGAAGATGTCCCCGGCGGCGTTGATGAGGAACAGGCTGTGGATCATGGCTGGGACGGGGGGAGTGGGAAGGATGGCGTGAAGGGGCTGGATGGGGTG
>VXAU01002134.1:107182-137628 GCA_013399695.1 Formicarius rufipectus | reverse complement strand
GGCCCGCGCCGAGCGCGATGGCCCCGCTGCCGGCCCCGCTGCACCGGTACTGCCCCCCGCCCCGGGCACCGGCCGCGGCAGGTGCACGGACCGCTTGTCACGCGGGGAAACAACCGGGCACACACCGGGACTGGGATCGGCCCGGTGTCGGCAGGGCCTGGCCGGGCGGTTATGTAATGGGCTGGACGGGGCGCGAGGGACGGGGGACACAGGATGGGGGACAGGGGACTCGGAGCGGGAGACGGGACAGGGGACACGGGACTCGGGGACAGGTGACACGGGCCGCGGCACACGGGACGGGGCGGACGGGCCAGCATCCTCCGCGATCCCGGCCGGCAACTCGGCGTTGTCAGGAGGGCAGGTCTCCGGGCCAGGTTTCCCTGCTATTCGCAGGATAAAAGAGCTCCGAACAGCCCCGCGTCCTTTCCTGTCTGAGCAGTGGGGCAGAATTCTGCGGGTGCCGGCCGGGCTGTGGAGTGTGGTGTCTGTGTGCGAATGCCTGGTGTGTGTTGGTAAATTCCTCGGTACTTAGTGGAAAGCAGAGCAGGAGGGCTGTGTTGACAGCTAAGCTCTTTTCTGAAACTTCTCATGCAGAACATCGTTATTCCTTGTGATAAGCAGTTCATAGATCCTCCTCGGTTGGGGTGCTCCCGTAGTAGAACTTCAGCACAACAGGCTGTTATCACACTTAGAAAAAGTCTTTGTTAAAGATAACTACTAAAGGCTCTGAGGTAGAGCCTCATACCCTTTCATTAGCATTGTTAATTAGCAGTGTCGTAAGCATTTCTTCTTCACTGTGGATTGTCACCTGTTACTGTGTCCTCAAGTTCAGTGTGTCTCATCTATACTGAAAATTATGTTGTATTCTTTTTTTCTGTGGTCTCTGAAAGTGGAACATTTAATTACAGTCTCCAGCTGTGTTTCTTCACTTTTTTCCTTTCTGGAACAACTGTCATAGCTTTTCTTAGCAGAAGGGAAACAAACCTATGATTACACTCCTAGAGGACTCTTAAAGTTTCTTGGTGTTTGTACTTTCTGTTGGAAGTTTCAGGCAGTGTCTTGCATGTGCAGAAATGAAGAGAGCTGATGCTTTTTTATCATCTTTATTGTGGTTTTCTTTTTCCTCCCAAATATTAATTTAAGTTGTGCTCAGCAGTGATATAATCAGACTTGGTACAGGATTTATCCTGATTTACTGATCACAGTGAAAAGGACACGACCTTTTTCTCCAGGTGGAATGGGGCTACTTCAGTGTTAAAGTACGCTTCTGTTAGTTGTGAAAATAAACCTGAAGTATTGCCGAAGTATTTCAGAGGTGTAGTAGTGGCTTAAAGCTGTGTCAAGTTTTTAACAAATTAATATTGTCTGCTGCCTCTTTCCTTTTCTTCATAACTGTTCTTTGGAAATGTGTCTCTTCTTGTTTTGTTCCAGGCCTAATGTGATGTTTCTTTGGATTGTGAGTGCAGATCAGGAGCTGAGGTGAGAAATGCTGAAATCTTTATACCTTGTGGAAGAACTTTCTAGGAATCTGTTAAGGGACTTATTGGAAAGAGTGCAGAGGTTTCTCATTGTTTTCTTTTCTTCTCCTCAGTGTGAAAACAAATCATGTTTGAGAAAGGAGTGTTAATTGAGGACAGAAAACGTGTATGCTATGGTTAGCTGCTTCCCATCACTGGAGGGTCTGTTTTCTCGCCGTGTGAAGCTTGTTCAGCACCAGGATAAAGGATAACGACTCTATGGATATACAGAATCCTTCACCATGGTAAAACTCGCCAACCCGCTGTACACAGAGTGGATTTTGGAGGCAATCAAAAAGGTCAAGAAGCAGAAACAGCGTCCTTCAGAGGAGAGGATATGCAATGCAGTGTCATCGTCGCACGGTTTGGACCGCAAAACTGTTCTGGAACAGTTGGAGTTGAGTGTTAAAGATGGAACTATTTTGAAAGTGTCCAACAAGGGTCTCAACTCCTACAAGGATCCTGATAATCCTGGGAGAATAGCACTTCCAAAGCCTCGGAACCATGGCAAGTTGGATGGTAAACCAAATGTGGACTGGAATAAACTTATCAAACGGGCAATCGAGGGCTTGGCTGAGTCGAGTGGCTCATCCTTGAAGAACATCGAGCGTTTTCTGAAGGGTCAGAAGGATGTGGCTGCGCTGTTCGGGGGCAGTGCTGCCTCCATTTTTCACCAGCAACTACGATTAGCTGTCAAACGTGCTGTTGGCCATGGCAGGCTCCTTAAAGATGGACCTCTGTACCAGCTCAACACTAAAGCAACCACTAATGCTGATGGGAAGGAGAGTTTTGAGTCTCTTTCCTGTCTCCCTCCGGTCTGTCTCCTTCCCCATGAAAAGGATAAGGTAAGGCACAGTTTTTGAAGGGTTGTTTTCTTGTGGTTGATGAAATGTGTCAGTACAGAGCCCCAGTTTGAGCTCAGTGATTTGTTTAACTTGCATCTGAGAAGTTAAAAGTTATGGATGTGCATTTGGGATCCTGCTGTGTCCAAATATCTAAGCATGATCAGAGGATGTGTAGTTTGTGCTTTGGACCAGAAACCTGCAAAGGAGCTACTGTGAGGCATTCACCTCTTAACGCTTCTGTGCAGTGCAACTGAATGTCTGGTAAGCGGCTTACCATAGCTGTGTTAGCAAAACATGGGAAGTGAGCCTTGCCACTGAAGGTGGGGTGGATTTGCAAAGCAAACTTGACATGGTCTCTTACTTTCTCGTTTTCATTTGACTGCCAGTTCACCACCTTCTTTGAATTCAGGTAGCACAGTGAAGCACTGATTAGCAATTAGCACCTAATGCTGTCTTAGAGGCTTTCCTTGTTCATAAAGAGCAAATCACTTTCTGTCCCAGAACCACTTTGTTGTGAAACAGGAAGAAACTTGGTCTAGTGGAAGGTGTCCCTGCCCATGGCGAGGGGTTGGATATGGATGTTTTTTTAAGGTCCTTTCCCACTCACACCATTCTATGATCTAGAGAGCATCAAAGTGGTGGGCTGAGCTCTTGGGAACTTCTACACCCTGTGCTTCCCTTCACCTGTTTCAAATATAGTTCACTATACAAAACAAAGGTTTTTCCCATTGCTGTCTCTTATTTTTTCCCTTCCTTTCTGCCATCGCTCTGCATGCCTGAGGTCACTGATCCTCCACTCCAACCTTGAGATGAGTGAGTTAGTGGAGTGAAATTCATACCCAGTCAGTGGATCTCTCCATTCCTTCTGCTACTGTGGATGCAAAGGATTGTAAATATCCTGTTCAGGGATGAGGTCTTTGCACGTGTGTTGCTCATGTTTTCTGAAGTCAGCTTCACTCTCTGGTGAGAGGGCTGTTAGGTTCATCATCTGTTAGGGTTTGAAGAGTTAAAACTACTGAAGGAGTCTCCTTCCTAAAACAAAACCTGTACAGCTGTTTTATCAGCAGTAAAGTTTCTCTGACGTTCTGATTTAACTGTGGGAGCTCTACTGGGGACACAGTGCTTATCTAGTCAGTGTTGTGTTGTGGGCTGGCATAGCATGGGAAATAAGTATTACTGTGCTGAAAATTCCAGCAGCTTCCTCTATCCTTTTTTCAAGTGTTCTGCCTACAAATGTTTCCTGTGTACATCTCCAGCTATATCTATAATGAAACCAGTGTAGCTGTAAAATGCTATGAAAACTGGATATAAACAAGCCTGGCACATGAGGTGGCTGGATTGAGAGTGCTGGTGACAGTGGAAAATACTAGCTGTGCATATTATTATTAACACGTTATGTTTCACAGGCAATTCAGCCTTCTTGTGACGTGCCAAAACTGAGGAGCCATTGATACCCTTTAGGATAAATTGTTCCCTGGACTCTTCCTCAAATGGTGTATCAGAGTGGTGAATGATTATATGAAGTGTTATAAATACTGAATTTGATCTGGGATTTGTTTTTTGTTCCCCTGGAAAAGCACATGTATCAGGCTCGTGTGTTTGGGTTGTTAGAGATGCTCCCCTATATGTTTCCACCTGTTCATATCTGAGCAGCTTGAACACTGAAAGGATTGTTAGTGGCAGTAGAAAGCACAGGAGCCACAGTAAAAATCCTGCAAGGGATTTCTTCAATAAATTCTTATGAAACTCTGTGTGTGTGTTAGATTTCTGCTTATCATGTACCATCTCTGTGCTGTGTAACCCAGGGTGGATTTCATCCTAATTTCCTCAGTAATTTTGAAGATCCATGCAGTTTCTGCCAGCAGTAATTGACTGGCAAGTCAGTGAAAGCCCAAAAGTAAGTTCTGATTCCACAGGATTTTTAAGACAGTTTATTATTTGGTTTTGGTTTGTTCTTGGTTGGTTGTTTTTTGGGTTTGTTTTTTTTTTCCCATGGGAACACTGTGATGATCTTCATGCTGCTGTTCTCTGTTAAATCTCAACCAGTTATGCAGATGCAAAAGGCAGGCTGTGCTGTAGGGGTTTCCTTGACTTACTGGGTGCTTGAGAGTGGTGAGGGATTTTTTTTTCCTTTTTTTTTCTTGACTGGAACATATTTGGTACAGATTCTTAGGGAGTATTGTGACAGTGTTTCTCTTGATTATTAGAAAAGCCTTGTCAGTGACATGAACAGAAATGTTCACCCTCCCAAATCTGAGAAATCCCAATGGACTGTCACTTGTTTGCTGCTGTTAATCTTCTATCCTTGCACTGTTTGATCTTTAACATGCATTTAAGAACTCTCCATATATGAACCAAATTTATGAACCTTAAAGTTGTAGTACTTTTTTTGCTTTCATTTATTCAAGTGTGGCATCCACTCAGCTGCAAGTCTGTCTGACAGTGCTGTCACTTTGTTAGATGTCTGGCAGTGAACATTCAATTCGGGGTATTCTCTGTGTGTTATGAGAATGAGCACCTTGCATGAGGTCTGTAAAGCTGAGGCTTAAGTTTTTTAACCAAAATAAAGCAGCACTGCAAAAGCTTCGTTTAGTAAGTCTTATTTGGGTTTTTTTTTCAGATCTAATTTTTTATCTCAGTATTCTGTGAATACCACATTCTCGTGTTCAAGGGCAAAAACCCTGGCAAGTTGTTGTGGTTTACCAGGTAGTAATGACATGCTGCTGACAGGATGGGTGTGAAATGCCTGGCCTAAAAGCACTACTTGGATGAAAACAAGCAGACAGAAAAAACACTGCTGAAATTTGCTTATCTGATAGTGACAGTGACTGACAAAAGGTCGGTAGTCTTTAATTCCAGTTTGAAGCTTTTGTATACATAGGCTTTAGGGAAGTGGTCTTTCCTTTCTTTTCAGTTTCCTGAAATGTAGTTTAGAAGCTAAAATGTGAGTTGAGCTATTTGTTTATTATTTGTTTTGGACAAAGTGCAGGGGATTTTGGGGTTGTTTCTATGATCGGTGACAGGCTGGTATAAGATCCCCAATACCTGCCCTGTTGGGGAAAGAAGGGAAGGGGAAAAGGTGGAGTTTGTGCCTCCTGGGCAGGTGTGAGGCAAGCACTGTCCCTTCTGGGTGGGAGGTGGAGGTGTGGGTGTCAGGCCTCCCTCCCCCGTGGTGAGTGTGGAGCAGGGGGGGCAGCACCCAGTGAGTGTAGGGAGTGAGCACGACAAGGAATGCCCCTGGCACAGAGGAATTTCTGCAGCCAACCCCTGGCTAAACATGCAGGAAAGATTCCTTTGAAGTGTACTGGTCCCCTCTGTTTCATTCTGTGTAATTAGTATGCTTGCAGACTGAAACAGAATTTTGACTTTTTAAAATTGATGTATTTTGCTAATTTTTTGACAAAAAATTGGATGGTTGCTACTGTTGGTTCTGAGGAATAGTTTTATTTTGTGAAGCTTCACACTAATTAGTATTTTAAAAGAACTTCTTTGGTGCTACTTTGGAAAGAATAACTTGAATGAATGTAGTGTATCTTTAGATAGATAAGGGCAGAATATTTTTTGTCATCTAAACACAATCAGCAGTGTTCCTGTTTTAACATATGCTGGCTATTGAGATGTCCTTGTGAATAAAAAGGCTTGACATATATTCAGAAAAAAACCCCTTAAGTATCTTGAAATTTTCTGGGATCTTTCACCACCACTTGATTAGGTTTTTAGTGTGGGGCTTTTAGGTTAGAGGTTTTTTGTTTGTTTTGATTTGATTAGATTTTTTTTGTTGTTCCGATGGTGGCAGGTGCTGTAGAGATAATTTAGGAAGTTAATCTTATTCACACAGACACAATGCCTCTCTGCCAGAGGTTGCCACAGCCATTGCAAAGATAAAACAAGTGGTGTTTTGCCCCTCAACTGCCGTGGTTTGTAGCCCAGTTTATTACTACGTAATGAAATTGTTGTTTTAAGTGAGTGTTCTGTGTTTTGAAATTCATGTGCTGCTGAAGGGGCAGAGGGAGCCCAGGGCAGCACCCCCTGGGTGCTGTGAACGTGCCCAGCTCTGGGTGCAGCCTCTGAGGGGGCCAGGCAGCATCTTGGTTTATCTGTGCTGCTAAGACCATAATTTCTTTACTTACTCCCTGACACCAAAGACAGGTTGCTTTTGTCAGGCAAGACTGATTTCTCTCTCATAGACACTGTTTGTGCATTTGAAGCCCAAAACATAACAAGTATCTGATGCTTACTGAATTCCTATTCTGTACTTTAGAGAAACCTGGTGTGCAGTTGTGTGCTGCCTCTGTGGAGTGCTGGGGAAGGCAGAGCATGCACGACTTGTGCACCAGGCTCCGCTCAACCAGCACTGCTGTCATCAGGCAGCACAACACCACTCCCTCACAGCCCTCCTGCCAGGGGCACAGGGCACAGAATCAGAAGGAAAAGACGTAAAATTCATGGGTGGACATAAAGACAGTTCAATAAGACAGAAAGAAAAGGGGAAATGATAACAGTGATGATAGAGTAATTAAAATACACAGAACAAGTGAGGCCCAGTGCAGTGCTCACCACCTGCTGACCCGTGGCCTGGCAGTCCCCCAGAGCAGCCCCCAGCCAGCTCCCCCCAGTTCATGTGCTGAGCAGGACACCAGATGGTCTGGAATATCCCTGTGGACAGGCTGGGTCACCTGGGTGCCATCCCAGCCTCCTCACCGAGGAGGGGGAGAAGCTGCAAAGTCCCTGGCTTGGTGTAAGCCCTGCTGAGAAGCAACGAAAGCAGCAGTGTTATCCTGCAGTGTTCTCATCCTCCAAAGCACTGCACTGGACCAGCCACAGGGAGAAAACACTATTCCAGCCAAAACCAGGACAACTCTTTAATAGTTCATAGAGCATTATTACAATGCAAGAATTACTTCGCTGCTGCGACACAGTAATATTTAGTACTGGTTAAGAGCAAAGAGCTCTTTCCTGGTACACTGTTGTGAGGAATTTAACCTCATAGTCAGAGGCAGGTCTAAAGGCTGGGTGCCTTAGAGATAGTTGTTTTGAAGGCCTTTAAGCATAAAATAGCTATTGCTGTAGTTTATCTGTTTTAGGTTAATAACTGTTAATTCTGTGTCTTACAGAACTGGCTGATTACTGGTAAAGTAGATATTTGTGGATTGGTTGTGTGGAGTGGAGTACACAAATGACCTGCAACCAGAGCATTTTAATTATATACTGAGAGCTCACCCTTGCTCTCCAAGGGTACTCTTCAAGCTTTGGCTCCCAGCTGGAGGAGGATTTAGGATTCACTCTCTTCCAGCTGGTTCTGTGGAAGAGTAGGCTGTAGTTCTGTCTAAAAAACCCATGGTTGGTAACAGATGGCCTCCATCTGTACACTGGGTAACTCTGGAAACCAAAGTGCTAAAAAATTGGTTTGAACTTTATTCACTGGATTAGTGAGCAGGTGAAGTAGCTCTTAGAGCAATGTAAGCAGGGCTGAGATGTTCCTTGTGGTCACTGTGGGTGGATGCCACGAGCTGCTGCCTCAGTGTGCAGTGGTGCTGGATGGTTCCAGAGGGGCTCTGTGGTAACTTAGAGGCAAAGCTGGTCACTGTGGGAGGACACCAATGTTGTTCTGGGTACCTCTGTCAGGGCCTGCTGCTGTGGAGCACCTGCTTTGACAGTGTCCTCTGACACAGGTCCAGCAGAAGGTGAGTGCAGGAGAGCTGGCGAGAAAGGAGACTGGTCCAGAATGTCCAGTGTGCCAGTCCTTTCTGTCCTGGAGTTTGATGACACATACAGAATGACACATCTCTGAAGTTTGGGTAATAAAGGAACTGTATTTACTGCAGAACTTTAGAGTCTAGTCAGATGGGGAGGAGGGGAGAATGATTGATAATGTTGATAAATAAACAACCGCTTGATTCCTGTGTTAGCTTTGTTATGTAAGAAGGGAAGTGACAGCAGAGAGAATGAGAACAGATAATTCTGCCCCTGCCTTTCGCCTGGTTTGCCAGCAGTTTTATCTGAAGTCATAGTGGTGATGGGAAAAGCAGTTAGAAAGGAATAATTATTAAATGAAGTACTGTCATTTTAGTTGAAAAATAGGTTCCATGTTCTTAAATAAGTACAGATAACACTGTCAACAAAATGTGGTAAACAAACACTATGTGTGACAGACTGCTGAGTCCTTCAGCCTCTGTACTCTGTGGAGTAGGTGGGTGGATAAGTTTTATTCCTCCTTGCCTTGTTCAAGGATTTCAAACTACATTTATCCTAATGAGTTATCATAAGTCATGTTAGCTTCTGTTCCACCTACTTAGGTTTTCTCTTTATTTACTGTGTAAATGTCACAATTCTTCTGTCCTCACCAGTTTTTTTTCTCACCGTAGGAGCACCTTTCCTTGGAGCAGCTGCTAATGCTACTCCTGGCATTGGATGAGGAATTGTAGCTTATTGCTTGTTCCATTGTCCAGGAATCTGGCAGTCTTCCCACTATTACTGCTCCTGTTGTAAATCTGGGCTTGTAGTGGGCTGGAGAAGAAAGGAGGAGGAAGGCTGTCCCAGGAGAATGATCCTTGTGTAGCAAACAGAATCCCATTTGTAGTGTATTTTCTTGAGTTGAGGTACTTTGGAAGGTCAGTTAAACAGTCTGTGGACCTGTGCATGAGCCATGAATTCTGGGTTGAAAAGAGTGAATCTTCAAAGCATGTTTCTATGAAGACCCCTGAATTAGTAAAACTTTTAATTATCAGTGCCTCTGTTAGTTCGCTGTAATTTGGAAGATTGGATGGAACAAATTATGGATCCTGGTACACAGTTATACCTGCACAGGAGTTTTTAAAAAATGCACCTCTCATTTCCCAGAATCTTTGCTTTTAAACCTTAAACAGCAAGTTGAGACACCATTCTATCTCCACTTATCAGTGTGTAAAATGGAAATTTTGACAAAACTAAAGGTGTTATGAATTACAGGAGAAATCACTGATTCTTTGCATTTCTCCCCATTTCTGTTAAACTGTCACAGCTGACCCTAAAAGTCCAGAAAATTTGGTGTCAGAGCCTTTAGATGTGTGGATGGGTTTGACTTAATTTCGAATTCTTGAACAGTGAACAGCCTCCCCCAGGGATTAGCACTCTCCTCAGTCTTTGAGACTCAGATCTGGATATTTAGTAATGAGTGTTTTGATTGTAATGCTGGATCTCTGAACTTGTCTGGACTCATAGTGAGTTCCTCGAAGGTGTGCATGGAAAGAAATTCTGCTGCTGACTGTTGCAGTGACTGAACCTCACAAACTGCGTGCAAAATCCTTAGTACCATCTCAGAGACAAGTAGATGCACTTGCTTTGTGCTCCTACCAGTTATTTTTAGTTTGGTTTTTTTTTTTTCCAAAATATTCATCCATAGCATGTACAAACCAACTCAGCACAGACTTCACCTGGCTTTGCAAATTCAGGGTACCTTTGTATGAGTGGTCTCAGCAGCAGAGTTTATCTGCATGTGTTTGGTGTTTTGCCACACTTGCTGCTCATGTGGGACTGGTTTGTGCCTGTGCAGATGGTGCAGGGAGAGGGAATGCCATGGAATGATCACTGTGGGTCAGGAACATGGGACTCTGTTAAATCTTACTGTCACGAGTGTTTCACTGAGCAGTGGATTTTCATAGTGAGGAATTATAAGTAGAATTAAAATTATGTATGTAGACATGTGTAGAATATTTCTTCGTTTTCATCCTGTGTTCAAGGTGGTAGAGTTTCAAAAAATTAGTAGGATTTGGTCTCATAGTTGCACTTGTGTAGGTGTCCTGGGTTAACTAAAAGTAGCAACCTTAAATGCTCATTCACAGTTCCTTTTGTGTCTTCTGTGGTATCATTTTTATGTGGGTCTCTGCATTTCATTTATGATTATCTTCTAATTGAAGTATTTTCCCTTCTTCTAGGGATGCTGCTAATGTTTGAAGTAAAGCAGTGGACAGTATTTAAAGATAGAATAATTACCTATACACATAGAATTACTTAGGTATTAACAGAAATCTCATCCCTAAGTAATTTGTTATTTCCAGAAATCAAAGTCAATATTGAAATTCCTTACTTTTGGTGAAAACCTTCTCTGTATACAAGAAGAAAGCCCACATGATTAGTAAAATTACTTTGATAATATGGAATTCATTGGTTCTGATTTTATTGAGGCGTGGAACTGGAGCAGTTTTCTTCCCCAGCACTGGTCCAATAGATGTGGAATCCAGGCTTTGGGATGCCCTCCTCACTGAAACGTGTTTCCTCATGTTTTAAACGATTTTCTTCATGTGGTGTAGGTTGTACTTCCCCTCTGGCTTTTCTGGTTCATCTGCTCTTGCCAGTAGCTTCAGCTTTTGAGGCAGACCTTTGTTTGGGCTATTTGAAGTGAGCAATAGTGCTTTCTTAAAAACAGACACCCAGAAAAGTATAATGCCCAGAATCCATCCATCAGTGCTGCCAGAGGGCTCCTATTCCAGGGGTCTTAAAGAGCAAAGCAAAGAAGAAAAGTCACTGGGAGTGTATGTATTTCTTTTACACTGGTGTAAATTTCATACCCACTCAGTTCCAACCACGGTGAGCACCAGAAGAGTGTGTGATGGTGTGGCAGAGACAGCCCTGGTACCCCCTGATGGTGTTAAAACATCTGCAGGGAGTCAGGTGCCTTCATGGTACTGCCAGTGCCCACTGGGGCTCTGGGGGCTGCAGTCTGGGCTGGGAGCTTTGAGGAGTTTCCTACCTCACCTTTCCTAAATTAAAAGGACTCTAGAGCGGATGGATTGGCCTAAACCAAGACGGTAAAATCATTCCACCCCCTCCTTTTCCCACAGGCACTAGTCCCCAGTTGCCCTCAGGAGGGGGCCCAGCCTGGTTTCTGGATCCCCTTTGTACAGTCCCACCGTGTGCTGAGGGGCTGGCAGGCTGTGAGACACTGTCAGCCCAATTTGTTCTGGCTGCCTCCCCCACTGAATCTGGTGACATCACACAGATAGATGTGCTTGTGAGCAAAACAGCAGAAGGAGTTGAATGCCTGCCAAAAATTTGCAGTCTAGAACTGAGCTGGCTGCTTCCAGTCTTGTTTTCACGGATCTCTCATTGTGTGCTTGCGTTTTTCACTTGCCAGGATGTTCTTTGCTGAACAAACACAGCAGCAGTGAAATCTCTCCATACTTAGCATAACAGTCTCACACAGAAGCTTTGGAGGAGTAGCTTGATCCACACATTCAAAATTATTCCAGTTTAATTAATTACTCTAAAATGTTTTGCATTCTAGCAGAACCTTCCCCCAAATTGCAGATGATTTTTTTAAAATGTGGTAAAGTGTTTGCTTGCAGCTTGTCAGAGGTGGTAAACACAGGAAACATTGAAGCTGTGAAGGGCAGTCTTTGATCTGGTTCTTCCAAACATAGACAGGGTTTACATGTGGACATCCAAATGTGAAGGACTGGGGATGAACACAGTGTACACAGTACTGTCTAGAAGAGATAAGACAGACTATATCTTAGACTGTTGGTCATCTGTAACGTTCTCTTTGTTGAAATAAATAGCTCATGAACATCCAGCAGGGGATACATGAAGTGTTTTATTCCTCCCCTGAAAAGTTGCCTGAGCCTTGCAGCTTTCCTTTCACGAGGTTGCTTTCACAAATGATGTAGCATAACCAATGCTAGAAGAGGCAAAGCTGTGTTTGGGGTATTTTTTTTTTCAGTGAAGTGAAATGTACTTTCTGCTCTTCCTGAAGGCAGAAAAATATTTATATTCCAGAAAAAAATAATTACAAGACCACTAATGAAATTCACTGCTAAGCTTTGCTAGTCAATAATCTACAGTAAAACAAGAGCTAGGGAAAACCATAACAAGTAGAGTTGCTCATGTCTTAGAATGTTTCAAGAGGAATATGCAGCAGTTATGGTCATACAAGCATTTTCAGTCACAAAGCTGAAGTGTCTGCAGTCACGTGAAGCTGCCTCTGAATCTGAACCAATGCAGATGTGAACTGCCAACACAAGAAGTTCCCTTGCCTGTGCACAGGTCTGCAGTGCTGCTTTTTTAATGCCAGAACAAAACATCACACTCCAAGTAGTGAAACAGTCGTAGCAGACTCCTTGATGCAACAGTGTGAGACAGTCAGGGGAGTGTCATCAAAGTCTGGTTACTCAGTTAACTCAAAGGAATTTTATCTGTAAGGTCTGCAAATGGAATATCTTCTGGCTAACGTTGTACACTTTTCTGCAGCAGCCATGAGGATTTTGGAAGTGAAGTTGGATAGAAGCATGTACAAGGTGAATAGAACCATAGTTAAGTGCAGTTTAATGACATTTAAGTGACTTCAAATACAAATACCATGTAGGCAGGGGCAAAAGAAAAGCATGCAGGTGTGTGGACTAGGAAAGTAATTCTGAGCCTTGTCTTTAGAGAAACATTGATTGAATAAAGATATGTTTATAAAAGACACTTTTATCTATCTGGTGTGGCAAACCAGATATCATGCCCTGGCAAACTGTCTTATTAATATACTGGACCTTAAACTGTGTCAGTTTATACAAGTGATTTAACCCCTCGATTTTGATTTCTGTCATGGCAGTGTCTCACAGAGGATTGTACACACACCCACACACACAAAAATTCCTCATGGTTTGATACAGATCAAAGGAAACAGTGGGTCAAAGTGTATGGTTTCCTACTGGGAAGAAAATATTGTGATCTTTCATATCAGAAAATCAGCCCAGAAATCCCAGCAGCATTCACTGATGCCAGTAATGCAGCTGAGTGTTGAACTGATGTTTGCATTGTGCACTTTTTGGGATGTGAGCAACGTGGCCAAGTGGAAGGTGTCCCTGCCCCTGGCATGGGGGTGCCCCTGGATGGTCTTTAAGGTCCTTCCCAACCCAGCCACCCTGTGATTCCATGGTGCAACTTTCATGTCACATTGGCTTGTAACTATGAGTTAAAAATCAGTTAACTCTTTGAGTAAGAAAGTAAGAGTTAGCCATATGTGCAGGGAAATTGATGTTCTTGACTTTTCTGTCCCATTAAAATGTAACTATTAATAAATGTTGCTTTTTACTGTCTGTCTGAAAGACCATTACAGTGTAGTTGAGATTCTCTGTGAAACGTTTTGATAACATCTGACTGAAATGAACCATAACCAAATCATGGTGTTGGGAGTTGTGCAGTTGTACTTTGCAGTACTAAATTCAGATAGTGCTATACTGAGTGTGAGAACCAGGTAAAATCTGTGAGACACGGTGCACATTACAACAATTGAGGTGATACATGAACTTCATGTGATTTGGGGTGTTCTGATTTGTTCCCTTGAGGCACTCAGTGCTTTTATTGTCTGCTTTCCTCACAGCCGGTTGCTGAACCAATTCCCATTTGCAGTTTCTGCCTTGGTACAAAAGAGCAAAATCGGGAGAAGAAACCTGAAGAGCTCATCTCTTGTGCTGACTGTGGCAACAGTGGTAGGTGACCATTTACAGGGCTGCTGGTACTAATCCCTTCCCTTGGGACACAGGGCCTGCTTCTGTCCCATCCTCGTGGGGAGGATCCCTCTAGTGAGAGCATTGCCACTCAAGACAGAAGAGGAGTGACTCCTGCTGACCCAGACGTGTGAGGAATGTGCTCCTGTGGCACAGAGCACAGTTGGTTCAGCTGAATCTCATGCTCTCAGAGGAGAGACAGTTGAGTCAGCCTAGCGCAAATAGTTCATTTGGCTCCTGGAAGTTACTTGAAAAATGTTGCAACGGAGACCAGTTTTATCATGTTTGTCAATTCAGTTGTGAAGAATTATCTTTGTGTTCTTTTGTGTGCAGACCTGCCACTTGCTATCTAAGGCATTGGTTTTGTGTTATAAGTAGATAAGAATAGAAGCACCTTAAAACAGGAGTATCTGGATAACCAAAATTCTGCTTGGGAATACATATTTGATAAATTAATATTTCTGTGAGCTATCTGTGACCAGTAACAGCAGTGGAATGGTCTTACTGGTGTGATTTCCCCTTTCTCTGTAGGTCATCCGTCCTGTTTGAAGTTCTCTCCAGAGCTGACAGTTCGAGTGAAAGCCTTGCGATGGCAGTGCATTGAGTGCAAAACGTGCAGTTCCTGTCGAGATCAGGGCAAAAATGCTGTGAGTGCTGTGGGGTGTGGCCTCGAGGGAGAGGGTGTCAGTCCTGTGATTGTTCTGTTAGACTGCAAAATAAAACCATCCTAGAGCCAAATACTTGCAGCTTTTATTTTAGCCTGGTAGTCCTTCTGAGACCTGTGAAATACCTTGATATTTCTGTAGTTAAAAACTATGTGCCTGTTCTCTGAGGTGGTGACAGATTAATGGAGGACTTGGTGCTGATGCCCATCTGAGGAGAGGTTCACTTGCTCTGTCTTCAACAGGATAACATGCTATTTTGTGACTCCTGTGACCGTGGCTTTCACATGGAATGCTGCGATCCTCCTCTTACCAGGATGCCAAAAGGTGAGGACTTTGTCATGATAATTTAAGGATAATTTAAGATGGTGGTGGAAGAGATCAGTGGGTAGACAGTGCTTCCACTTGCTTAGTCCTCTTTTTGCTACTTTTAGCTACATTTGTCTTGTTCTTTATGGAATTGCTTTTCAGGTGTTAAAAACCAGAGAAGGGTCAGAGCTTCACATCCAGATTTTCCAGTATCTCCTGCTCTTGTACTTTACTGTCTGTGAAAGGTTTTGAAAGAAACTCCTTGAGATTTGAAGGAATAGAAGTGATACCTGCAGATTAAAATGATCAACTTCCTTTTGAATTAATAGCCTTGTACAGAAAAAAGAGATGGACTTTTAAGATTTTGAAGTCATATCCATTTGGACAGTAGAGTATCCCAGACAAATGAACTTTCAGTGTGAAAGCAAATTATCTATGGAAGATTCTTCCTTGGTAGTTGGAAGAAAATCTCCTATAGAAGATTGTATAGAAGATTCTATATATATCTTCTATCTAGATATTATATGTAGATATCTATAGATAGTATATCAATATCATTATGCTACCATAGAAGTAGTATAGTCATAAGCAGATAATGGAATAATTAACCATTAAATTATGGGTTTTTTTGATGATGTGTTGCCAGTTAGAGAGTTCCTTCATGTTTGGAACTATTTGGGGGGCAGGGGAGTATTAATAGGACTTGAGTTTTAGATTGTTGAAACATACCCATAATTTTTCTTACACATATACGTGATAATCAGAGCCTTTGGTACTGTTGTACCCCTTCTCTCAGAAGGCCTGTGGACTGTAATTCTGTCTTTTGTCCTGTATAGATGTCTCTTGCATTCAGTGGTGGGGACTTGTGTCTTCCAGGTATGTGGATATGTCAGATATGTCGGCCACGGAAGAAAGGAAGAAAGCTCCTACAGAAGAAGGCAGCCCAGATCAAGAGACGCTATGCTAACCCCATAGGACGGCCCAAAAACAGGTTAAAGAATCAGAACACAACGTAAGTCTGTGAGGAAGAGAGAGGTGGGGATTCTGTAGGACAGTGGGCATTTCTGGAGTGTCTGCTCTGCTGTGTGAGAGGATTTCTTCAACAATTAGGAGCTGTTCGTTATTCTTTAATACAGATTTTCTGAAAAGGGCTGTGAAAGACTAGAAGTAACTTCTAGGGCAGTCCCTCTGAGAAGTGTTGAATACTCAGTTATCTTACGGGGTCATTTAGGTTGAAAAAGACCTCTGAGGTTGTTGAGTTCAACTTTAACCCAGCACCTCTGTGTTCTGCACTACCCATATCCCCGGGCCACACCACACACCTTCTGAATACTTGCTTCTCAATAGAGTTCTGACATTTCCAGCCTGAGAGATGGCAGCTGGCTGCAGAGTGCTGTTTTCAGCTAAGGTGACCATCAATGGTGTAGGTTCTTTAGTGTGTGTGTCCTGCACGTGTTAACTTTCTGTGGAGTTCTTGCTGCAGTTTCCCATCAATACATCAACTCTGACAAATGACAAGTGTAAATGCTTAATGACTGCATAAATTGAAGCCTTCTGTGTGTTGTGTTCACTCTGATTACTGATTTTAAAATTTAATTTTGTATTAAGTTTGGTGAAAAACTGTTGTTTATACTCAATTTCACATCACATTCAGTGTGGAGAAAGAGACTTCTACTGAGACGTTTAAATCCTGCCTCCTCCAGGGTGCACAGGATCTTTACTCCTATGTTTTGAAATTCTTCAGTTCATGTTTCCTTTCTCTGTGGTTGACAAATGAGCTAGAGGAGATGGCAGTCCACCTCAGCAGGTCTCCTAACCACATCTTTCCCCTCCTCATCCCTTAGATCAAAAGGCCCTTTCAGCAAGGTCCGCACTGGTCCCGGGCGGGGTCGGAAGCGCAAGATCGCTCTGTCCAGCCAGGCAGCGGCGTCAGAAGGAGGATACCTGGAGCAGGCAGATGTCCTGGACTTCTGCAGAGATGGCAGCAACACCTTGAAGTTTAACAAGAAAACCAAAGGGCTTATAGATGGCCTTACTAAATTCTTCACTCCCTCCCCTGATGGACGAAAGGCTCGAGGGGAAGTGGTAGACTATTCTCAGCAGTATAGGATAAGGAAAAAGGGTACCAGGAAATCTAGCACTTCAGAATGGCCCACAGGTAAAGATTTTTCATCCTGCCAATGTAAGTATCCTGTACACCATGCAAATGTTCAAAGGCTAGGATGCTGAAGTGAGTAGAATTGTTGAAGACTGGAGACTTTGAGCTGAAAGTTAACACTCAAATGCAGTTATCTTTGGTGCACTGAGGTAGAACACTAGTTGGAAAGGGGAAATGATCCTAGAGGCCTTTGCCTTTTAATGTATGATGGCAAGGTCTAATGAGGGAGTATGTTATAACAGTGAGGTAAAATGCCTTAGGAAATATGCTGAATACTGTCACATTTCAGAGAAGTAAAGTAGGGAGTGGTTAATGAAAATATGAGCAGCAATGTAGAAGTGTGAAATGGGAAATAGATAATTAAAACCAGTCTGACAGATTGAGTTTCCGATCTGTGATACAGGCTGGTGAGTGTTTCTTAGTTCTCTCAGCTGCAGAGGAGCCTGTTCGTGCAGTTTGGCATCTTGCTGGAAAGCATCCCTTCCCTTCTTTTGAATGCAGTTCTGCTTTCCTAGTTTTCCGGCTTCCGACAGTACCTATGACTGTATTTGGATCTTTACAGTCTTGTTGAATAGTTTTGTAGCTTGAGTTGTTCCTAAGCAAGCAGTCCAAAATATTCCACAATAAAATAATAGGTTTCACTGTAGTTATGTGCATTAACCTGGCTGGTGCTGGAAGAACAGCAATGTGCCTGAATGCTTTGGAGTGTCTAGTGGGTATTATTGGAGTTCTTGTTTGGTTTGGTTTTGGGTTTTCTTGTGGAAAGGGTGTTTCTCAGGTGGTGAATGTAAGTGTCCTGATTTTGGTTGCATCAGATATGGCATTTAAATAGTTGTGATCCTTGTTTGTGAGAAACAGGCTTAGTGGTAAGCCTTTTGTCCAAAACTGACTGTTACCCATGCCTCCATGATGTATCATGAGTATCTAGGTGGAGGGTGTTGGACCTGGTTAGATATATGATAGTAGTTCTTACATGATCCCAAATCCAGAACCTGTTCTTTCTTTGTGGGCCCAATTCTGAATAGAAAATACCATCAAAAAAACCTGGCAGTGTGTGAATACAGCCAGATGTTGTTTGCCAGTGCACTAAAAGCAAACCCTACTTTGTAAATGGAGGTGAAGACAGTTTTCTTTCTTACTTACAGACAATCAGGATGGCTGGGATGGAAAACAAGAAAATGAAGACCGTTTTTTTGGGAGCCAGGATGTCTTAAATGAAAAAGACATGGAGTTGTTCAGAGATATTCAGGAACAAGCACTGCAGGTAAAGTTACATTTTGAGATTTTGGGATAAAATCTTTATAAGTCAAAAAGGCATTTGTTTCTTTGAAAGCACAGCATTTCATTTCCTTATTTCTAGTTGCTATATTATACAGTTAGTATCAGAGAGACAGAAAAGAAATAAAGCTTGTATAAATCATTTAAAAATACCCTGTTTTCTAGTTTTTCTTGTAATAAATGAGGTTTTTCTTTAATTCTTCTACTCTTGTGATGATAAGCAGGTAGCTGCATCCTGAATGTTGGCCTGGTAGCCACTACATTCACAGTAGTACATCTGGTCTCTGGGAAAACACTGATGCCTTGTGTTAAATACTTGGATATTACAGTTTTTAACCTCAGCCACAGTTTTTGTTACTGCTCTGGGTTATTGAAGTAATACAATGGGACTAAACAATATTGTATTAAACTTCACTGTGTACTATTTTGCATTTAAAACTATGACATGCAGCAATGTGGAAGGTAGTGGAGGTGTGTGGTGTGACAATGCTTATAATTTCTCTTCATGGTTCCTTGAAGAGTGACTGGCACTGGGGTTTAGTGTCAGAAAACAACATCTGCATCTTCCTGATTCTCTCTGAGTTTGAGTGGGATGGACTGTGTAGATAGGAATCCTTTAATTCAGCTTAGGAGTCTTTCACTTGGACATTCACAAGTACTTGTTTTTCCTCCCTTGCATAGAAAGTCGGAGTGACTGGGCCTCCTGACCCACAGGTCCGCTGTCCTTCTGTCATTGAGTTTGGCAAGTATGAAATCCAGACCTGGTACTCCTCCCCATATCCACAGGAGTACTCGAGGTAAGACGCTTCTTTGTTCTGCTTCAGTGTTTATGGGAAAGCTGCATGTAGAGTTGTCCTGATGTGCTGTTGCTTAAGAACTTTGCCAACTGTCTGAACTGCAAACTCTTCCAACTTCAGCTTTATTCAGAAAGAGGAATGACTTCTAAGGGCTATGACTAGAGAAAGAAACTTAAGCAAAACTCTTCGAACATTTAATGAGACGTGATATGTCATGAGGAATTATTCTAGCTGTACTAAAGACATTGAAGGTAACTGAAAACAGCATTCCTGCCCAAGCCAGAGTATGTAAATGGAGTTACATCACAGCACTATCAGAACACTTGCAGTCCAGTTGTTTATGTCTGTGGAGTATGTGAAATTGTTTTAAAGCAAAGGGGAGATGGTGCTGTGACCCATTGCTCAAGGGTATGTACATACAGCTGTCTGTCATGAGGAGGGAAGGGAGGGAAAAGGAAATATTTATCCATCCCAGCATCACTGTGCAAAACTGGGAGGGTGTTACTGGGCTCTTTTAATAGGACTTTAATTGATACATCTATTTCTTCTGGCATAACTTAATACTGTAAATGTAATTATGCAGGACATTAGGACATTTTTTAAATATGCATTTGTTACAGAATAAGTAAGTACCATGACTTTAAATATGATAAGGTGGTTTTGCCCATCATTAGCACATACACAAGGTGAGTATACACTGGGTTTGTTTTCATCAGGTTCTCAGTCTGCAGGAGTGAGGAATTTTATACAGAAGTCTGTATCTTCAGTTTCTGACCTTTGTCTTTGGTTACAGGCTACCTAAGTTGTACCTTTGTGAGTTCTGTCTGAAGTATATGAAAAGCAGAACTATTCTCCAACAGCATATGAAAAAATGTGGCTGGTTTCATCCACCAGCCAATGAAATCTACAGGAAAAACAATATTTCAGTCTTTGAGGTAAGTTAGAAAACTTAAGTCACTCACTTTCAGCTGTAAAATAGGATCTTCAGCACCTAATTGTGTGATAAGCTTTTCATAGCCCTAAAGATCTTCATTCTTGGAACATTCAGTTGTCAAGAGAGAGCTCTGAGCAGGCAGGCAGTGGGAACTGACCTTGTGTATAGATTATTCTTGCATGAAACACAGGGGAGACTCACTTCGTAAAATTGTGTTTTTTTCATTTTAGGAAAATTGTAAGTTGTTTTTTAAGCTAATGAATGTAACAGTGAATTGGTCACAGCCTTTATTCTGTGGGCATTTTAAGTCCTTTGAGACCCCACCTGTGACAGAGAAGTCTTCCTCTCATGTTAAGGCCTTTCAGGGGGATACTCAGGTGAAGCATGACATTGTATGACAGCAAATGGAGTGACAAAACTTCTCCTGCCTGCCAGGTTGATGGCAATGTCAGCACTATCTACTGCCAGAATTTGTGCTTGTTGGCCAAACTATTCTTGGACCACAAAACCCTCTATTACGATGTGGAGCCGTTCCTTTTCTACGTGCTGACACAGAATGATGTCAAGGGCTGTCACCTTGTTGGCTACTTTTCCAAGGTAAGCATTGGAATACAAACTGTTGGCTGTGGTGGGAAGTGCTGCTTTGGAGTCTTTAAATTGTTGCAATTTAGGCTCTTGCATTTTATATAATAGATTTTGTAATACAGATGTAGCCATATTTTATGTTACATTCAGAGACCACCAATTAATAAAACCAAGTTTCCTCATAATGTTGAATATTATATATTTGCTAAGGAACTTGTACAGCAGCTACTGGTTAAAAAACAACTCTTTGAATTACTTCCTGCTCTTGGTGGAGATGGGATATACTGTTTGTCAGAAAAACAGAACTGCCAACTAGTTCTGTCTCACTTTTCATTCTGTTAATACCTTGTTTTCCAAACAAGTTTTGCACCTCATTTGAAATTTGTTGGGTTGTTTGTTTTGGGTTTTTTTGGGTTTTTTTTTTGAGGGAACAGGGACAAGACTTCAGATAGGCTTTTTCTTAAGACTTCTATCTTTAATTATTTTACTTACTTTGAAATAACTTTTTTTGAAGCTTTTCAGCATTCAGGACAGCAGATTTGACATTGGATTTTAGTATGTTATGGTTGTAGAAATTAAAAGATTTGCTGCAATACTGTAATCTTTTGCAGTGAATTTAGCTGGCTTCAGATTTGTTCTTTGAATTTATCTGCTCTGCAGCCCATGTTGTATCTAAGCAGAAGGTTATGTCAAGTTTTCATTCCTTTTGCTTTTCTGAACTGAAATGATGGTAATTAGTTTTGGTATTGCCTCTTTTAAAGTCTTTCCTTGGCTCATGGACACTGTTGTTCCTAAGAAACTTGGACTGTGGATTCCTATCTCACTTTTTGCTGTAGAATGACAGAGGCACATGTACAGAACAACTTCTGCTATTTCCCACTGGTCTTCTGGGTTTTTTCAATGTGCTTCCCTTTGTTTTCCAACAGGAGAAGCACTGCCAGCAGAAGTACAATGTTTCCTGCATAATGATTCTTCCCCAGTACCAGCGCAAGGGCTATGGCAGGTTCCTGATTGACTTCAGTAAGGAACTTTGTCTTCACTTTTATTGGGCTTTGTCTTTCCATATTTTCAACAAAGACTTAACAGTGGAAGGAGATATTTGTCACATTAAAACACATCTCGGGACAAAGGATTCTAAAGTTCACAGTTTACTCTTATTGTTGGAAGACTTCAGCTCTAGAGACAAACTGATTATTTTCCCCTTAATGCTCATGTTTTCTGTGTAAGCAGCTTGGGGTGGAAACTGCAGGTATGTGTCAGTATAGTGATTTTAGAGAAGCTTATCTGAGCCACGTAGTTCCTCACAGAGAAAGCCAACCATAGGACTTCATGGTCTGTGGAAATCTTCAGCAGCTTCCTTAAGTGATGAGTGTCTTAAGCAAAAGTGTCTCGTGTTTTAATTTAGCTTTTGGGGCAACAAAACCAGATATACTCAGGCTCTGAATACTCAAACAATTCTCAGATTCATACATGTATCTCAGCAAGTACATGGAGAAACTTACCCCTGTAGCTATATGTTGCTTATTATGCTGAGGGCAATCCAATCCAGCCCCCTCTGTGGGCATGCTAATTTTGGAGTTAATGTCCAGAGGAAAACCCTGCTGGTAGAGCTACATTGGAATGATTCTGCTGCTAAATATCTTGGTGTAGATAAGTTGGTCTCCTGAAAATATCAGTGAAGCAAAGGAACTCAAGGATGTGTCTTGAGAAGTCAGAAAATAGGGGTTGTATTAGAGCAGCAGTGAGAAGACACATTTGTCACCTGATCTCTCTGCTCTGCTTGTCACACTGGAGAGAATATAACCCCTCAGTCTTTACTGAACCCCTGCAGTTGTGTCACAGTCTTAAATTGATTCAGTGTCTGCAGACAGAGCTTGGTACTCTCCAGTATGGCCCTGAAGTTTGACAGTAGAGTTTTCTGGAAAACTATTTTTCATATTAATTTCAAATGGCTAAAATACATTTTTTCCTCCAAAACTGCTGTTGCAGCTGTGCTTCAGGCTTGGTGTAGTTTCTGGGTAGGCACCTGCTGCCATCTCGTGGCATTGCCTGCAACCAGTGTCTGAGGGCAGCAGAGTTCAGAAGTCTCATACTTGATCACCGAATAACAGGAGTTGAAATAAACAAAAAATTGGCCAACAATTCAGAGTGTCCTTCAAAGTTATCACCTCTATCTTGTAGGCAGCATTCAGCTACTTTCTGCAGAAATGCCTTTCTACAAGTTGGAGTGGAAACAGAAGCAAATTTTTTGATACTTTCTTTCTTGTGTATCATTCAGGTTATTTGCTTTCAAAGCGTGAGGGCCAAGCAGGATCTCCAGAGAAGCCCCTGTCAGACCTGGGCCGCCTCTCATATATGGCTTATTGGAAAAGTGTAATATTGGAGTGCCTTTATCATCAACGTGACAAGCAATTAAGCATCAAGAAATTGAGTAAGCTGACTGGAATCTGCCCTCAAGATATCACTTCCACTCTGCATCACCTCCGAATGCTCGACTTCCGTAGTGATCAGTGAGTACAGGAGTCCTCTTGTCATTCCAGGTGCCTTCAGATGTCGTTGATGAAATTTAATGGTGTGTGGAGAAAAGTCACATCCAGTAAGCTTGATTTCTTTTAAGGGTCCAAATACTGGCTGTAGAGATCATGATGCTCATGTACAATGAAGAAAGAAGTGCCAAAGCTGGATGAGATGTCCAGCTGTGTAAGCACTGGAGATGCGGAACTTCTGAGTAATTTGCAGCTGTGAGAGAAAGCAGGCTGCTCTATTGGTCTTGTTCTCTTGGGGTCCCTCAGCAAAACCAGATTAATACACTCACAAAACAGAGCAAAGAACAGGACCTTCTCTTCTCTAGAGGGAGGTCTGTTCCTTATTTTCAGTTTCTGAGAAGACAGTTGTTTCTGAACTGTTTCCCTCCTTTTCTCTATGTCTCAAAAATGCCATTAACTGTGTGGATTGCCATGGAATGCTTGAAGAGTGGGATAGATCACTGGGAGAAATGAGGTGTGTGGATATAGGATATAGTCTGCTTGTCAGCTGACAAGTCATGTGAAATACTGGGAATTATTCTTGTTTGAGACCATGGCAGTTTGGTGAGTGGCGTTGTATTCTGTTTTGTGTTAAACTTGAAACTTACTTGAAAAACTTGAAGTTACTTGAGAATAGTTTTATTTCCTCCTTTCACAGTCTACTTTAACCAGTGATATTGCTCCCAGCCCCCTGAATAAAATTCACTGGGACTAAATCTTTTTTGAGCAGTTTTTTTATTACTGTCCAGTATCTTTCACCTTATGTGGCCCATTCCACAAATGGCATACCCCTTGTCCATTTAACACATAATGAAAGTGACATCCTGCTGCTTAATGTTACCCATGGATGGATAATGACTTCAGCATTAACAAGAAGTGGGAAGTATTTACCATTTCCTCAGTTGTAGGGTGATTTCTCTGTAGTCTGATGGTGCTGGAAATTGTGCCCTTTTAATGAGGTTTCTGCCCTCTCTGAAGTGATTCGTGGCAGCACTGATTGAGAGCGCACAGATTTTCCTCTCATCTCTCTGTTTCCCGTGCCACCATGCACAATGTCGTCTGTTATTGACCAGAGTGTTATTGCTGTTCAGATTTGTGATCATCCGTCGTGAGAAGCTCATCCAGGAGCACATGGCAAAGCTGCGGACGAACGTGCGCCCCATAGATGTGGATGCAGAGTGTCTGCGCTGGACCCCTGTTATCGTGTCCAACTCAGTGGTCTCTGAAGATGAAGAAGAGGAAACAGAGGATGGTGAAAATGAAGAGCAACAACAGCAGAAAGAAAAAGATCCAGAGACCAGTGTAAGAGTGAATCTGTTACTTCTGTGTGGCAGAGAGTTTACCCTTGATGCTTTTGCAGGCAGTGCTGACAAGATTTCCAGTGCAAAGCTTGCATGTTTGACACAGTCAAAAAGCAGTGCAGTTGTGATTAGTTTATGTATCTTTATGGTTTCAGATTAGAAAATAAAAATAGAGAAAACATCGAGGCATAGTCTGGAGAACAGTCCTTGAAGGGGTTGCACTGTTGCATCAGGTGGTGAGCTCTGACTAGAACACTAAGAGGCAAATTATCTGTTGTTACTGTACTTGCTTTAAGCTAATTGTGTCTTTTAATGGAAAAATAGCTTCAAATTTGTCTCACTTTTTTCTTGAAAATTGCACCAATACTGTGTTTGAATGTAGCAAGGTGATGGTTAGTGTTCCAGCACGCCACTGAGTGGACTGTAATCACCTAACTGGGAGACTAATTGAGGTATGTTATCACTAGTGAGGAAAGGAACTCTGGTGGCATTACTTGAGTCTCATAAAAGTCAATTCGTTTTTTTAATCTGAGATTCTTAAAAGTCACTCTTGTTAAACTTTTCTGACTTATTGCTGGAAAGCTCTTGTGGAATCAAATTCAGGATAGACACGCATGCTGAAATAGGAAGTGTGAAATCTCTTTGTTTTCATTTAAATCAGATGGTAAAATCCGTGTCATGGGAGAAGAAAGAGCAAGAGCCTTACTCACCTACAGAGAGTGAAAAAAAGCCAGACATCGTCGCTCCAGCCAATTCTGCACGACCAGACAAGCACATTTTCCCCCTGGACAGTCTTCCTGCAAACAGCCAGCCGTCTCGCCGAGGCCGATGGAACCGCAAGAGCAGAAAGCTCCGGGAGCCCGTGTGCGAGAAGGAGCCGACGCTGACCGGGGAGGAGGAGGCGGCGGCGCCCGGCGCGCGCTGCAGCGACTGCGAGCAGAGGTCGGCAGCGTCGCGGGGCCGCTGCGGGGACTGCGAGGACAAGGCGGCAGCCCTGCAGGGCAGGTGTGGGGACTGCGAGGACAAGTCCCCGGCCTTGAGAGGCCGCTATGCTGAAGAGGAGAAATCCGCGGCCTCGCAGGGACAGTACGGCAAGGGGGAAAAACTGGCCGTGCCCCGCCG
The DNA here is from genome assembly GCA_013399695.1 of Formicarius rufipectus. Taxonomy (NCBI): domain Eukaryota; kingdom Metazoa; phylum Chordata; class Aves; order Passeriformes; family Formicariidae; genus Formicarius; species Formicarius rufipectus. Next base: position 112,124 of record VXAU01002134.1, on the reverse strand, counting down.
GCGGCACAGCGAGGGCATGGAAAGGTGGAGGGGGCAGCTGAAAAAGAACACGGAGCCTCTGAAGTGCCGCTTCCCAGAGGACTGTGAGAGGCTGCCCCGGCGCTACAACGACAGCGACAGGGCGCTGCTGAGGTGCTTCAGTGAGAGCAGCGAAGAGGAGGAGGATGAGCCGGTGAGTCCTCGATCGAGCTCTCCCCCTGTTCTCACCAAGCCAACGTTAAAGAGAAAGGTGTGTGCCTTGTTTCTTCTTGTCTCTGACTGTGTCGTGCAGTCGGTTCTGTCACTGTTGGGGATTGCTGAAGGATGGTGCAGTTAATGAGGGCTGTATTAAGTGGGCAGGTAGCACATGCTCAGTGTTCCAGAACTCTCTCTAGAGAGTATTTCCTGCTGACTTCTGCTAGTGGTAGTTTTTGTTTAATCAGAAGTTGGAGTTTAGGGGTTTTTTTTAATTCTCGCTTCTCTCTTTTGCTTTGGATTCTTTTTCTACCTTAGTTATTGAAGTTTTACTCAGTTATGCAAAGTAGAAATAGATATGGTACTATGAAAGAAGCTTGCTAAGCACAAATGTTCTCTAAACAAAGTGAAATAACAGCATAAAGTCTCTGAAATTATTTACCCTTGAGATGGAGATGTGAATTCTGCCCATGTGACTAAGCATATCCTCCCTTCATGGGATGCTGCACTAAAATGTTCTCTTCTATATTGTCTTTGCAGCTTATCCTAAACTTTTCACATCTATGTGGTAGTGTCTCTAAACTTCCAGCTGTTATGGATGGGCTGGGAGCTTCAAGTGTTTAAATTCTGACTAGGGCAGGTGCTCCTCAGTATTTCTGTCACCTTCTGGATTCCAGAAGGGAGCTCTCTGGTCCTGCTTGGACTGTTGAACTCCACTGTTCTTCTTTTTCTTGTATTTATCAGTGTTTTATTTCTACTGCACGTGCTAAAATGCCTTCCCCTTTGCCCCCTGCCCTTGCAGAAGCCAATCCTTCACCGGAAGCGGCGGGTCCGCAAGCGCAAGCACCACAACAGCAGCGTGGTCACCGAGACCATCTCGGAGACCACGGAGGTGCTCGATGAACCCTTTGAGGACTCGGACTCGGAGCGACCAATGCCCCGATTGGAGCCCACCTTTGAGATTGAGGAGGAGGAAGAGGAGGAGGAGGACGAGGAGGAGGAGAGTGAGCTGTTGTCCAGCGGATACTTTCGGCACTTAGCCCCACCAGACACACTCAGGCACAGACCCTGTTCTAAGAGGAAGTCCAAAGATGAGGAGGAGTCTGATGACAATAATGGTATGTTTGGTGGTCTGCTGGTCAAAGATTGAAAGAGGTTGTGTCAGCTGCTTGCCTTGTCTTGTAACTTCTAGCCAAAATGTAGGTTAGGCATAAATTACCAGTTCAAACTACCCTCTGGCATTCCCGAGTTTAATGAAAGTGTGCATGCATTTAACCATCTTGTTAGCAATGACCTGATCGCTGGCTGTCCTTTTGGTTCAACTTTCCTAATGGAATTTGTGTCTGTGGCTGGGGAAGAACCTATGCAGCAGGGTCGCTTACAGAGATAAAATGGACATGAACTGGCGAGCCCTCAGTTTTCCTTAACAAAGGGAAATATTAAATTGTCTCTTCTGAGATCATCTTCTTCATCACACTGCATATTCAGTCTCTTAACTTCTCCCATCTCCTTTAAGTTCTCTGAGCCTTCAGTTCATAAAACAAAATTACTTGGTTGTGACTGGTTGCTCAGAGTCCACTGGCAGTTCAGAAGAAGCATCTGTCTTTCAGGTGCTCCATTAGCAATGCTCATTATGCTGTTTCCTTGCTGGGCTGCACAGTGCAAAGCAGTCCGCCAAATAAAAATGAACAATGGTGTAAAAAACAAGTATGGTGCCATTATCCCACAATAAAAAATTGTTACCAGAACAAACTCATTAGTGTAGGGCTTTCCACTAGGCTGTGGTTACCAGAGGAAAATTTTTCTTTAAAAGTACTTAAATACTAAAAGGATCAATATGATCATAGCAATGTTTGCCATATTTAGTACCAATTACCCTTAAATCCTTACAACAGTTTAGAACTACATCAATTTAATGCAAACACATGCTGATAGCGCATTAAGGTTGCTTAATGGGAATATATGAACAGTCAGCTTATACCATTGGGTTTTTAAATTCTGTTGTGATGAGATTGCTCCTTAAATACTTTCTTGTACTCCAGCACTGTTAATAAGACTGTAGAGTTGGGGACAGATCTGTTAGGTCAGTTGTTTTCAGTCTTTTTTTTTGTGCTCAGAAGGCTCATAATTGGGGATATTTAGAGTAAATGCCTCTTTGAGCAAAGGGTAGGAGTGACTCAGCTTTATACAGTTGTATGAAGTGTCACTGTCCTAATGGACAGATTCAAACCCAAATTCAGTCAGGGAATACTTTACACTATTCAGTAAGTTTTCAATTAACAATCACATTCTTTTCTGGCTGTATAAGCTCTGAACCTCTTTGAGTGTTTGGAAAGTCACTGAAATGCAAAAGTCATTTCATCAGCTAAAAGATGAGAGAGAAATTCATCTTCTTGTTTATGATTTCTTCAGTTAAAAGTTACTAGCCAATTTCAGGCATCTGTGTATTTTTATTGGCATTAAAAAGCATAAGGCCATGGAAAAAAAAAAAGTGAAAATATTTGCTTTCTTAAGCAGATGCACAAAATACAGATCTAAATGGAAACACACTTTTGTCACAACTTCATGTGTTCCACTTCACTTTAATTGGTGAACATTTTATAAATAAAATATGTGTTTTCAGGACTTTATTTTATAGCCTAGAGCTTCATTTGGATTGTCTATTAAAGGCTGAAAGCTTTGAACATGCAAAATCTTGAAAGCATGGGTGTTCTTTGAAAATATAGCATGTAAATTGCTTGCTAATGAGCAGACCTTGATCCTTCTTGTTGTTCTTCACAGTGAATTTCCGTGCTAATATTGAAGTTGATACACATGTTGGGCTCATTCATGGGAAGGCTCCTATGAATGCTGAGGTGAAACAAAAATGTTTGAACAGTGTCTTTCCATTTGTGTTTTCAGGTAACCCACCTTTGAAACCATTATCAATGCTGAGGAAATGTGAAGCAAAGGATTCTTCACTTGAGCCAGATACTTCCACACCCATGAAAAAGAAGAAGGGATGGCCAAAAGGGAAAAGCCGAAAACCAGTCCACTGGAAGAAAAGACCTGGTCGAAAACCAGGTTTTAAACTGACCCAGGAAGAGGTGCCACCACCAGTTCAGGATGAAGGAGTTGATGAAGCAGTAGCTAATTCAAAACCAGGGCGTAAGCCCAAAATTTCAGATAAAGAAGAACGTGTTGAGCAGAAAGAAGACCTGCCTCTCCTTGAGGAAAGGAAAGAGGAGGATGTGAATATGGAAGCAGAAGAGGTAGGAGAGGGAGAAGAAGAAGATACAGCCAGCAGTGAAGTAAGAGCAGTTTCTCCTGTGGACAGCAACAGCAGTCCAGTGCCAGAAGTAAAAGAGCCTGAGATAGAAGAGGAAGTAGAGGAGAAGCCCCGGGTTTTGGAAGAGCAGAGGCAATCAGAGGAAGAGCAGCAAGAAGCTGATGAACCTGAGCACGACCATGAGGAAGAAGAGGACGTTGCAGTAGTGACAAATGAAAATGAAGATCATGATGCTGATGACGAAGATGATGGTCATCTGGAGTCAGTGAAGAAAAAAGAATTGGAGGAACAGCCTCCTAGAGAAGGGGTCAAGGAAGAGCCTCAAGGGCAAGAATGTTTTTTAGAAACAAGCATACCAAGCAGTAGAGAAGATACAAAAGAAAAGGAAGAAGTAGAGGCAGATTCTGAGGAGGAGCAGGCTTCCAATGAGACATCAGTGGGCTCAGAGCATGTCCCTGGCTCTGAAGATGACCACGAAGAAGAACAAAGTAATAAAGAAGGGTTAATTGAATTAAAGGAAGAGGAAGAGATTCCTCATAGTGAACTAGATCTTGAAACTGTTCAAGCGGTCCAGTCCTTGACACAGGAGGAAAGCAATGAGCATGATGTAGCTTACCAGGACTGTGAAGAAACTCTTGCAGCTTGTCAGACTTTGCAGAGTTACACCCAAACTGAGGAGGATCCTCAGATAGCGATGGTTGAAGATTGCCAGGCCTCAGAACACAACAGTCCAATATCCTCTGTTCAGTCCCACCCCAGCCAGTCTGTGCGTTCTGTCAGCAGCCCCAACGTGCCTGCTCTGGAGAGCAGCTACACCCAGATAAGTCCTGAACAGGGATCCCTGTCCGCACCCTCTATGCAGAACATGGAGACCAGCCCCATGATGGATGTGCCTTCAGTATCAGACCACTCTCAGCAGGTGGTGGATAGCGGCTTCAGTGACCTTGGCAGCATTGAGAGCACTACGGAGAACTATGAAAACCCCAGCAGCTACGACTCCACTATGGGAGGCAGCATTTGTGGAAATAACTCTTCCCAGAGCAGCTGTTCATATGGAGGACTGTCTTCTTCCAGCAGCCTCACGCAGAACAGTTGTGTTGTCACTCAGCAAATGGCAAACATTGGCAGCAGTTGCAGCATGATGCAGCAAAACACTGTCCAGCCTGCAGCAAACTGCAATATCAAGTCACCTCAGAGCTGTGTGGTAGAAAGGCCCCCGAGCAACCAGCAACCAACAACACAGCCACAACAGCAGCAGCCTCAGTCCCAGCAGCCCCAGCCCCCACCTCCACCCCAGCAGCAACCTCCGCTGTCTCAGTGTAGCATGAACAACAGCTTCACCCCGGCACCCATGATCATGGAAATACCGGAGTCGGGCAGCACCGGCAACATAAGCATCTACGAGAGGATTCCAGGGGATTTTGGTGCCGGCAGCTATTCACAACCGTCGGCCACCTTCAGTTTAGCCAAGTTGCAGCAGCTGACCAAAACCATAATGGA
>VXAU01002134.1:25537-107120 GCA_013399695.1 Formicarius rufipectus | reverse complement strand
AACCAGCGTGTCTCTGTCCAACACGGGGCTGGCGCAGCTGGCCCCGTCGCCCCCCCTGGCCGGCGCCCCCCAAGCACAAGCCACCATGACCCCCCCCCCGAACCTGGCCTCGGGCACCATGAACCTCACGGCGCCGCTGCTGCAGTGCAACGTGCCCGGCGCCAACATCGGCCTCCCGCACGCGCAGCGGCTGCAGGGCCAGATGCCCGTCAAGGGCCACCTGTCCATCCGCTCCAAGTCGGCGCCGCTGCCGTCGGCGCCCGCGCACCAGCAGCAGCTGTACGGCCGCAGCCCGCCCGCCGTGGCCATGCAGGCGGCGCCGCGCGCCCTCGCCGTGCAGAGGGGCATGAACATGGGCGTGAACCTGATGCCAACCGCGCCCTACAACGTCAACTCCATGAACATGAACACCCTCAACGCCATGAACGGCTACAGGATGACGCAGCCCATGATGAACAGCGGTTACCACAGCAACCCCGCCTACATGAACCAGACGGCGCAGTATCCTATGCAGATGCAGATGGGAATGATGGGCAGCCAGGCCTATACCCAGCAGCCTATGCAGCCAAACCCTCACGGGAACATGATGTACACTGGCCCCTCCCATCACAGCTACATGAACGCTGCCGGGGTGCCCAAGCAGTCTCTCAATGGACCCTACATGAGAAGATGAGCAAGATGAACTTGCGTCCTAAAAACTGAAATATATATAAATAAAGGAACCTTTTGTACTGACGAACCAGAGAAAATGGACCTTTTTCCAGTTAAAATATTGCTGTAGATTTAGAGGGATTTTCTTTGGTTTATTTTATTTTTTAGGAAGCCTGGTCTTTTCGATTTTGTTTGTTTGTTTATTTGTTTTGTTTTCTTCACAATCCTCAAACATTTTACAGCTAAAATCATTTACAGATGTTTTTTAGAGGGGAAAACATGCACAAAATCTTTTCATAATTTAAAAAGAGCCTTACTTTGCTGACAAAGTGGACAGACTATGTGTAACAGTGAAATCATCTTCCTAAATTTTTTTAAAATGTATGTCCTTCTCCCTCCCCTGTGCCCCTCCGTATGCAGTTTCTAGTGCTGCAATCATGTAAAATGTTTGACATCTCAAAGAGTAACAACCCTTCCCTCTAAACCCCACTTAGCATTTCCTACTTCTAGCAGGAGGCACTTATTGGGAGACTTGGAAGGGGACACAGAGGATAAATGAAGATCTTTATTTCTACAAATCAGGAAAAAGTTTTACTCTTTCATTTTCCCTGACTCCCTCACCCTCGGTAAAATTTGGAGTTAGGTGTAAACAATAAACTCTTCACATCAGTGTTTTTGTAGATGAGTTATTTGAAATTGTGTGTTTCATGCTGAAAATATAATGTAGGTTTAAACTGATCCCGTTCACCCCCCAGGCACACACGTGTTTTGTCACTGCAGTGCGGAAGCATCGAGGCAGAGGACTTGTCTGTGTCCCTTGTGCAGGAGTGAGGAGGACGGGGCAGGCCGTGGGCTGCTGGGCAGGGAGGTGCTCACAGCTCTTGGGGGGCTCGCAGGGCAGCCACAGCCCCGGGATGCCAAACTGCTTTGCTGTGTGCTTGGAAATGCTGAGGGTCCTGGTTCTGAGCCCTGGGGTCGGGCTGGGCTCAGGAGCAGCTGTTCCCAGTGGATCTCCTGGCGTGGGAAATGCTGGAAGGTGAAGTGTTTGGTGACTGGGATGGGAACCCCACGGGGTCCTTGTCACTCTTCCATTCCTGGTCTGGGGTAGGAAGTTGCTTGAATGTGCCACTCTGCGGGAGTCGGGGGTGTTTTCCCTGATTCTCCTACTGTGTTTGATACCCATTTAATAGGAATAGCCACACGTTTGATCCAGTGTGGGGAAAGAAGGGAATCGGCCTGTTGTGCAGCAGTGAAACCGTCCCAACACCGTGGCAGGACGTAGGCAGCAGGGTTTGCTGTTTATTACTGCAGAATCCAATTGACATTCTTTTTGGCTACACTGCTGGCATGTCACCCAGTACAAAAAGGGACACCCTTTAATGTAAAGTTCTTTTTTTTTTTTTTTTATTGTATATGAAGTAGGAATACAGACAAATTAATAAGACTAATTTCTTTTGTTTTTAAACCAAAAGAGTCTAAAAGAAAGTTGGGGGTTTTTTTCAGATGCACTAAAATAGACTTTCCTCCAGTAACTGCTAACCTTAAAAGGCAGAATTCAAAGGACTTCCACTCTTTCTTTCTGTTTAATTTTGAGCATGTACAAGGCTGTGTAGGACCCCATTTCTCTGTATATACTACTCCAGTTCCAAATAACCCGTGTAGAAAGCGCACTGTGCTGCCCTCTCTTCCTTGATCTTCAGCTGTGTCGCTGCTTCCTGGGGTGGGGGTGGGTCTGAGACAGGAGGAGAAGCTGTTGAAATGAGGGCCGTGAATTTAGTTTGTTTGCTGTTATGTTTGGTTTGGTTTTGTATGGGTTTTTTTATCAATTGGGCAGCTCCCTTTTCCACAAGCCTTTGTGACTGTAGAACTATTGTAGAAAAAAAAAAGTTCTTTTCTATATATAAAAAGAAATTATCCAGCGCAGTAATATTGGTACCTACCATTTTTTCACTTCTGTTTAAAAAAAAAATATGTATTTTTAGCAAGATAACTTGGGTAATCTTCTAAAAGAAATTAAAAAAAAATCTCACTGTTAGTGACTTTGATGCCTTTTAAAAATAAGAGCTTTTTCATTTCATTCCATCTTTAAAATTTTTTATCTTTGTTGTAGAATATTAAAAACTATTTTAAGAAAGATAAAATTCTCTTTAAAGAGATCTCTAGAGTGTGTGAATAGGAGCTCCAGATGCCTCTAAAAGCCGCATGTACAAATGAAGCTGAGTCTATTCCTGTCTGTTTATATTTGCTTTTCCTGTTTTGTAACCTCTTTGTACTTTGTTCATGGTGACTTGTAAGCTGAGGGGAAGGGGGTGCCTCGACGCCTTTGTAATTCTCCATGTCATACGCTCCTGGCTGGATGGTCTCCCTTCCTCTCCTTGTATGTAATATCACTTTTTTTTCCCCTTTCTAGCAAGTACTTTCAAAAGAACTCTGTACATTTTAACATAAAAAATAAATTATGTTGAGCCATTTTGGATGTCAGTTGTGCGTGTGGATTTTTTTTGTGTGCTGAATTGCCATCCCTGCCCCTCCGTCCTGGGAATGCCATTCCCTGTTGGCCTTTCCCCTTGGAAGAGAAGGTGATCCTGGTGTTTGGGAGCAGGACCCGGGGTGGGGGAGATGTCCTGCGTGGCAGCTTTCAGGGCGTGGGGTGGTGGCTCTGGCGACGCCAGATGAAAGCGCAGCCCAGCTGTGACAAACAGAAGCCACGGCCCGGGCTGGGGGCAAACACCCCTGGCCACAGGAACCTCCCAAAGGCTTTGCCACGAATGGGCGTCCTCAAGAAAGTGAAGTGTTTACAAATAAACTATAGTTTGGTCAAATAGGCTGCAGTGTTCGCTGCTTGGTGATTGAAAAAGAGCAGCAAACAGACAACCTGACCCCTGCTCATGTGGGTGAGTGGGTTGATATATCATTAGAGAATGATTAATTAGGGAAAAGGGTTTGGGGGAGTATTTTGTTGGGGTTTTGGGGTGTGGGGATTTTTTTGTCTGTTTTGTTTGTTTGTCGAGAGATAGTTGCCAAGCCAAAACACTTGAAATGTGGCTGTGTGGATGCAGAACCTTTGGTACCTGACAATGGTGTGAGCAGCTGCTGCTGCAGCTGTGCCCTGCCATGGCCAGCTGTTCCCCTGCCACGGCCAGCTGTGCCCTGCCACGGCCAGCTGTGGCACCGGGGGCAGGGGGAGAGGGATTTGCTCTGAATTAGCTGACAGGTGCACCAAAATGTGTTACCAGCTCTCAGTATGCAGGGAGGAGTTCTGATGCACCCTACAGCAACAAACTGCTGTCTGGGAGACGAGAGGAGAGGTTCTTGAAGGAGACTGAAAGGAAGATGATCTTAGAGGGTTCTGGGATTTCTGAGGGCTCATCAGTGACATAATTCAGAATAAGCTAAAAAGCAGAGAACCATCTTAATCAGGTTCCCAACTCAGGGAAGAGCTCCTTGCTGGGATCTGATCTCTGCAGCAACAGAGGAATGCAGATTGACTGAGGCAGACCAAGTTTACAGCAGCTGAGGTGAGGCCTGCAGCATCTTTTATCTTCACAGCTTGTCAGCCAGAATAATTTACCTAAAAATAGCTGCCTGAAGTTGAGCTTTGAATGTAAAATCCTTTTGCCCCGAATACAGAGAATCTCAGCAACTTCACCACACTGATTTTCACCCAGAGCAAGGCAGGACTCCAGCTACATCCTTAATCTCTTGAAACAGCTGCAGTACCTTGCAGAGAGAATCAGGAATTTGGTTTTGTGCTTCTTTCCTTATGGGAGGCTCTGTCCTGTTGGACAGCTCTGGAACTGGCACATAATGACCTTGTTCCTTTTGTGATAATTTTCCTAAAGGTTCCCCTGTCAGTATCTGTTTGGTCTCCCTTGCCAAATACTTTACCCTGTGAACTCTTTAGACAGGGACTCTGCTGTCAGTATACTTGTCATTTGTGTCACATGGTAGAATCTCAGTCTGTGATTGAGATAACAGAGTTATCATAGTACAAATAATCTGTTTTCAAGGGAAAAGCAATAAATATGGTGTTCTATGCCAAAAAAATTAAATAAGGTTCTTGAAAAATTTCTTTTCTACTCACATGTTGGCTAATATATGCCTGTGGTACCTTCTAGCTCTAGGAGAAAGTGTTTACTGAAACTCTGTCATCCCATTTTATCTAATAGGAACAAGCAGCAGCAAGATACGACACATCTACAGTTCCAGATATTTTCCAAACAACTTCTCCAAAGAAGATAAAAATCACTGTTGGACAAAGAAGCCCAAAAAGACATGGTGAATTAAGTGAAATTATGAAGTCCTTTCCCACTTGTCCAGTCCTGAGTCCTCACTGAAACAGCACAAGTGGTGAAGACAGGGAGCTTTTCATTCTGTGCAGCAGCCTCCTGGGGTCCCTTCCTCCCAGGCACACACCTGCAGCCCAGAGAAGCTCCACAGCAGCCACAGGACAGATGTTTCCTGACTGGGAACATCCTCAGGGTAAGCCCCAGCTCAGAACAATCTCACGTGTGTGGCAGAGGTCCCTAATTCCAGTTGACTTCCAAATCCTGCTGTCAAAGTTGAGGACAGATGGTTGAACACCGACCGACCAAGGACCGTGCAGGAGGCAGCACGAGCTGCTGCCCCACCGGGGCTCAGCAGCACTTCCAAGGTTGGCAGCCAGGGAGGCACCAGGACAAAGCTCCGAATCTACAATTCCACAGGGGTGAAATTCCCATTGGAATCTTGGGGGTGAGGAAGAAGGGTGTCACATAGGAAGAACTGACTTGTCACTGGACAGCAGATTTCCTGAACCAAGGCTCCAGTGAGTCCTGCTGGGAGGAGCTGTTCTCCAGGGGTCAGGTCTGAGTTGCTGTGTGTTCCCTTGTGATGAAAATCTTCTGCAGTCTGAAGGAGGCAAGACTGCAGCTGCTTCCTGAGTGTCCTTGTCCTCCTTTGCTTTGTGTCAGTGAGAATGCTCTTGAGACCAAAGCTGCTGCTCAGAAAGGGATCAGAACTGCCTGGGTATGAACAGCAAGGGGTCAGCAGGTGATGGCTGAAAGGCACAAAGGGAGGCACTGAATGAACCGGTGTCTTTAGAGGCCATTGCAGACACCCTTGATCATCTCTGTCCATCCAGCTGTGAGACAGACACTTTGATCTGCTTGGAAAGCTGATCATTGTCCTCAAGAACCTTCGTGACAAATTCTGCACAAGACTCAGAGAGTCAAAGCAGCAAATACTGGGGCAGGAGGAAGGTAGAGAGGGAATTGTGATGTTATGGAGTAGCACTGTCTGGAAGCTCTGACAGAGTCTGTACAGCTGCAGATAACTGTGGTATAGTCAGGGTCTGATGAATACAAATTGCTCTGGATAAGGTGATAAGGAAAATGAGTTTGAACAGGAAAACATTTCTAGCCCTAGAAAAGCACAAGCATCTCAGCTGCACTGGTAAAAGCAATTCATCTGCTCAAGTGCACCTTCCTTTGCTGGCAAGAGCAGATGATGCCTTTGGTGCCTTTCAGGCGGTACCTAAAGAGCACCAGATCAATAATCCCTCTGATGTACAGATGGAGTCTGAACCTGGGGCTATTTGGAGTCTTGCTACCTATTTCTCTGTCCTGCTTTGTGGGCAGGCAGTGCTATTTTGCAATTCATGTGTCTAGTGGTTTTCCAGTGATGGTCACTCAGGCAGTGACACACAGGGCAACAAGGAGAGGGGGTTTGTGTCAATGATGTGACCAGGAACAGCGTTTTGAAAAGTTCTCTGCATCTCATCTTCCCCTCAGCAGCCCTTTCCAGCATTCTGGACCTCCTTTCAGGGCCCCTAGGGAAGGAGACTGGGCCCGAACTGTAGAATCATAGAATGGTTTGGGTTGGAACAGACCTTAAAGACCATCCAGTTTCAACCCCTCTGCCATGGGCAGGGGCACATTTCAATAGACCAGGTTGCTCAGAGTCCCATCCAACCTGTCCTGGGACAATTCTAGGGATGGGGCAGCCACAGCTTCTCTGGGCAACCTGTGCCAGCGCCTTCTCACCCTCACAGAGAAGAATTTACCTCCTAATACCTAATCTGAACCCACTCTTTGTCAATCCATTCCCCCTTGTCCTGTCACTACATGCTCTTGTAAAAAGTTCCTCTCCACCTTTCTTGTACCCTTCAGGCTCTGGAAGGCTGCAATTAGGTCATCTCTAAGGCTTCTCTTTTCCAGGCTGAACAAACCCACTTCTCTCAGACTTTTCTCATAGTTCCATATTCAATAAACTGTGATGGACCTATCCTTCCTAAATTTATCTAACTCATGTATGGCTTTATTTTCATAGCATTCTGTAGGAGTGAATTCCACATTTCATTTTTATGTTGAATAGAAAGATTATGGTGGGGTTTTTAATTACTTTAAATACGCTGTCTATGATTCTGCTTTTCTGTGAAATAAAGACTTTTTTTAAAAAAAGTTGTGTATTATCTGCATCAGTCACAGTTTTCTGTGCTCCTTTATCACCTTTCTTCCAATCTAGAGTTTCTTTGCTAGTATGTGCAGTCCCTTCTGTACCACAGAACTGAGGGAGCTTGGAAGGATCTCTGGAAGTCACCTGCCCCGACCCCTCCCCAGTGGGGCCCCAAAACAGAGGGCAGACCATCCCAATGCAATTCTGTGGTGCTTGACAGAGCTGCCCCTGAACTGTCTGCCTCCCAGTCCCTGGGACATTCCTTCCAGCCTCACTGGAGCAGCTCGTGCCTCTCCATGGAATCAGCAGCAGCTTCTCATCATTTTTGTTGGAATGAGTGTTTCATTGTGCATTGAACAGAACAGCAGCTGAGCAGCCAAGTGAAGGTGCCTGGAGGCTTTGTCATGTGGAAGGCTGGAGGCAAAGGTGGAGAACATTAGGATTGCTGTGCCTAAGCATATCCAGACCCCAAGAATGGCCACTCAACTAGGCACTACAGCCTGCCCTTGCAGAAGAGCCTTCCCACGGGGTGAGGCCTTGACTTGGCAGCTAATTACACACATGTTAATGAGATTTGCACCTTCTCTGAGAAGTGTCTCCCTTATGATCACTCATAGCACTTGCACTTATATCTCTGAGTTCTCCTGAGCTCTTCTAAGTTCTGAGCTGTGATGTTAACTCGTCCCAGCCCCTTTTTGTGGTTAATAACTTCATTCTTAGGTGGCTTTTACAACAATATCCTCTGAGTTTACTAAACGCCCCTATTCCTTATTGCTGCTGCTTTGTTTTTCAGCGCCCCCCGCCCTTGTTTGGAGCATCTGGAGACAGTGCCTGAAGAGAAGGAAAAGAAACCAGGCAACTGAGGTCTCACACATTCCCCTTCACATGTTTCTCACCGTGTGGGAAAAGGAAGAACACAGTGCCTGCTACACCAACCAGCAAATAGGTTAGCAGGTTAAAAGCAGCAGAGACAAAATGAAAAGATTCCCAAGACTCCCGGGCTCAACAAACTGGTTGAGGTGCCCAGAGCTGGTGGCAGTGGCTGCCCAGCTCCTTGGCCCCAGAGCAAACGTGGGAATTTTGCCTTTCAACTCAGCAGAACTTGGGGTCATTCCTGAGTTCTCTGCTCAGAAAAATGAGGAAACTCCACAGAAAGAACTAAACCAGCAGGGAGCTGGTTTGGGTGCAGTAGTGGGGTGCTCCCAGCGTGCTGTAGTGAATTGTGACAACTGCCCTGTTTGTGTGCCGGTTGTTGGCAGAGGTGATGTTTTTGGGTTTGGCCTCAGCCTCATTTGGCCTGCAAAGCACTCCTGTGGACGAGGCACTATTAGATGATAATGCAGTTGTGCTCCCAGCACCTCCTGTCTGTGGAGCCTTTAACTATGAAGCTTCTATTTCATTTTGTAATTTCTCTTTTCATGGGGATTCACAGCACATCTTTATGTGCAGCTGTATCTCACCTTAAGTGTGTTATTTACCCGCACGGGTACAATACACAAAGCTAAAGCTGTACTTGGAAACACCCTGTAAAATTTTAAAATTTCCTAGTCCTCATATTTTATTAGGACCTCCTCTATGTTTTCAGTTATCATATTCTTTAAAAACTATATGATATGCCAGTCTCCTTTTCCTGATTTTTATACACTCCTTGGTTTGTGGGTGAAGCAACAGAATTGGAGGAACTTCAGAAGGAAAAGAAACAAAGGAACAAGAAATGCAAGAAAACTTACTCAGGCAGAAAAGTGACCTATAGAGTCTTTACAAATAAGTCTGCCCATCTGAATAAACTGTTAAGCAGTTGCTGAGAAGTTGACATCAATCCCTGTTTCACCATCTTTTAACCCAAAAGGGACCATCACGACCTGGAATGGGGGGAATGGCAAGAGAAAAGCGCAGCCCACGCAGAGCTGCCACCTCTGCTGCTCTCCCAGGGCTCTGTCCATGGGTGCGCCCACAGGCAATGGGCAAACCGAGGGACCAGAACTGAGCTGGGCAGGGCAGGGCTGCTCAGAGGTGCCTGACCAGGTCAGCACACTCTGCTGCAGGTGCAGGGGTGACACCAGCAGAGCCCACCCCCGTTTAACCCTGTCCCTCTCACGCCGGTACCATGTGCAGGAACCACAGCTTCTCCTCCAGGCCAGACCCCTGCGCTCCCAGGGGGATTGTTCGTGCTTTGGAAGGCTCTGCAGGGTCGGTGTGGGGCTGTGTGAGGCGCAGGGGTGTCCTCAGAGGGGACCCGAGCCCGGTGCCGGCCGGAGCCGCAGGACCGGGGATACTTGGCTGCTGCCGCCCGAGCCCTCGGCTGGTGCCTGCTGTTCTCAGATCCCGGTTGGTGCCTGCAGTTCCCAGCTCAGATCCCGGCTGGTGCCTGCTGTTCCCAGCTCAGATCCCTCCCCTCGCTGCTCCCCCGGCACAGCGATGTGAGGAGCAGAGGATGCTGCCGAGCCGCTCTTTGCCGGAGAGGCTCTTTGCCGAGCAGGGATGCGCCGCAGCCATTCCCCGCTGGACTCGTCCCCCGGGGCGCCCGCGGGTGCTGCAGCCCCTGCACAGGCACTGACTGCGAGCAAGGCAATCGGAGAGGCTGCGAAAGGTGCAGCACTGCGGTGCTGAAGCCCCTGCCTGGCTGCGTGCGGGGTGCTGCTCTTTAGGCATCGCTACAGGGCTCGGGTGAGATGCGCCGGCCTCCGACTTCGCCGCTTCTCCGTTGTCATCGTGCATTAATTGCCGGGAATTGTTTTCTTTCCTGTGCTTGCCTGGCCGCATCTCTTCTCATACTGCAGGAGAAGCAGTGAGGGATTGAGCACAGCACCAGCCCAGCGTGCTGTCCCACTAGAAGGATCCTGCAGGATGTGCCAGCGCAGTCAGGGGCTGCTGCAGCGCTCGGAGAGCCCCCGACACAGCTGCATTTGGGATTATTGATGCTTCATAAAGGTGTCCCAGGCTCCGTCTAGCATCCAGCTGGAGACACCGGCTGCCCTTTGGGGCTTGCTGACTGCTTTTGATTTTCCTCTCGTCGCTGGTTTCACACTCCTCTGGGTCAGCATCGTTCGAGGAGGGGAAGGGACTCGCTCGGCTGGGAATTTTGGGGTTTGCTGCGCGGCGAGTGCGGGTGCGAGCTCTGGAGGGGACTGCGGTCTGAGCAGCCATGGCTCAGGCAGCCAAGCAGCTGAAGAAAATCAAAGATATTGAGGCTCAGGCTCTGCAGGAACAGAAGGAGAAGGAGGAATCCAACCGCAAGCGCAGGAACCGCTCTCGGGACCGGAAGAAAAAGGTGAGTGGGCTCCGGGATGAGCATCCCAGCGCTGGGCTGTGGCCGTGGGTGCTGCTGGTGCCCGGGGGCAGAGGGGCAGCCCCAGCCCCGTGCCCTGTCCCGGCACAGCACACAGCCTGCCACACAGGGCACAACTTTGGGGAGCAGGAATCTGCTGTCTGCACATACCTGTTTACATCTTAGGAAGGCGGGGGGGGGAGGGAATGTAGAAAAGTCTGGGGAAGGGGGAAGGAAGGGGCTTTGTCAGGGCAGCTCCAGAGACTCGCTCAGGCCAGTAACAGACTGGATCTCTCCAATCAAATCACTGGTTTCCAGCTTCCTGCAGATTCCCAGAGTTGCTCTTTGTGTCCAAAGCAAAGGGGCAACAGACCCCCACCCCTCTCCTCTAGGAAAGGAGCAGCTTTGATGCCCACTCCATGCCCTGCCTGACCTCCAGCAGGACACCGAGAGCAGGTGGCAGCAGGAGCAGACCCCTCCCAGAGCAGGCATGTTGTGCAGGGCGCTGAGAGCTCTGCTGTGGCTGTGCCTGGGACGTGGGGCACCCCTCCCAGCAGGGCTGAGGGGGATCAGGGCTGGGAAGAGGGGTCTGTCCCCTCTGCTGACACCGACGTGCTGGAGTCCAGGCTCTGCCAGCTCTTCTGAGCTGTAGCTCCTCTCTGGAAAGTCACTGGCAGTGTTTCCCTGCCAGCAGCTCCCTGCAGGAGCAGGAGTGTTGGTCAGGCAGCTCTGCTGCCCCTGCAAGACCTCCTGAACTGAATGCTCTTCTCACAGCAGGGTCTGAGGGTGTCTGTGCTCTGCACCAATGCAGAGAGGCAGGAGGAGAGAGGTGAAGCCAAGGGGAATCGAGGAGAGCTCTGGTAGGAGGTTGTGGCACAGGAATTCTTAGGTGAGCTCCTCCTCTGCCTTTAGCAAAAGACTTGGAGTCTTCCATGTGCCCCTCTGAGCAGGAGCTCGTTGGAGAGTCTTGGTAGGTGGACCCTGAGAGCCCTGAGGAGAGCATTGCTTTTCTCAGAGCAGCCGAGGAGGGATCTGTGTCCACAGAGAGCAGCTCGGGAGGGGCAGAGCAGCGGGCACATCAGGACAGTCGTGAGGTCTGCAGGCAGCAGCTGGGAAGTTGGTGTCAGATGGCTCCTTCTCCAGCGACAGACCTGCTCCCCTTCCTGAAGGTCCAGGGCTGGTCCCTGCAGGGCCTCTTGTACCTGGAGCTGATGGAGCAGCTCCTCTCTCACATTGCCAGGGGACTGTAAAGGGCTTGTCATGTGAAGAACCACCAAATCAGGACATTTTTCTCCTGGGTCAGCTGTCTCCTGTTACCCCCTGCCCCCACAGCCTCAGTGTCTCCACTGTAGTGTTTTCACCGTGTAAGTCTCTGTGGGGCAAGCAGAGGGCTCCCAGGCTGTGCTGGAGTCTCTGTTTTGCTGCAGCAGCTCTGGAGGTTTCATTTGCATTAGGCCAGGGTCTCTTAGTGCCTCGTGAGCCTTCCTGGGACAGCAGCTGCTGGGATGGAGTGGGACCACTGTGGTGCCCCTGGCTCCTTCTGCTCCTCTGCCAGTGCCCTGTTGGCACAGAGACAGGGGCTCCGTGGGGCAGGGGCTCCGTGGGAAAGGGGCTCTGTGTCCACTCCATGTTTGCACAGTGCAGGGGATCATTCTCTCCATCCCTGGGGGAGCCCACCAAACATTGCTGCAGTGGAAGTTGTTAGCAGAGCTGTGCCCTGTGACCCAGGGAAGCCCCAGCGTGGCACAAGGCAGTGGGGATGGCCAGAGGGAAGGTGATGGCCCCAGGACAAGTTTCTTTGCATCCTATGCCATGTGAGCTGCTGTTATGAGCTGTTATATCTTGTGTTTTGTATCCTTTAGCATTTCCTAGTGTTTCTGTGTGGGTTTGTGTGTTCTGTGAACTGCACAGCTCAATCCTGCAGGACCCTTGTGTTCTGTGATACCTGGAGACAGTGAGTTCTGTTATTTAATACTGTGCTGCCCAAACCTTCTCCTTGGACCATGATTGTGTTTGTGGCTTTTCAGTTTCCATGGAAATTTCTTGGCTTTTGTATGAAGTGCCTAAAACGAGAACCTGACTGACCTTGCCCTGTCCATTTTTGTGTTCTGTGCCTCTTGTTTGTCTGCTGGCACAAGGACAGTCCAGGTGTATAACCTTGTCACTCCTCCAGCATTCCCTGCACCCGTTTGTAACTCAGGTGATGAGAGCTGATGATTCCTTTGACAGGGCCCACATGAAGGATTTAAGGAACGGTATCTTGTCACTCACCTGTGCTCTCTGCCCAGCCCAGGCTTGTGCTTTGGGCTGAGCTGTCCCATGAAGCAGCCAGACCTGTCCTGAGGAGTTCTGCTGCTCTGTGTGCTCTGCAGAGGGGCTGCAGGTTGCCTCAGTCTTAGGGTGTTCAATAGTTGTGTCCGTTCCCACTTTTCGTGCAGGTGCTGAACTGTGAGGACTTCACAGGGCTGTGCCAAATGTGTCGGTGCCTTCCCAGGGTGCCCCTCAGGCAGGTGTGACAGGGAGCAAAGGGGAGTGTGAACCACCAGAAGTTCCCTGCCATTCGAGAATGTGCCAAACATCATCTGGGCTGGCTTGGGGCTGTTCCTGCTGCAGGGTCTGGGCTTCAAACCTCGGTGCATTTTGCTCAGGTAGGCAGTTCTCAGGGGGCCAGAGCCACTCTGTCCCTGCTGCTGCTGCTGCTGCTGCACGGGGAGCCTCTGGTGTGGCCAACTGCACTGCCAGGGAAGTAGCAACGGGCAGGAACAATACCCGTGCTTTGGATGCAGCTCTGCGTCCCTTTTTTGGAGTTTTGGGAGGCAGTGACGGTCAAGAACACTTTCTTCCTTTCCCTGCAGGTGTGCTCGGGCTCCCTGGGGGGGAAGCCCTGCCTGGGAAGTCACACAGAGCACTTCAGAGTGCCAGTCCTGCCTGTGCCAGGGTCAGGGGGCAGCAGAGGAGCACACAG
Source organism: Formicarius rufipectus (assembly GCA_013399695.1). Lineage (NCBI taxonomy): Eukaryota > Metazoa > Chordata > Aves > Passeriformes > Formicariidae > Formicarius > Formicarius rufipectus. The sequence continues at coordinate 93,801 of VXAU01002134.1, read as the reverse complement.
TGGGCATGTGACATTGTGGGGCTGTGTCTGGGGCAGCTCTGTGTTATGTGAACAGTTACTGAGTCCTTCCTGAGTTGTGGGACTATATTAAAGATAGAAAATGAACCAAATCCCTTTCCAGGAATTCTGGAAGCTGTGGCAGAGCTCATCAAATGGGTTGTTAGAAACGGCCAAAAATACCCAACCCCCAAACTGGGGCCCAGAGCACTTGGGCCCCTTGCCTCAAACATGCAGCTGTGCCACCATGAGCAGTGGCCATGGCACTGTGACCTGACATGCTTGGACTGAGACTAATACATAACAATTAATACTTTTATGGAAATCTTTTTCCTATGGAAGTATACTTGCTCTGGGACTAAATTCAGCCACATATCTAGTCCGTCATGGATAGGGGCAGACCCCTCCCTACAAAGAGGCAGATTCCAGCTGTGCTTCTCGGTGGACATGCAGGATTCATGGAGCAGGAGGCTGGAACCTCTAAAATGTCTATGTCAAGAGTGCTATGCAGCAAACAACAGCAAGAGGATTTTAGTAACAGCAGCAGTGCCAATAATGTCCAAAGAACTGCTCAAGTGCCCAGGTAGGAGCACAGGCAGCCTGTGTGCAGCATAACTGGAGCTATGCTGTTAAATAAAAACCTGACCAAAAGCTCAAAAGGAAATTCCTATGACAATTACTATCAATGTTTAAATAATAAATTATTAGTATGAAAAATGTGATACATCCTCTCAGTGCATTCAGAGTAAATTTTGCTTGGGCATCTAAAGAACAGATGAAAAAGGCTGCCTGAATTTACCCTTGGAGTTTTATTTTTTTTTTCATGGGGTGAGGAACAAACAGCTCCTCTCTTGCTGCTCCTCTCTAGTTTCTTTATCTTGCAGGTATTCAAAGGTAACACAGCCTCTTGTTACAGATTTGTAAAGCATCTCACACAATGCAGTGTTAAGTAGTAAGAGGTGATTCCTAAAAAGAAACTCTCTGCATAAAACTCCTTGGCTCTCTCTGGTTGACATTCTCCTGGCAGCAGCCTGACGGTCTGTGGCTCTCCACGGTCCCACATCCATCCTTAGTGCAGCAGGAGGTGTTGGGTGCTCACTGCTGCACATGGAAGTACATCCCAGCAGGACAGGCTGGGAAGGTGCTCCAGAGAATTCGAAGCAATTCATGAGAGAGGGTTTGAATTCTGTGGGAAAGCAAGAGGGATGTTCCCACCTGGCAGGAGCTGTGGCAGAGAGAGAGTTCTTCCACCAGCTGGAGAGAAATGGTGGGAAAGAGCAAAGGGAGAGCAGAGGATCAAGTGACCCCCTTTGTGTACTCAAGCATGAACAAGCAGCAAATGTGGGCATTTAAATGGCTGAGAACTGTCCAAAGAAACTCCAGGCTGAGGTGTGTGAGGTGAGGTGGGACTGGGGCTGGATGCTGGACGGGCAGCACTGGGAGGTTACCATGACAGGGAGGATGTTGATAAGAATGCTTTTACAGGGATGATTTTTGCATCCTTAGGAAGCTAGGGAATTGTGGGAACTAGAACAAGTCAGGAATGGTTTGGACCAACAGCCACAAACTCAATCAGACAGGGAAGCCACTGCAGTTGTCCTTAGTAGAACAGTCAGTCACCCAGGGTGACCACGCTGGTGCTTGTTGTGTGACAAGCAAAAGAGGTCACTCACTGACTGTTCACTGATGGGGTGGATCAGGGTGGAGCTCAGGTCTGAGCTGAGGATCCCTGGGGTGTAAAATCCAGACACCTCTGCCAGAATTATGCAATAAAGCACATGAGACACTGGGGTGAGCAGTGGCTGCTGGAGGGGCGCCAGGAGCAGCCCCTGGGGCTGTTCTCTGCAGCCTCTCCAGGGCTGGCGCTGAGCAGCAGCTCGAGCTGGGCTTGGAGGGGCTGCAGAGAACACAGGGATGGACACAGGGAGGGCAAAGGATTTCTGCATGCCCAGCTGCAGAGGGCTCAGAATGGCCCGTGGTACCTGCACTTCTGAGCTCCGCTGTGTCCTCCTCCCGAGGACGTTTGGCTGCTGTGCAGTCACAGGATTGGGCTGCCTGGATTCTTGTGTTTGGTGGCAGCAGATGCTGCCAGAGGTGTGACGTGGCTGTCAACACCCAGGTCTTCCCTACCTGCTGGGAGCTGTGCTGGGATCTCACCTGCAAGCTGGAGCTCAGCAGCAGGAGGCAGGACCTGCAGAGTCTCAGGGCACCAGAGCTGCTTTGTCTCCCTTCTCTGCCTGCTCCTGGAGCAGCATCTCCTGCTGCAGCTTCGTTCTCTCCCACTGCAAGTTTGGTTGGTTCTATCAACAGAACTGCATCTCTGTCGTGGTTTAACACCAGCCACTTTTACCCACCGAGTTCCACTGTGAGAGCAGTGACCATGCAGGCACCTCCCCGGGAAGTCAACCAGCCTGTGGTGTGGCACAGCACTGAAGGACCATGTGAGGTCAGCAGTGGAGCACACCCGATGCTCCGGCTGTTGCAGCAGCTCTTGCAGCCAGGATTAGGTGTTTGCACTCCAGAGCTCTCTGTCAGAGGCACTTTTTCTGCAAAGGAATTGGTATCTTCTTCCTGGAATATGGTGCTACTGTGCAGTGGCAGGAAGAAGGGGCGTGGAAGGGATACCACGACAGGCAAAGCCTTTGAGGCTCAGTGAAGTCCTACCTTTAACCACTCTGAATGTAACCAGAGGGAAAGTATAGACAAAGAATTAAACTGTAATTAGCAATGAGCCCAATTGTCAGCTGTTACCTAGACTTTCAAACTTGTTTTGCAAATCAAAGGGTCATCTTGCATCTTCCTCTGGGTTGTTCGTGCCAGGTTCGAGGCAGTGTGGAATTGAAACTTGTCTGCTGTGAAGGTCCAGTGTGTAAAGATGGGAAGGTGTTTTGTCAACAGAGCTGCTGGCAAACTGGGGCAAAGCCTGAGCTGCTTTACAGGTGATTGGAGCACAGAGGGATGGAGCAATTGTGGAGGATTTGCACCTCCACCTCTGCCCAGCGTTCCAGCCTGGAGCTGCTCTGTGTGACAAGGAGGGAGCTGTGACCCTCCCAGCTCTGTCAAGGTTGTTGGGGAAGCAATGCCCGTGGGATTTGGGGAGGATTACGTCAGCTGGCTGCACTGTCAGGAGACTCAGACCTCTGATTCATAGAAGCTTAATAAATATTTAGTTCTTGCTTTAGGCTAGGTTGGGAAGCAGAGGGACCCTGTGGGACTGTGACTTCCTCTGATGCTGCTTGTCTGACCTGCCACTGGAGTGCTGCAGGAATGCAAATGCTGGCAGGATTGCAAGCAGCACCTCTCAGCTGTCTGTGCCCTGGAAGGGGCATTGTTCTCTCAAGCCACTACAGTTTCCACTTCATCTCCATCTCTCCCTGTGTCTCTCTGGAATGGAGTCAGCTTTGGACTAAACTCTGGACAGTATCACTTGCCACTGCTCACAACACCCCTCGGGCGTTTCCCTGCCAGGGGCCACGCAGCACACACTGGTTTTAACGGGACCATCTCTCTCCCAGCACTCGTGTTTTCCTCCCGGTGTTGGCATTACGTCTGGGGAGGGATGGAGAGGACAGTGCACAGCATGTTTGTGTGCAGGATGGAAAAAGACAATGCTGATCTCAGCGTTTCTTCACAGTGGGATGTTACAGGAGCCTCTGGCTGAGCACAGAGCATTGCAATGGGCATGGACCAAGAGCCCTCTTGAATGACCCAGTTAGGAAAATTAGAATATTTATACGGCAGCAGTTCCTCTCTGGTGTTTACCTATTTTTTCTTTCACTGTCTGCCTTGTCCTTTGCAGGATGTGGTGCCAAGAGAGCCTGATCTCTGAGATAACATGAGCTAATATACCTTGAACTGTGTTTGACTTGGGAAGTCCATCCCTTCCCTACTCAATAGTTGTCCACAAATACTAAAGGCAGTTGCAGCTGAAGAACAGCTTGCATAGTACTTGGGTAGAAAGGCATTTCAGAGCTGATGCCTGTGCCTTTTCCTGGCATTCCCAGGCTGGAGGGAGATGCAGACCCATGCTGGGGGGGGGCTGTGAACAGGCATCTGGATGTGAGGGATGTTGGGCAGGAAGAGAATCCACTGCAGCAGGGACTCACTGGCAGGAGGAAGCACTGGGGGGATGTTGGTGCTGTTCTGCACTGCTGCTCTGCAGCCTCTTAAATTATTCAGCCCATCACAGGCTCTGGGTGTGCTTGGGGAGCCCACTGGTTACTCAGGTGCTGGAACGAGGTGAACGGTGCCCGAAACCTTAGAGCATTCAGAGATCTGTTTGAGGAGCAAGTTCTTTCCAGCTGTGCCTTGTCCCCCAGCAGTGCTGGCTGAGTGCAGGGACCAGCCCTGCCTGGAGCTGGGGCTTCCAGGAGGGTGAGCACAAAGGATGGGCCCTCTGTGAAAGTCCTGCACTTGTGCTCAGTGTGTCCACGCTCTGGAGCCACCCCCAGTGTGGTGAGGCTGAGGTGCTGGGTCTGAGCTCAAAGGAAAGCAGCTTTACAGAGTGCTAAAATTAGAAGTTCAGTCTGAATTATGCTAATTTGTTTTAATTGTCTAAGTGTGTCAAGGTTCTTCAGAAATACACCCTCTGAGTGGTGGTCTGGAAAGGTGCAGCATCACAGGGGGTGATGGGTCAAGGATGATGGAGACTTCTGGGTTCCCTGGCCTACTTATGTCTCTCTCATGGTCCTCACCTCCAGCTCTCAAAATGCCACGAGGGTAGATTCTGAAAGTGTTAGTTCTGGGTTAAATAGACCGGCCTTGCTAAAACCTTCGACCAGCTGAAGGCAGTTTCCTGCATGCAGGGAAGTTCCTGACATCTCCTCTCTCTAAGGGCACTTCTCAGCATAGCAGAGCCATCTCAAAATTCACATTTTCCTTCACAGCTGATTATGTCATGTTTTGAGCCTCAACTCTGCAAACAGCAGCAAAAATTCAAGCTCCCTTCCTATTTGCAAATGCAGTTTTGCTGACTGGGTGAAGCATCAACCAGAGCCATACATTTCTGTGTAGGGGCTGCAAGTGTAGGGGACTGTGTTCAATCTGTGCCTTCAAAATGTTGCAGCCTCAGTGAAAAATCTACAGCAGAGACAAAGCAGCAGGTATTCACCCAAGTGTCTTGGGAGGTGGAAGGAGAGAGTGCAGCAGCAGGAGAGCATTTAGAAAACAGACAAGGTTTCTATATTTATCCAGAGATGAGGAAGCTGGGAGTGTGTGTGTGTGTGTGTGTGTGTGTGTGTGTGTGTGTGTGTGTGTCCAGGCCATTGGGAAGACTCCTGTTTGAGCACAAAGGTACTGCAGCAAGACAGCAAGCAGAAATGAAGGGTATGAATTCACACCATCACTACGCTGTGCTGACAGGACTTTTCAGGGCTTGCAGGGTGCGTTCATGTGCCTGTGCTGGACCTTTTACGTGGGGAATGCAGAGAACAGCATGCTGAAACCCTTTGCAGAATATGAAGTGTGTTAGATTTTTAATCAATGTTATGGTCTCTGCAAAGGAATAAGAAATATTGTCACCTTCTTAATGTGTGGTTTCTCCAGCACAAGAAGGCTTCCAGGTACTCTGCAGGAAGTGCAGTGCATTGAGCCCATTTAGGGCCACCCTGATGCCATGTCTGGAATAAGGAGCCCTGTGCCTTTCCCAGGACTTGCTGATTACAGCACAAAACAAAGAATAAGATAAATACTATGAAAATGTGCTGTTTGTTGGGTGCAACAGACAGCTGTGGGGTGAGTGAAGTGCAGGTTAACAGGGTGCTTCCTGACTTGCACAGGGCACGTCTGAATGCTCCACTGGGCAGCATTTGCCAGGGTTTCAGGCAAAGGTGAGATGCCAACCAAGCTCTTTTTTCCATTCATCTGAATGGGGAGGGGAAGACTAAAAGGTCTTGCTTTGGTCTGGCTAGGAGTCAGCTGCACTCTGTTGATGGCTCAAGCGTGAGCTTTTAGTGTGTGCTATAACCATAAGCATCCCTCTTCTAGGTTCTCACACTGTAAATCATTTCCATGGATTTGATAATAGGAGTAGTGTTGCCCTAAAAGAGATGCTAAACTTCAGTAATCCAATGTTCTTGACTTGTGGATCTTTGTGTGGAGTCTCTCTTAATTTGGAGTGTTTTTTTATTTATTTCCCCTCTCCATTTTCCTTGTACTGGATGAAAGTCCTCAGACTGGCAGTGGGAACAGGGAGTGGAGTGCAGGGGGTGGGTGATGTGCTAGAGACTTCTGAGAAAAGTCAATCTTACTGAACTGGCTTTTGATGTTAGACCTGCTTTTACTGCAGTGGGGAGTGTTATTATTCTTCCTATCTTTAATACTGAAGTTGTGTCAGAGGGACTCTGTCTTTGGCACAGGGGGGTTTCTGCTTTAGGAGGTGCCTGCATGGGATCAGTATTTGACCTGCAGGCTGTAATTTTCCAAGCCTTTTCATCCTTCAGCTCTTTGCCTGGCAGACTCATCTCAGCTCACAGTGACAGTAGGTTTGGTCCAGGCAGGAATTGCTCAGCCAAGCATGGCATGGCATGGCAGCTCTCTTTGCAGGCAGCTTGGCCATGCCACCACACTGATGCTCCTGTCCAAGAGCAGCACCATGGTCAGCAGGCTGACCCCCTTCCTGGGAGGACTGGGAAAAAATGCTTCCTGTCAGCCTTCTGTCAAATGCCTGCCGAGCTGAGCTTGCAGTAAGAGGAGCTGCAGCATCACAGGGCACAAGGATAAGATATCTGCTGCCCCTCAGGACTGTATCAGCAAAACTCCCTCTCAAAACTCATGAACTCATCCCTGCCAGTGTTGAGATGTGCTTCTCAGACCTGCCAGGGAAGTCCTCCAAGGCCAGCAGCAGCTCAATTAGGCATAGAGAAAACACCCTCTCCATCCAAAATGTGAGGCAGCAGCATTCCCTGTCTCGTGACAGCATTTCCCAGGGATCAGCAGCACGTGCCTATGGGGCCTCTCAGCACAGTGTGTGGCACCACATCATCTCCAGCAGAGGGTCCGTGAGGGGGGTTTATTCTGCCTTTCCTGTACAGCCAGACACTGGGGGTGAATTGCAGGTATGTGGGCAGAGGAGCTGACACCTCCCACTGATTCGCTTGGCCTTACAGTGATGCCTTAGAGCTGAGAGTGCTCTGAAGACACTCGGAGCAGCTGATGGGGAGTCTTTGCTCACAGCTGCAACAGTCACAGAACTTCCCTGTGAAACTTGGAGATAACTCCATCACTGGGAAGGGGCTTTGCATACTGAGAGCTTTACTCTGCACAGTCCCTGCTGTGGTGCTGTGTTCTGGTATGTTTTGCTAGCAATAAATGCAGTGCTGCCTGCAGAAGGTGCCCGTATAACATCTGTATGAATCTGTAGTCTCTTCTTGACAGTAAGAACCTATTGCTAAAACCTGAGAGAAAAAAATATCAGAAGAGGAGGAGGCTTCAGAGTTTCCTTTACTGTTCTTCTGAGATTTCTGGGGGGAAAAAAAACAAAAACAAAAACAAACAAACAAAAAAAAAACACCAAAAAACCCAAACCAGCACAAATCAAGCAAGTAACATGCTTTTTGTCCTCTTTCTGGAGCTGCAGCTGCTGCAGTCAGCTCCCCACCCTCAAGCTGTCTGCTGTTTACTGCTGAGCTGTGCTAGCAGATTACTGGGGTAATGTTAGACTGGTTTAATGATGAAAAGTGCCTGAAAAATAGATGTATATCATTTTTACATTTAAATTAAAAGAGGTACATGATGTGCCAGTGATGTGATTGGGAGATGCCAGGAAACAACAGAGATTCCAGGAGTCTCTTCAGGTGCCCAACCATGAAAACAAGGACGTAATTTTGGCTTGTTTTCAAAGACCAGCATGAACAAACATGCATACAAACATGCTTGGAGGACACTGTGCCTCTGAAGAGGCACTAAGGGTTGCAATAAAGTGGGAGAACAGAGTGAAATTCTGGAGGCTTCCAGCAGGCCCATGTCCCAAACCATGATCCGTGGGTAATGCAGCAAAGCAGCTGTGATGGAACTGCTGCTCTCACATCTCTGCCACGGTGACATCCTGGCCAAAACAGTTTCTCAGCTTCTGCCTGCTGGCAGGGGAATATGGCTCGTCTTTTCTTTTGAAAAGTACCTGAAGAAGCCAAAAGAGGAAATAATAGGATTTCTTTACTGTTTAATTCCATTCACAGGCAAGCACAGCCTTAGTATTCCCTGTAAAGCAGGCACTTGGGCTCCCTCAAGAAGTTAGAAGGAGGAAATCTAAAGTTTTAGGTTGAACTGCCTTTGTGAGCCTGATATCCAACATCTTCTATAACTGCTGTGCAAGATGCTGTGATACTCTTCCCAATACAGTGTTTGTGTGCATGGATTGACTCCTCTGTTCAGCCAAAACCTTTTTAAGGTAGCTGCATTCTGCTTTTGTTTCCCTAGCTCCTGGAGTTCTCTGTGGCAGTCCTGTGGTCTGCTGAAGGCTGCCTCCTCTTACCCTGGTATGGGGTCACTATTTTAGCAAAAAGGCAAACAAAAACAAGCAAACTTTGCAGCTGTGGAGAGGCTGAATCTTAAAATCCAAGTGGTGGGAATGGCAGAGTGCAGGACACATTCTTTGTGTAGAAGAGGCTACTTCTCTGTAGTAGGAGACTGCTTCTGGGTTCTGTGCTTCATATTGTAAAGGGAATTCTGTCAGAGGTGTGGCATAGAAACCCCTCAGCTGTTTCAAATCTTCCTCTCTGCCCCCACCCTTCAGAGCACCCTGCCCTGGTGGCTCAGGAAGGCAGGTGGGTGCAGGGTCAGTGTCAAGCATTTCCTGGCACTGACAGCACTGGTTTTTTTGCAAAGCCTCAGAGAATCCTAGTGCTAAACATTACAAGAGAGTTCATTTTTTAAGGTAAGCAATTATTCAGTGCTAAGATCAGAGGTGTCCTTGCCACGCAGGGGATCTCTGTGCTGCTGCAAAGGTGATCAGACAGGCAGCTCCTCCTGTGGTTGGCACAGCCCGAGTGTCCTGTGGAAATGGTTCCTCCTCGGCTGTGATGCCATGGCTGTGATGCCATGGCAGATGGGCACAGTGCTGTGCTGCCCCTCATTTGGCTCTGCTGTTCTGGCTGCTCAGCCCTTCCTGATTGCCCCCTTAAGGGCTCTGGGCCAGCACTCTCATGGGGCTCAGCTCCCACCACTGATAACGTGGAGTAACAGCATCTGATTTCTCAATCATTAGGGGGAAGAGGGATTTTTTATTAATAACCCGAATTACCCTGTGAAGCAGCAGCTTGTCTGATGTTAAATATTAAACTCCATTAAGTGGGTGAGCCGGGGCACAGAAGCAGCAGCATGCTGGTAGTGATGGGCTGTGGAGGAGAGGAAGCAGTGCCAGCCAGCATTAATCCTTGCTCCTTGGAGAGCCTTCCATCTCCAGGGCAGTCAGGTGCCCCTCCAGCAGCTGCCCAGCTTCCCAATGGCACTTTGCACGCTTTAAACATTTTGCACGCTTTGAGCAGACCCGAACATCAAAGGCTGGTGGATCCTGGCTCTGGCGTTACCATGGCAACAGCAGCTGAGAGGATTTGGATGTTTCTGGGGTGGAATTGTGCTCCTCGGTGTGTTGGGCAGAGCGGGGCCGCTCATCGGTGCCACCGTGGGCATCGTGCTGGGCGAGGGGCTGCTCTGCCCATCCCAGGGGGTACCACGGAGCAGATCTCTGCGTCCCCACTGCTCTGCATCCCCACTGCTCACCTCAGCATCCTCTGGCCTGGCAGGGGGGGAGGGAGTGCTTCCCGTGCTGCAGCACACGTGGAAGTAGGTCAGCTGAATGGTACCTTGGAAAGGCTCCTTCCTCTCCAGTGGCTCTCCGGGGAGCCGGGCACAGAGCCCTGCTTCAAACATCCACTCTGCAGGAGCCCAGCTCTGTTTTGGTGAGCCTGCTCTCGGGATGTTGGCCTCAGGTGCCCCTTCCATCCCCCTGCGGCTCCACATATGCTGGATACAGTGGATTTCCAGGAGTGGGCATAAAGCTGAGCTTTTTACACTGTGCAGATGTGCTGTTTCTGGCTGGGCAGCACGGCCAAGGGGCTGCTGTCGGCTCTCACTGTGAGTCAGTCAGCTGTGTGTCCTGGGCAAAATGCCCCATCTTCCCCTTTGTGTGCTGGGAAATGGCCCCTGGGAACTCATGGCTGCTCTGTGAACTTTTCTCTTTTGGGTGACTCCACCGTCTCTGGGCAATGTCTGCTGCAGGGGCAGGCACAGGGGTGACTGATCTGGACACGCACATGGGAAATGTCCTTTGTGGGCTGTGGAGTTGGGCACTTGGGACAGCTGGATGATGAGATGAAGGAAAGCAGGTAATTCTGAGCACCCTTCCTACTCCCTGTGCTGTTCCAGCAATAACCAACCCTCACACTTGTTGGCCACTGCAGACTAAAGGAGAAAATGTTTTGTCAGGCTGCCTGAACATGACAGAGCAGGAAGGTCTCGGTGCAGACTGTGGTGTTCAACCTCAGAGTCTGGGTGGCTGGGAATAAAGGCACACTGAGCATGTGGGGTGAGACCTGAGTTCTTGCTCTCTGGCTCGGTGTTCAGCAGCAGAGCAGAGGATTTCTTTCCAGGAGGAGGAGAGTGCAGCCTGCTGGGTGGGGACTGTGCATTCATCTGCTCTCGCAGGAGGATGGTCTGTGCTGCCTCCAGGCATGCACTGCAGCCAAGTGCTGGAAATCTCTTGTCTTGAGATCCCCAGACAGGTGTAACACTCAGGATCTCTCCATGGTCTGTAGCCTTGCAGTTACAGCAGGACCAGGGGATCCAACGGGATCAAGAGCTGGTGTGGGTTGCCTGCAGCCTGCAAAGGGTCTTCTTACATCTTCTAGATTGGTACCTGCCTGACTGAAAGCTGAAATCTGCACCATGAGCAGTAATTAAGAACTGATTTGCCCTTGGCCCACATTGTAGGCTTAATGCCAAATTCCTTGTTCCTAGAGCTGGGATTTTTCAGGTTCAGGCTGAGTTAGGAGATGTACTTTGGTCTCAGAACTGCCAGGTCTCTAAGAGGGGAACAAACAGTGGATGTTAATCCTGTGTGTGAGAGATCTTGTGCTCCAGTGGATAGGTGAGCTGGATGCAGAGGTTGCTGAACACTTTTTATCTGTGCAGGTACCTTCTCTGCAGTTAGGATAGCACAGAACTGAGCCATGGCATAAACAACGGGCCATGAACATTCCTTTCCTTTGGGAGCTCTGCAGCTCTTCCACGTCTTCACTCTGAGAATCTGACTTTCTGAGTTTTTATGCCTGAATAAATATAAATAAGAGAAATCAGCGTGATGAAATTTTCAGTTGCAGTTCCTGGCTTGTCCAAATGATGAGTGAAAAACAACCCCTGCTAAGTCATGGCATAAGATGCCAGAGAGGGACATGCTCTGAAGCTGCCTGTCTGCTCAGGACATGTGCAGGAAGGGGCTGCTGAAATGCCTTGGTTTGGGGCTCAGACTGCCTCCTCTCCAGGAACTAAACTGTGGTTATGCTGGCACAAGGCAGCTGTCTGTTGGAGTGAGACAGCAGGCTGCTTCATCTCCAAAGTCATGGCTTTGGAGGCAGCAGGGCACAGTGAAAGAAACAAAATCTGCAGAACATGTATTCACTTTGTATTTCTGAATTTCCTTTGGGAATCTCACAGATTAAATAGTTCTGAACTGACAAACGACCATGAAATGGTTTCTTACATCAGGGCTATGACAGGAAGAAATTTCCTATGTCTATTGGCTGCTGAGTTTTGCAAACCTGGTTCGTTGGATTTCTTGCAAGTTTTCATTTGTTCTCTGCTTCTGGATGCTGGTTTTTAAACTGATTTGGGGAGAAGTGCCTTTAAATTGGCTTCCCCCCTCCCTTTTGATAATAAAGACCTGGAGAGGCAGCTGGGGAGAGAGCAAGGGCTGGAATATCTGTGTACAGCAAATCTTTGTCCCCTCCCACCCCACAGCACTGCACAGCCCCTCCTTGGACAGAAAGCTGAAGAGCAGGTATTGGTGAGGACCCCTCACATCCTTCCTCTGTTGCTGGTGGCTGATGATTCCAGCACTTTGGAAGCTGAGGATCAGGACTGGTAAGGCACCAGCAGCACCCATGGAGTTCTTGTTACATCATGGGTCACTGTGCCAGGGGGCACAAACCCCAGAGGAAAGCAAAGCCTCTGCCATGTGGTGCTCTGAGCTGCAGCGTCTATCCCAGCTCTGCAGAGCATCCTCATCCCCTTATTTATGCATTTCTGCCTGCATCACCACTGCTCTCCCAACAGGAAGAAGCTGCCTGACAGCTCCACTGTGTTCCTGAGTACCTGCTGTTATCCATGGCTGGGCAGCAGCAGCAGAATTGCTAAAGATTTAAATTATTCAGCCTCTGTTGCTGACTTGGCTTTCAAACCACATTGACGTCTCCTGAGATAACAGCCTGCTGCCCAGAGCCCGGGGGCCTGGCTGCTCCTGGGGGCCTCAGCAGGTGACAGGAGCCCAGGGAATGTTTTCCTCTGTAAGCAGAAAGGGGACGTGCTGGGGTAAGGTGAACCCCTGTGTCCTTGCAGCAGGAGGGTACTGCCAGTGCCCAGGAAGGAGCAGCTCCCATCAGTAACTGCAGCCCTGGATCCCTCCTGGCATCATTTCTCGAGTGGCTGAGAGCAGGAAGGGCTGCACTTCCTTCCCTGAGCAAAGGCACAAGCAGCTTCCTCAAAATACAAAAGCCACCGCTGAGTTCTTTCCTCTCCTCCAAGGCGGCGTGTTCAAGGTCCTCTGCTGCACCCCCTGCCCTCCCCGTTCCCTTCAGGCGAGGAGGAACAGCTGAGGGCAGCCTGGCAGCAGCCAGCCAGCTCCTGGTGCCAGGGTTGGCTTCTCTGGTTACATGGCAGATCCCAGCACGAGGAAGGAGCCTCGCGTTCCTGCACGGCTGCATCATCACGCAGCTGAAGAGCCGCTCCAAAGGTCAGAGGCAGGACTTTGTATCTTGGAAAAAACCAAAACTCTTGGTAGTGAAGGAGTAGATTGCTCTAGAGACCTCCTCTGCTTCTGAATTCCTGGCACTCTCACTGCACCCCCGAGTCTGTCTGCAGGTGCTGCTGGAATTCAGTGTTTTTGTCTCAGGTGTGAACCTGAAATGCAGCAGCAGCACTGAGGCACCAGAGATGTGGAGCCTCATCCCAGGAGCCACCTCAGGATCAGCAGAGGGAGGAATTACTTTTCCTGTGGGTACGATAGATATTATAGCATCCAGGGAACAGCACTTAAGAGAATACTGGAACCCTGGCTCACAAAGATTCCCTGGAGCCCATAGACGTGCCCAGTGGCAATTACTTGCTATTATTCACTCTTGGACACTTTTTCTCAGCATGAATTTGCTCTTTTTTTAGACAATACTCCTGTTTTTCCCAGTGTAAATCATGTCCCTTTGCAGAGCCCCAGTTCAACTCTGTGTTGGCTTTAGGGAGTACATGACACTGACCTGTACGGTCTCAGAGGCCTTAAAGGGATGTTCATGTGCTCAAATGTCACTAAGGAGAAGCCACATAATAAAATCTTGGGGAATGAGCAAGTCAGATAACTCAGTTCAAAGGTAAGTGCTAAACAACTGCCAGAGACTTAAGTTTTTTGAGCTGTTTTCATGGAAATGGAAAGAGCTCTTGAGATTAAAAGCTATTCATTTATTAGAACTGTACTTTTATTTTTCATGCTCTCCCAGGCTCTGATTCTCAGTCAGGGTTGTGTCCATAGAGTTGGCTTCTCCAGAACTGCACAGATATTCCTGCTGGATATAACAGGCAAGTTAACAGTGACAAACTGTTAGTAAAGCAAGTTGCTCTGGGCTCTGGCTCTTCAGCACTGAGACATGCAACTCATCTCTCTACAATTAGATAATGAGAACTTTTGGAGATGCCTCAGGTAAGGTGATAATGAGTGAATGAGACCTAGTTGAGGCATCAGTGGGAAGTATTCAGGAAATTATCATTAACAAGGGACAGCAATTAATGAAGCAATGAGACCAGTTTTCTTAGTAGCGCACCAGCTTCAAAAACAGCCTGGAAAAGAAACAGTTATTAGTGTGTTACATACACAAGGCAAAGTGCTCTGTTATCCCCCAGCTTCAGGCAGGTGAGGAAGCAGACAGGTACCTCCCGCCTCGCTCAGGCTTCCAAAATCACCGTCATTTCTGGAGCCGTAGGTACGTGACTGACAGTCAGATTGACCCTGTGAGCTCCATGCAGCTGGCTCAAGGTGTGTGGGGCTGCTGCAGCCCAGGACCTGCCAGCCTCTGGATGTCCCCACCAGCCTCTGGATGTCCCCACCAGCCTCTGGATGTCCCCACCAGCCAGGGCTGCCTCAGGGACCTGACTCTTGGTGCCTCCCCACACCTCTGGGGTGTGGGGAACTCGCTGAGCACTGTGTGCAGGCAGAGCTCCACCGAGGTGGGGAAGCACAGACTTTGTGACTTGGCCAGGCTTGGCAGGACCATACGTGGTGGTGATAATTCTCTGCTCTCAGAGGAGCTGTGTCCTGCAATCATCTTGAATGTAGGCACTTGTCTGGTTCCTCACTGTGATAGGAAGGCTCTGCCTCAGTGGTGGGGCAGTTCCACCTTCCTGTGTGTGCCCCAGCCCCATGTGATCCCCCGTCCAGACCCCACAGGCACCACAGCTGCTTCCCACTCTGCCCAGTCACAGGTGCTCCCTCCCTGCCCCCTGCTCTGGCTCTGGACAGAGTGTGAATGGGGGAGTGCTGGAGCCAGGGGTGAGCCCCACGGCACCTCAGACATGGCACAGGTCACCTCTCCATCCCTCTGGGGGGCTGAGGCATCACAGCACAGCCAGAAATGTGTGGGGCTGAGCCACTCTGAGGCTGCCTGTCCCCTGCAGCCAAAGTGTGGCTGCCCCAGGACTGTCTCATCCCTGGCTTCGTGAACATCCCCAGTGCCAGAGGCTGCACAGAGCACAATGGACAGGGTGAGGGGGGCAATCCCATGGGCACTGCCACACTGCTGCCCCTGAGGTGTGCCAGCGGGTAACCCAGGGTGATTGTATGGCAGAGGTCCTGTCTCTAGGGCTTTGTCAGGTCTGTCCATTCTCCTGGTGGATGCAGGACCTGCAGAAAGGTTGCATTATGCTGGGGCAGCACCTCTGAATTGGTTTGTGAGCTCTGGCTGCTGAGGGCCTGTGTCAGGGAGGACTTGTGTTTGCATTCATGACGTGAAGCTGTGGGGCAAGGGGAGGAGAATCAGGATCTGAGACACTGATGGACACGGACTCTGTAAGTCCAGAGCAGCAGCACTTTTCAGAAAAAACACAGCGTGCCAACCAGCTGCTGCAGTGCCCATCCTTTTGGCAACTCACATTTGAGCTCTACCTGAGCTGAAGGTGGAGTCTGTTCTAGCTCAGATATCAGAGGGATCCTAAACTTCCAAGGAATGGCTGAATGACACTGGAAAAAGGGAAGGTGTTTTCCCTAGACTGAGGTAAGGACTCTGCTTTGCTCTAATGCTAAAACGTGGTCTTTGCTCAGTATAAAAATCTCAATTTCTATGTAATGCAAAGCATTTTGCCATCCTAACAGGTTTTCTTGATCTACTTTTCCTGCCTCTGAGCTGACAGAAGCTTCCCTGGTGGTGGGATGGGCTGTTTTGTAGGAATTCCCTAGGGAGAACAGCTGGCAGAGCAGTTGTTTTTTCCTCACTGAAGCTGCAAGTGTCACAAGCTGTATTTATCTGTGCAATGCCCAGGCCTTGCCAGGTGTGATCAGCTCATGGCTGTGCATTCCCTGGTTTGGCCTCGATGCCTGGCTGGGAGCGCCTTGGCCTTCTTGACCCTGTAATTGGCAGGAAGGGCCATGTGAGTGGTGGCTGGGAACAGAACCCAAGCTGCGTGGCTGCCCTGCAGTGTCCCCGGTGCTTTGTGGAGGGGGCCCCAGCTCAGCAGCTGGCTCCAAGAGGGGCAGGCAAAGCACAGGCAGAGGGTGAGTCGTGCCAGGCGTCGCCGTGCGGGGTCCCCCAGAGCCAGAGCAAGGAGAGGGGGGGACGGGAGTGGTCTCCAGGAGCTCTCTGCCTTTGGACAACTGGTGTGACTCCCTTGCGTGTCTTTCAGAGAGGGCATGCATCAACCACTGTGGACCCCTTGCCTTCTTGCTGCAAGCAAGGATCTCCTGATGGGATGCTGGAGCAGGAGTCTGCTGTGCAGGTAGAAGGGGGGAAGGGGCGCGTTCGCTGTGTTGCAGTGGGCTCGAGGCCCTCCACAGAGCCTGGAGCTGCTGTCACTAGACCTCATCTGCCACTTCAGTTCCATCTCGGTGTCCTTCATGTGGGACTGTGCTCAGCCAAGGTCTGCAGAGACCAGTGAACAGCCTGAGATCTTCTGCTCGCTGCCTCTGGCCCAGCCTGCTTTTGTGGCACAAACCAAGAGTGGGTTTGGTTCTGGCCACGGAGCTGTTTCATTCTGCTTTGTATTGCTCAGTTTCATCTTCCCTTGTACTGTTTGAAGAGCAGGTTCATGCACGAAGGCTCCTCCCTGTGAGCAGTCCATGGACGTGTTTATGAAGTGTGGCTCAGTCCTGACACTCAATAAACTGTCCAGCCTGGCAACTCTCCCCAAGGCCCTGACGTGGGACACCCTGTAATCTCCAGACTCCAGACAGGAGCCTTGTTGTTGTGCTGACTTGCAGGCAGGTGTGAGTGGCGATAGGGTGTAGTCCTACCTTATCAAACCTCTTGCAGCTCTGCTGCTCATGCTGGGTTTGGCTGCAGCACTCAGCCCGAGGGGGTTGGTGAGAGCTGCAGACCCCGGCTGTCCAGGCTGAGCTGACCTTCTCCTGCAGCCATGACATGTCTGCTTTGCCTGAGGGTGAGTACTTGGGCATGGCCAGGGGTGTGCTGGGCAGCACGAGGGGAGAGGAATCGGGTCAGATGGTTTGCACAAGGAAGTTGAGGTAATGTGACCTTAAGTCCTAGTCCAGAGGGAACGGCCCTTCTCCCCAGATGGTTGCAGCTAAGTGGACCTCAGAGTGTCAAGAAGGGTTTGCTGCCTTTCTTAAGTCACTGGGAATTCACCTAAGTCATACTGGGAGCCGGTGACAGTGCCTGGTGTTGAAACCAGGCTCGTGGTGCTGTATTTGCCTCGTCCTTCTCCCCACCGCTTCGCAGGCAGGAGGGAGGTGACCCCAGGTGTTGTTTTTTGCACCGCTGTGATGGTAAATGTTGGTTTCTGTGTTATCATATTTCTTGTTTTGCCCCTTTGGAGCCCTGGGACAGGTGCACGGGGTGCTGTTTCTCTCTCAGCGCAGCGCTGTGCTGGCTCTGCTGCAGAGCAGGTGGCTGTGCTGCCACGGCTTCGCTCCCATGTCCTCCCCAGGGATCAGCTGGCACAGACACAGTGCCAGCCCTGTGCTTCAGGTGCTTTCCTGTCACTGCTTTCTTTCCTGCATGGCTTCTGGAGGCTGCACCCTGAGCCTGGCTGAAGGCTGAGGGCACCCAGTCCGCGGCAGCCACAGCAAAAGGGCTGTCCTGGGATTCCTCAGCAGAAATCCATCCCCCTTCTCGGTGCTTTGGCTCGTGCAGGCAGGCAGAGCTGGTGTGGGCCAGTCCTGCTGGGGCAGAGGTGGTGAATGAGTCAGAACAGACTGCAGGAATCAGGAGCGGTTTATGAGCATCGCAAGGAAAGAGATGACAGAGCCTGGCGGCATGGTCTGGGCTCCAGTGCCTCACCTGAGCACAGAGGGTGCTGACAGAGCCTGGGACAGGGGGAGGCTGGTCCCCAAGCTGTGTCTGAGCCCCTCACTGGCATAAGGTGGGCTCAGACCGTGTCTCTGATTCCCCTGCTAAAGCCCCCTGAGCTCCCACTGTTCACTGCACAGACCTGCCTGACCCACGGCGTGGTCCAGAGAAGGTTGTGCTTCAGGAAAGCAGGAGATAGAAAGCAGCCGCAGTTCTGCTGCATCTCTCTCAGCAGCTGTGAATGTTGTTAGAAGAGGTGTAGTGCCTCAGCAAGAAGCTCTCGTGTATTGTCTTCAGTCACAGTCTATATATTTTCTGATGAGGTAAAAATAGCTTTTCTTTTTCAGGATATGCAGAGAGCAGAGGCTCCTGCTAACATCAAAGGAGAGTGACAGCTTTCCCCTGGGTTTGTGTGGCCTCAGCTGGCAGGAGCAGTAGCTGTGTTAATTCTTGCCTCACTTTGGCTCTGTGAGAAAGGAAAAATGTCCTGGTCTCCTTTCCCTGTCCAGGTCTCTGGACCGTTCCCTGTTCCTCTCTCCACTCACTGCTGCTGGAGCCAGCACTGTGCTTCAGAGGGGAAGCAATGGATTACAAAGGACAGAACAACTCAGTCCATGAGCAGCAGGCAGGCACTGCCAGAGGGAGGGTTCCCCAGAGGTGTGGGCTGGAGCACATGGGGATGTTTATCAGGAGGATCAGCCGGGTAGGGGGAACTCCTTGCTGCCTTGGTCAGTGCAGATTAAGCTGCTCCTGCTATCTGCCCTCCTCATGGTTCTGAAGCTGTGCCAGCAAAGGGGACCCATGAAGGGGAAGGAGGGAGAGGAGCCAAATGGCAAAGCAGGTGCCATCTGTATCCCACACTGTCAGCAGGCACCGAGTTAACCTGACCTGCACCACGAGTGACAGCCCAGAACTGCCTCTCCTGTGAAGGATGCACAAAAATGGGTTTTCCAAAAACCCATTACTCATGGTTATGTAATGATGGAGGATTGTGCGTGGTGGAGAGGCCAGTCTGGCACTGGCACCTGAAAGCTTGCCCCCTCTTCAGCACTGTCAAAATGCTAATTTACAAGTTGCCTCCCTTCCCACAAACCTGCCAAGGGTGTTCCTTCTGCTTTGGATTTCTCCTCTGCCAGTTGTGAGTTCTTCTCCAGCCCTGTCAGCCCCTTGCACGGGAACATGGACAGACCTTTCTTTCCCTACATGCTCTGATTCTGCTGCTGCAACGTGGTTGGGCTTCCCCTTGCATCTTGGTCTGGGGATCTCTGTTGGGCACTGACTTCTGTGGTACATGTCTTGGGACTGTTGTGAAATCTCCACCCAGCAGAAAGGAGCGTGGACGAAGGGTTTACTCAGGCTGATGCATGAAAAGGGAACAAACTGGATTGGCAGATGCCTTCCAGAGGTGACTTCTTGTGCCTTGACTCTGGTCAGTTCTATTAAGATCTGTGGACCTATCCTAAATCACATGGGCAGAGGTGAGGATGGTGAGAACAGAACTTGGGCATAGGGATATATCCATTCATCAGATGACTTTTCCTAGTGTTTTTGCTTTTTTTTCTTTCATCTGGGTTTGCAGTGTCTGCCTGTTCTCCCTGTTCTGCTGGCTGGCTGGCTGCCTGAGGCTTTGCTGCTGTGGCCTCTCTGGAGATGCTGTGCTCTGCTAATGCAGCCTTCTATATACAAGGCATAAACTTGCCAGTAGGTTTTCTTTCCACTGCAAGGACCACTGAGAGCATTCTATCTGTTAACACAGATAGGAGGGGAAGTTTCTGCAAGACAAGCAGTGTGGTTTCCATTTCTGAGCCTTTTGAGTTGAATCTCTGATTCAATTTTCCTAATCTTCCCTGATCATCCTACAGGGACTTTAGATGTAACCTCTGACTGCTCCTAATCTTAGCAGCTCTTTCAGTGTGTTTCCAGGACTGACAAATTCTTCTCATCTCATGTGCAAGGATTGAGGTTATCACTTGCAGACCTGGGTACTTGGCGTCTGCAGGGCACAGAGGTCCAAATGACCTGTGGCTCCAGAGAAATTCTTAGGTTAGGCAATTGCTTTAAAGTGCAGCACTGCATGGATGTGAGGTTTTGCTGTCTCTGCTGGAAACAGTGCCTCAAAGGTGGGGATCATGCCCACTGTTGGACACAAGCCCACGTGAGTGAGGAAATATCAAAGCAAATGCCAAGGGCTGTTGCAAGGTTTATCACACCTCTCCAGGTGGCAGTGCTGGCTTTAGGTTCCAGCACACTGGCAGTGGCAGCTGGAAGCAACTGGATGACCTCTGAGATGTGAGCTGGACTCTTCCACATCATCTGGACAGGATGCCCATAGCAGTACACGGCTTTGGTGCCAGGATCTGGGTTTGCATCTCACTGCCAATCCTGGGGCTCTTTGGTTGTTGGGGTGACTGTGCTGCCCAGCCTGTGGTGTGTCCTTGCTGTCCATGCCAGCCCAGCTGAGCAGAGCAGTGGGCAGGCAGGGTAAGGAGGGCAGTGCTCAGGATGCACGTGTGCCTTTTGCCAGGCTGGAACAGTGTGGGCAACTTGCTTCTTGCTGTCCCTGTGTCCCAGAAAACACTGTGAGATCAGCACGGGCCCCTGAACTCATTTGCACTTGGGAATCATCTACTTAGAGCATTTAGAGCTCGAACAGAGGTGGGCTGCTGTCAGGTGTGGCCACCTTTCATGGAATCCTGAGACCCTCCCTCCTGTTATCAGTGGTGGGCAGAGGAGCTGGTGGGAGCTCCTCCCTGGGTGGAGGACTGCAGCCAGAGACACAGCAGGCTTACTGAACCTCTGACTGCAGCCCTTGAAATCCAGCCTGAGCCTCTGGTCTGGCAGAGCTTCTTTGCTTATTGCCTTGGCCATAGTTACAAGGCAATGGGCTCAGGCTGTTCCCCTGTTGGGGTGAAGGGGCCAGTGGCACGGCTGTTGTGAGAGCAGGAGGACACCTGTGAACAGAAACACAGGAAACCTCTTGTCAGGGCCAGGATAGGGTGAGGAAAAGGAATTAAAACTATCCTAACAGAAACCAGGGCAGAGGGAAAGGGGAAAATGTCTATTGTCAGCAGAAAAGGGGAGATTTTTCCTGAAGAAAAGAAAGGGAAAGAGAACAGAAGCACAGTCGGATGTGCTGTGCTATGTTTTTGACGTTAGAAGGTCTTGGAGGACTTATCAATGTCCAGATTGGAAGCTTCTTTCTTGGGGAATTGCTAGCAGCATCCTCCTGACACATCACAGCCTGGATGTCCACAGGTCTGTGGAGCATGACGCCTGTGTATAGGATTTAGTAGATTAAATTTAAGATTTAGTGAGAGTGCAAGAGATACTCAACAGCAACTGGGGCAGTTTGTTTTCTCCCCTGGAAGAGCTCATTCCTGGAAAATGCTACGGAAGCAAAAGAGACGGCAAAGAAACTCTGCAAACTCCAAAAAAGGAAAGCCAGCAGAGGCAGTTTCTGCCCCTGGCAGCAGCTGCCCTGTGTCCTGGGGCACAGGGATGGCGAGGGACTCTGTGCACAGGCAGGGCTGTGCTGCACTTGCTTGTCAGTGAGTCTGTGTCTGGGTGTGTTGGGGTGGTGCCGGCTGGAGTGTGTGTGTATCTTCTTGATGTGCACATCTACAGTGTCCACGGGGTCTCTGCATTTCCTGCTGTCACTGCTCCCTTTTCCTGACACGTGGGAGCTGGCAGTGACCCAGCTCGTGGTCCTGTTCCCAGGGGAGTGGGTTGCCCTGAGCAATAGGCAGGCAGCCTGACATCAGGGCAGTGTGACTGTGGAGCCATTTCCTCTGCTTTTACCATTTGAGCTGAGCTATCCCTCCTTCTCTGATGGTGTGTGTGGGCTGGCTGCCGGTGTCTGATGCCCTGCATCTTTCTGTGCCTCTCTGGAAGGGACACGCTGAGCACAGGGAGGAAAAGGGCAGCACCTCTGACTCACTCCAGTCTTGGCACGTTCTCCAAGACCCAGGTCCCAGCATCCAAAGGGTCAGGAGGGAACTGCAACCCCTCTCCTCTGTGGCAGGAGTTACCTGTGAGATGCCGGGCTCCTGGGCATGTCTGTGGGGCTGCTTTTTCTCTGCTGTTCCCAAGGTGGTACCTGCAGCTCTGACCCACTCCCTGCGCTTGGCAGCAGTCATTTGCTTTCCGGAGGCAGCTTGGTATTAAATATCCTGCCTGACACAATAATGGAGAGAAAATGAACAAATTCCATTAGCAGTTGGCGATCCCTTCAGGGTCTGCGTTGGAGAGAGGACGGAGCCTGTATTTTTAGATAGAATGCAATGTAACTTACTGGCTCTCTCAAAGCTGGGGAGTAGATAACCAAGGAGGGAGAGAGGGGACATCAGGCTCAGGTTTCAGCCGAAGTGCCGGGCTATGGCAGCACGAAAGGGCAGGTCCGGTCCAGACGTGGCTGTGAGTATACAACGCACTTCTCCTTCATGCCCACAGAGACCTCTGCTTTGCTTTTCTGCTTGCTTTCTGCCTGTAGTCTCTGCTGCTGGGCGTGCTGGGGCTTTAGGAGCCCCTTTGCTGCTGGACCATGTAGAATTTTACCATTTTAATCTTCAGAGCTACACGTGTGCTCCATGGGTGGCAGAGCCTGGCTGAGCTGTGCTTTGCTTTCCCCAGGGGTTTGCTGTCCAAGGGCTGTGCTGTGGCTGGCGTGCTGGCAGCATAGCTGAGGAACTGCCTTGTCCTCAATCCCAACCTGAGAAGCAGAGACTTCTAGCAGGGTCCGGAGTTGGAAAAGCTCTTTGCATTCAGCCTGTTGCTTGAAGCTGTCAGTGTTTCCCCACTGGACCCCAGACAGCTGGCGGGGCTCGGAGTGTGAATGTGCCCTCCTAAGCACAGCGCTGGGGTTGCCTCCTGCCCCTTGCAGTCAGTGCTCCCGTGTGAGCAGAGCAGAGCTCTGAGAGGCTGCCTCGCGTCTCCTCTGTGCCCACACACCTCTCCGAGCCACAGCTCTGTCCCTGATGGACAGGGCTGTCCTCTGAGGTGGCAGTGAGCAGAGCCAGCTGGCGCAGAGGTCGTGCCAGCAGCGCGTGTTCCCCTGGCACGCGCGGGCTGCACCAGGATGGGCACTGAGGTTCTGCCCCCTGCCCCTGTCCTGGAGGGGCTATGGCATCCTCCACTGCAGCAGGAGCCCGGGATGAGCTCTGTTCCCAGCCCAGCAGGGCCAGGGCACCCTGTCTGTGGGCCTTCCATCTGCAGGGGATAGCAGGGTCCTGGTGGGCACCGGACAGGCTGTATTTCTCTGGGTAGGAAGGTCAGGCAGAAAGGATGAGCTGGGAGAGGCAGGTGGAGGAGAGTAGAAGTCATTTGAGTTCTGCTGCTCCAAAGTTCCAATTCTGATATCTGAGACTGCAAAGAGAAGGGAAGAACCGGTTTGGTACATCATCCTCCCTAGGTCTGACTCCAGTGCTTTTGTCTGTGGCTGTGTTGCTTCCAACTCCTGTCCAGGAGCTTCCTAGCCCTGGGTGATCCTCTGCAACCAGACAGTGGGCACTTCAGGATGGCCTGGAGTGGCAGGATGGAGGCTCTCCTAGCACAGGAGGTCCCTTGGTCAGTCTCAGTGTGAGTGGTACAAGAAGGCTTCTGATTTTTCTCTTGGAGCCGAGGACAAAGGACTGTGTCTTGCATCCCTGCCATGGATATCTCATGGCTCTTGGCTGCAGAGAGTCCTTTGGGATGGCCTGAGCAGGCAGGCACCTGTCCAAAGTCCCAGACTCACAGACCCACATCCCTGCATTTCCACCCCGTTCTCCAGCTTCTGGTGAGCCATGCCATTGTCTTCATTTGCTGCCTCACACTGCTAAGTAGTGCTGCTTCACGTGTTGCTGTGCCTTGCCTGGGCTGGCTGTGGTGTAGCAGTGCAGGGAGGCACTGTCAGGAAAGAGAGCTGTGACTTTCACAGCTGCAAGATGCTCATCTGGGGCCAGTTCCTGAGTCCACCACTGTGGCTACCCAGTGGCGTCTGGAGGAGGGCAGGGGTGGGCTCACCACAGCTCCATCTCTGCAGTCCCTCAGCCCAGACACAGGGGGTTTTCTGGGCCAAGGGAGGCTGCCATGGTGGCAGGAGCTCCCTCTCTACTGTCCCCACAGTGCTGGGATGAGCTGCAGACCTACTGCTCCATCATCTGGATGTTCTTCACTTTAAGTCCAGGTCTCAGCCCTCTTTCTTCCTGTCTGATTTGGGGTAGCTCAGTCTGTCCCAGCAGTTCCTATTGTGACCTGCCTGGCCTCTGCCCTCTCTGCCTGGTCTCTGTAGTTGTGTTCTCTGCAGCAGAGCGAAGAGCTGACCCAGTGCTGGTGGTGGGGGAGAACAGCAGGACTCTGAGTTTCATGCTTTTTCTTTTTGTCCCCAAGGCCGATGCTGCAACCAGTTTCTTGAGAGCTGCAAGATCCGGGAATCTGGACAAAGCCTTGGATCACCTCCGGAATGGGGTAGATATTAACACCTGTAACCAGGTAGGTGAAACCCACAGGGCTTCTCGTACCATCTCAAATTCATGTGAGAATGTCACTGACCAGAAGGCAGATCTGGAGCGCTTTTCTTTGGGGCCAGGAGGGCAGCAATAGCTATAAACATCTGGGGAGCCTGGATATACTGGCTGGAGCACAGCAAAGGGCATTAACAGGTAAGCAGAGAGGGCTCCTTTAGTATGATAAGCAACTGGGACATCTGGAAGGGGCTCAGCTGCTTCTCAGAGGACTGAGCAGGGAGCTGTGAAGAGCAGCACAGTGCCTGGAACATCACAGGAGTGGCTCTTGGGGAATATTCCCTTTGCCTGCAGTGCTCAGGCTTTCAGATTCCCAGGAGCTGCAGCTGATCACAAGCAGGGAATGTTTGCAAAATGCCAGCAGTGGTGTTTTGGGAGGTGTTGGGCAGGAGGAGTCCTCCTTATCCAGAGCAGAGACAGGTCAGCTCAGGAACAAAGAGCTGCAGGCACCAAGCACTTGTTTGCACATCATCGTCGGAACATTTTGTACCTGTGTAGCTGCCAAATGCGAGTGGCTGAGCCTGAACTGGGGCAGGAACAGGCTCAGGGGGCTTGGCCTGAGCAGGGGGAGCAGGCAGGCATTGTCGGCTGCTTTCTGGAGCAGGGGTGGTGCTGGGGAGGCTGACCCAGCAGGGAGCACCAATGCACCCTCACCTGCCCCAGTATCAAGTCCCCAGACCAAGGGAAGGTCAGCCCTGTGGTTTGTGCCAGTGGCCAGTGCAGTTACTTGCTCCCCCAGGCACAAGCAGAGCCCACCATGGGTGCTCCCTCATTTCTGAAAGCAAGCCTAAGAGCAGAAGGAGGTTTTGTACATCCACTGGTCCTGTAACTCTCTAGTGCACAGGAATATGTGGTTCTGGAGAGGGCTCTTCTGGGGAGGGCTCTGCAGAGAATTACAACAGAGTGACCCAGCCACAAGCTAAAAATGATGGCTTTGAACTTCTTCCTCACCCAGAGAGATGGTCAGTCACCAGCTGTCTCCACTGACTGGCTTCAAGTCCTGTCTCCAGCCAGATTTCTGGTGCTGATGAGGAGATTAACACTTGGATGGGGAGTGAGTGGCTACAGCAGTACGAGGCTCTTCTCTCAGTGATGCCTTTGCACTGGTTCCTGCCATCTCCCAGAGGTTAGATGGCACTTTGGGGTTTCGTTCTGAGGAATATCAGACCTGTGGGAAAGGTCCAACCTCACATGTCCTGTATAGAATAAAGAGGGATATATGTGGTCAGACCTATCCCACAGGCCCTGTATTCTTACTCAAGTGCAGAGACCTTGACATGCCATCTGATCTTCATCCCACCGAGTTCATCCCCTCCAACTGCTGCCATCTGCATCAGTGTCTTCATCCTCCACCTCGTGTTTCAAATTCCAGCATGCTCCCATCTCATCCACAAGGAGCTGGATGCCTGAGGATGAGTGCACCTTGCTGCCAGGACTCTCACCGGTGGGGAACAGCCCTGGGCTGGCACGTGGGTGCAGGGAGATGTCCCTGTTGGGGTGGCCAGCCCCGATGGACAGTCCCTGCCTTGGGGTGGGCTGAGTGCAGGGTCTGTGTTTTTCTGTAGAGCTGCATTTGTCACACAGGCAGCCAGGGACTGGGATTTCTGGGAAGTGTTTGCAGCACTTGGTGAGGAGAATACAGCACCTTTCAAATCACACACATCCTGTGGCGGTTTTGGGTCAGATGAGCTGTCAAACCAAAGCAAATGTGCAAAACAGCCTGTGTTGTTCCTGGAGCAGAAATACCAACGGGCCACCTATGGAAACAACCTTCTGCAAATGTTGTCCTTATTGCTGTTAGGACAGAGAATTATTTGTCACAGGTTTTCAGCATTCAAAAGGTTATTTATGAATCCTTTGTGCAAAAGGGCATATGGGCTGAGGAGAGCATCCGAGCATCTGGGGTCTTGCACTCCAGCTGCTGGTTACAGGAGTGTAGCTGAGAAAAAGCCTGCACGTCTGTGGCCACTTACCCTTGTGAGGCAATGGTGTCAGTGATCATTTGCATGAGGTTGTGTGGGTGTGTCTTCATCAAAGAGGCTGGGCTCGGTCAGAGAAGGTGGACTCAGCCTAGTCAGACCTGGCTGGGGGTGTTTCCTATCAGTGACCGCATTCTGTGGGTGTTGCAGCACTTCCACTTCATTTCCCCGAGGTAACAGGCCTTTTGTGCTTGAGTCTTGAGGGAAGGTGGAGTTGGTATGGTGAGGAAGGCCGTGGGGTTTTGTTCTTGTTGCTGTGATGAGAGTTGAGCAAAAGGGTCTGTTACTCCAGCTGTGATCCTGGACAATTGGTGCTTAGAATGAGAAAGGTGGAAAACCCTTTTTCACTCTGACAACACTTGAAGCTGTTCAGAGTTAAACTGGAGTATTGAGGGCTGGAACTGAAGCCTCCTTGAGCATTTTCTGCTCCCCTTCCTGTATTCAGGGGTTGAAGCATTTCTGTCAACTGACATTCCAGTCAGGAGTCCAAGCAGATGGTTGGGAGGTGGAGTACTTGGGCAGGAGCTCGTGTCCCTCTGCCATGTGACAACACAGTGCAGGGGTGAGTAAACCAAGTGCATCCACCTGGGAGAAGTGAGGGACAAGGAGGGAAAGTGGCACCTGCAGGTATTTAGCCTCTTTGTTTACATCTGGGAAGTGGAAGAGGGTATCAGAAATAACAATACATGCTCTCCTAGTAGCCTTGAGGATGCTGCCTGGCCTGGCACCTCCTTCTGACAGCCCAGGGATGCTGAAGGGGCACTGACCAGCTCTCTGCTTCTTGTGTTCAGGTTCCACATGTAGGAAAAAGGCAAACTAAACTGGGACACACACAGAGATGTTCCTGAGAAGTCACTTGAGCTCTTTGGAAACTTTCTGGAACTGGAAGAGCTTAGCAGTGGCACAGCCTACACCTTCTGTGCACCCTTTGCTGCAGCTGAACTCTGGGGCAGCAAAGCCAACCATGGGCTGCAGGATGGGGTGTTGGTGGGCAGACTGAAAGACAGGAAGAAGCTAACTGCTAGACTGGAAGCTCTTGAACTCTTAAGAATTAAATTTGGCTGCTGCTTGATAAAATCATTGTCCCAGGCAGGGCTTCTCACTGTATGTCTGGCCGTGTAAATGTTAAATTTAAGGTTTGTATGTGCATTTACACAGCAGCTGTGGTGCATCCTTGTTTTGGGCTGTGCACAAAGCTCAGCTCTGTGCTTTCGTGGTGAAAAGCCTGACTGTGAGGAGGTGAAAAGCCAATTGAGCCAAGACAGGAGTTGACATCAGGGATGTGTCATGAGCAGGGAGGACTGAGGCAGTGCCTGTGCCTTGAGCACACAGGCATTGAGCTGTGGTACCCACCCATCCGTAGGCAAACACCTACAGGGTCTGCATGTTTTGGTCATGGAGAAACCTCCAGCATTAGTCAGCAGCTCAGTGTTCAGCTGCATGAAGTTCTCCTGGCAGCTTGAAACCACTGGTGTGCTGGATCTCAAAGCAGGGCTTGAAGGCTCCTGCTCCCACCAGCCTGGACTTTCTCCAGCATGGACCAAGTGCCTGCAGTCGTGTCTGCACAGGAGCTCACAGCAGGGTGCTCCCCAGAGAGCCTCAGCCCCAGATGGTGACTAATTCCTCTCCCCTTTGCCCCCTCCAGAACGGGCTGAATGCCTTGCACTTGGCCTCCAAGGAGGGCCACGTGAAAATGGTGGTGGAGCTGCTGCACAAGGAGATTGTTTTGGAAACAACGACCAAGGTAAGAGCAAGGGAGCCTGGCCCCTTTGGCCACGGCTCCACACCCTGACCCTGCTGCCAGACACGCTGGCAGTAGCTGAGCAGTGAATCCCATGGTTTGCTGTCAGCCCCCAGAGAGCCTGTGCCAGTGGCAGAGCTGCTGGGCTGGGACCTGGGATCTGGGGCCAGGCTCTGGGTGCAGCACAGCCAAAGCCATGCTGGGCATCTCCAGGTGGGTGTGAGGTGCCTCTCCCCTGCTGGGGCCTCTGTGAGCTTGAGAGAGGAGTAACATAACCCACAACTTGTGCTAGTCTGTCTTACTAACAGCTCCTGCTGGCAGGGGCTGCTGGCTCAGTGCAGCTCTCGCTGCCTCGGGGCAGCCCCTGCGTGGGGCAGCACCGAGGTGGCCTCAGTACCTCTGCCACAAGCCTGGAGAGCTCTGGTGCTCCATAAAAAACATCTTGTTCACTCGTGCATCACCACAGAGGGGTGTGGTTCTCGCTTGGTGACAAGCAAGACAAGGGCACAAGCAGGCAGGGCTGACAAATGAGCATCCTCCTGCACTGCCTGAAGGGCTGTGAGAACAGGAGGAGGCCACACTTGCCACCTCCCTGGTGCTCTTGCAGGGCTCTGGACACAGAGCAGAGCCTGGCATTGTGCCACACCACCCAACGGCACGAGTTGGATGAGCCCGTGTCTGCATTTTCCATCCTGCTCATCATCCCTGGGGTCTGCTGGCATGCCTTGGCTGCCAGGACACACACTGCAGCTTTGCCTGAAGACTGCCAGTTCAGCTCCCCCATCCTCCCTCCCCTTCTCCTCTCTCCGTGCTGGAGATGCACAGTGCCTGACAGTGCATACAGCTCCTGCTGCCAGCAACTTCATGGGAGAGATGAAATCACTCCCTTCCCTGGCCAGCATGGGAAGGGTGGCTGGCTGCTCTGCGGCAGGGATGGGATATGGAGCGAGGGCTGCGTGGCCCCCCAGAGGCTTCCTTGGCCAGCTGCTCTGTTTGCATACCTGTTAGCACACGTCAGGCCCATCTTCCCCTGCCATCCTGGGCTGCTTCAGCCCCTGAGCCCTGCCCTGTGGTGTCTTTCAGAAGGGAAACACAGCCCTGCACATTGCTGCCTTGGCTGGACAGCAGGACGTGGTCCGGGAGCTGGTGAACTATGGGGCCAACGTCAACGCACAGTCACAGGTAGAGTGACCTGGTCTGGAGTGGGGAAGGCACTCACCATGTGTGGGGGTCGTGTCCTCGTGGTGGGCACTGTGCCCAGCGTGGGCACTTCAGCAGCCCTCTGCAGTTTCTCTCAGGTTCTGTTCAGGGGCACAGACTGCTCTGCCAGACTCCTGAAAGGAGATGAGCATTCCAGTAGTGTGGGGGGAGACTTGAGGCACAAGGGGAGACCAACATGGTCCCTGCTGAGGGAGTCCCTGGCAGCACACCCAAGCATGCAGAACTTGTCCTGGGAGGACTCGTGGCTGATGCCTCCCTGGCACAGCTGTGACACCTCCAGCAACCTCTGCAACTCCACACACTGGGCCTCCTTTGTACTCTCTTCCTTGGACCTGGTGGGATTGCAAGCTCTTTAGATTTTGCCTGATGGGAGAAATGTCCCTGAAACTGGGAAGAGTAGTGGCAGTGAGCAGAAGGCAGTGTCTCCTGGGTTGACTCTGATGAAGCATCACCTGGGTTTTTTTTCTGTATGTGTGGAGCCTGGGCTCCAAATCCCTGTGATTGCTTCACCATTGCCAGTTTTGGGGTTTTTTTGCCTTTTCACACCCACACTGGCATGCTTTTGCCCCAGTTCAGTGAGCTGGGGGTGTGGGCGTTGATGGTGTCTGCAAGGAACTCGAGAAACTCAAAGAAGAGTTGTGTTGATGGTCATGGCCCTGTGTTTGCAGAAAGGCTTCACGCCTCTCTACATGGCAGCGCAGGAGAACCACCTGGAAGTGGTGAAGTTTCTGCTGGAAAATGGAGCCAACCAGAATGTAGCCACAGAGGTGAGATCCTTGAGGAGGAGCCTATGGCCCTACTTGTGGGGGCTGCTGTGGGATGTGCTGGCTCCTGCCATGGCTCCTTGGCTCTCCGCCTCTTACCTGCCTCTCCTTGGCAGGATGGCTTCACACCACTAGCTGTGGCTCTCCAGCAAGGGCACGAGAATGTGGTTGCTCACCTGATCAACTATGGGACGAAGGGCAAGGTCCGCCTGCCCGCCCTGCACATCGCAGCCCGCAACGATGACACTCGCACAGCTGCTGTGCTGCTGCAGAATGACCCCAATGCCGACGTCCTCTCCAAGGTGTGTGCTTTTCCCATGCTGTCTCTGGGAGCTTCCCCACGTCCCCAGGGAGAACAGCAGCTTGGTATGCTGTATTTATCCATCCTTTCAGCAGGGAGCATTTGTCTCGCTTGGCTGATCCCACCTTCTTTCCCCTAGACTGGATTCACCCCCCTGCACATTGCAGCCCACTATGAGAACCTCAGCGTGGCCCAATTGCTGCTGAACCGTGGAGCCAGTGTCAACTTCACACCCCAGGTGAGTGCAGAGTACAAAGCTACTGGGGCTAGAAGTGTTACCCAAGGGGTGGACTCACGTTGGACAGTCTATCGAGGATGGTCTCCTGTGGGAGGGACCCCATGGGAGCAGGGGAAGGACTCAGAGCTGTGGCTCCCCTGCAGACCATGGTGAAGACCGTGGTGAAGCAGGTTGTCCCCCTGCACTCCTATCCATGCAGGTGCAGCAGCAGCTGCCAGGGTATGCTGGAGAGGTGGGACCATGCATCAAGTAGCACAAATGCATGTCTGGGGCATGCATGTTGCAATTAGCAAACAGCATAGGCCTTTTCTTCTGTGCCTTCCTTTTGTGGGAAGTAGCCATGCATCCATGTGAAAGTTCATGTGAGACCTTGTGTCCAGGCTGAGGGAAAGCTGGTGCTGTCACTGCAGGGCAGAGCTCACAGCCCCTGCAGTTGGGGTACCTCTTCTGGATCCATGGATGCAGCCCAATCCATGAGCTGGTGCTTTCCCGAGAGCTCTGTGTAGCTTCTCTCTGCAGTCTTTAACTGCACAGCCCTCTCCCCCAACCCTGTTACGCAAGCTGTTCCCCTGTGCCATCCCTGGGCAGGGACACAGCTCTTGCTGCCCTCTCTCCTTTGTTCACCCCTTGCCTCCTTGAAAGAGGAGGGTCTGCTCACTGTGACACCCTGCTGCTCCCCCTGGCAGAACGGGATCACTCCCCTGCACATCGCCTCCCGCCGGGGCAACATCATCATGGTGCGGCTGCTGCTGGACCGCGGGGCCCAGATAGAGACAAGGACCAAGGTGAGAGCACTCCTGAGCACAGCCCGTGTGTGCAGGGGCTGTGTCCCTCCCTGAGCTCCCTGTGCCCGCTGCTTATCCTGCAAGGGTCCTGCTGGGGTTGAGAGGGAAGGTGCCTGATGCACCTGGTGAGGGGATGGACCAGGTTTTCTGCTGGCATGTGTAGAGGTGAGAGGTGAGAAGAACCATGTAGCTGCATGGCTACAAGGGTGTAGCCCTGGGGCTTGAGGGCAGACTCAGTTTTGCCTTATTTTGCAAACAAGTTTAAAGTCCCTCCTCTGCCTGAGGGAACCCTGCCCTTCCTTGCCGTGCTGAGCCCTTGCACGTTCTCTCTCCCCAGGATGAGCTGACCCCACTGCACTGTGCAGCCCGCAATGGACACGTGCGAATAGCAGAGATCCTCCTGGACCACGGGGCTCCCATTCAAGCCAAAACGAAGGTACCTGTGTGACAGTGGGGCTGTGTTTGGTGCCAGGTCCCAGGGCAGCACAGGGGGGGATCAAGCTGTGCACAGTTGCTGGATGGCATCTGTGGCTGGGTTGGGGCTTTTTTGACCTGCCAAGGAATAAGGAGCTTCCTGACCTACTTGGCCCCTGAAGGAGTCCTTTGCCTGAGGGCAAAGAAACTGAGAAGGGGATGGTCAGGGAAGAGCCTGCCCCATGGCCACAGCTCGTCAGGCTTTGCCTCACACTCAGCACTGTTCCCCTGTAAGTCAGCGAGGGATTTCAGGGCTCCTCTGTGGTGGCACCCCAGGGATGCAGTGGCTGGGGGTGCTGGGCAGGGGCTGGGGGTGTGTGTGGTGCCCCTCCCGGCCCACCCTGAGGCCCCTCTCTGCCTGGCAGAACGGGCTGTCTCCGATCCACATGGCTGCCCAGGGGGACCACGTGGACTGCGTGCGCCTGCTCCTGCAGTACAGCGCCGACATCGACGACATCACCCTGGACCACCTGACGCCGCTGCACGTGGCCGCGCACTGCGGCCACCACCGCGTCGCCAAGCTGCTGGTGGAGAAGGGGGCCAAGCCCAACTCCAGAGCCCTGGTGAGCCAGGAGGGGCAGGGGGGCTGGGGTGCAGAGGGAGGGGGTGTTCCTGCAAGTGACTGCTCATCTGCTTGTCTGCAGAATGGCTTCACGCCCCTCCACATTGCCTGCAAGAAGAACCACATCCGTGTGATGGAGCTGCTGCTGAAGACGGGTGCCTCCATCGATGCCGTCACAGAGGTAGGTGGGTTGAGCCCAACCTCAGCTCTCACACCACTGCCTGTGCAGACCGGGCAGTGTGGCAGGAGTGGCATCTGCCACTCTCCAAGAACCCTTCTTGGAGCTCTATGCAGCTCAGGACCTGCTGAACCTGGCAGCGTCTGTCTGCAGGGCAGGGAGATACAGGAGAGACAGCAGCTCTCTGTGTTCCCCACACTCACCTGCCAGGCTCCTGGAGCAGGCTGGGGACTCAGGTTTTGCCTCTGTGCTGGAACACGCCCTGAGGAGAGGGAGGAGGGAGTGGGAAGAGGTGTTGACAAGGCCATCAGTCCCATCTTGGCTCCTGGCCTCTTTCTCTTCACAGTCTGGCCTGACACCCCTGCATGTGGCTGCCTTCATGGGGCACCTGCCCATCGTCAAGACCCTGCTGCAGCGTGGAGCCTCTCCTAACGTGTCCAACGTGGTGAGTACCCATCCTGGCTGGGGCTCTGGTTGCTCAGCATGTCGGGAGCAAGCAGAATGTGAGAACTGCACAGGTCCTGCACCCTCTGAGCAGTCTCTGGTGCCCTCTGCTTTGTGCTGGCAGGAGAAACTAGTAGGGGCCAGGCAAGGTTGCAGGTACTGCCCTTCTCTGCTCAGAGCAGAGGAATGAATGCAGCAAGGCATATCCCCTCCTTCAACCTCACCACTTTATCCTGTCCTTGGTGCAGAAAGTGGAGACGCCCCTACACATGGCAGCCAGAGCTGGGCACACAGATGTGGCAAAGTATCTGCTGCAGAACAAAGCCAAGGCCAATGCCAAGGCCAAGGTAGGTACAGAGAACCTCTGGGAATAGCCAGTGCTGGTTTCTTCACTCTCACCTGGCCATAGTCCAGCCTGCAGGTGCTTTGGCATGGCAAGAAAGAATTGGTTCAGGTCTGCCCAGACAGCTTCCTTGCCTCCCTTGCAGGATGACCAGACTCCTCTGCACTGTGCTGCACGCATCGGCCACACTGGCATGGTCAAACTCCTGTTGGAGAATAATGCCAACCCCAACCTGGCCACCACAGCAGGGCACACGCCCCTGCACATCACTGCCAGAGAGGGGCACATGGACACGGCCCTGGCCCTGCTGGAGAAGGGGGCTTCACAGACCTGCATGACCAAGGTAGGCCACTGAGTCCATGGCCATGGAAGGCATCACCCAGCTGGGCCACGGCTGGGCAGGCTGGTGGCACAGTGTCCCTGTTGCAGGAGGGGCAGCCTCCTCCTGTGTCACAGCGTGCCCTAGCACTCTTCTCATCTCTGCCATCCTGTGATGGGCTGACTTTCTCCTCAGAAAGGATTTACCCCTCTCCATGTAGCAGCCAAGTATGGGAAGGTGGATGTGGCAGAGTTGCTGCTGGCACATGATGCCCACCCCAATGCAGCAGGGAAGGTGAGTGCTGCTTCTGCAGCAGTGAGAGGAGTGGTGTAGTATGGGGAGAGGCTTTGTCTCACCTGTCTGTACCCTCTGCCCCTCTGTAGAACGGCCTGACCCCCCTGCACGTGGCTGTGCACCACAACAACTTGGAGATTGTCAAGCTGCTGCTTCCCAAGGGGAGCTCCCCACACAACTCAGCCTGGGTGAGTCCGGGCTGGGTGTCCCTGGGGATGTGGGGAGGTGTTGTGTGTTGAGTGCTTGCCAGTCTGGGGCCAGCACTGCCCCTCAGCCCTGGCACTCGGGCAATGTGCAAGGGACCACCAGCCTCTTGCCATGCCTGCTGCTCATGCCTGCCTGTCCTTGCACCACACATGGGGCAGGCAGGGTGCCAGACAGTAATGCTGCTCCAGCAGATAAGCTGTGTCAGGGATGGTCCCTGCTGGCAGTGTGGTGGCTGCTGTGTGGGGATCGTGTTTCCATGGCAAGTCCTGCAGAGCAGCGCTGCGTTCTGGCAGTTTGGGAAACCACACACGAATGTTTTCACGCAGCTATGAAGCACTGAGTCAGAAAACCCACGAGCCTGTGAGACCCACCTCTCCCTGCCTGAGCGTGGGGAGCATCTCCCCACAGAGCAGACCAGCAGTCACCTCGCTTTCTGTGCTGTCTGCAGGAGCTACATCCCAAAAACAGCCAAGTGGCTGCTGGTGCCAGCCCTCCCCATCTGGCACTCTGCTCTGCCCTGTGCAGGCTGGGCAGACGTGCTGGGCAGGCACTGGGAGCAGCCGGTCCCAGTGCCAGCCCCACACTGGTCTGCGTCACCAGCAGCCTGCACGTCCCCCCTGGGCACGGGTGCCTGCCAGCTGCTCTGTGCCTGCAGCGTGGCACAGGGGCAGTGCTCAAGGCCCTGCAGTCTCTGCCTGAATACTAATGCTGCCTACTGGGAGTTGAGCTCAACTGCTCAGCCAGGCACGTTCCAGGAGGTGTCTGTCTGCCCCAGCCTCCCAAAGCTCCCCAAGGCTGCACACTGCTGCAGAAACTCGTGTGTGGAGAACTCCAGGACAGCCCATACTGGCTGAACTTGGAGCAGATGGTCTTTGAAACCCCTGTGCTGATTTGGCTGGAGGAGGGGGGTTTAGCCTCAGTATCAGGGCTGGTTGATGTCAGGGAGATGGTTTGGGAGCATCCCTGAGCTTCATGAGCAACCAGGAAGGGCAGACTGGGTCTGCAGAGTGGCAGCTCCTGTCCCTGCTGAGCACTGCAAGGAGCCTCTGTCCCCACAGAATGGGTACACACCCCTGCACATCGCTGCCAAGCAGAACCAGATGGAGGTGGCCAGCAGCCTGCTGCAGTACGGGGCTTCTGCCAACGCCGAGTCCGTGCAGGGGGTCACTCCCCTGCACTTGGCATCCCAGGAGGGCCACGCAGACATGGTGGCCCTGCTTTTCTCCAAACAAGCCAACGGCGACAAAGGCAACAAGGTCAGTTGTCCCCATGTGTGCTGCTGGACTGGAGGTGAATGGGCAGGCACAGAGCAGCACACTGGGTGCAGGTCCAGGGCTTGGTGCCTCCCTGTGCTGGGGACCAGTGTGCTGGCCACAGCACAGCATCGGTCAGTTTGCCAGGCTGGAGACCTGGCGGTGTCAACTGGTGGAGCTGCCGCTGTGCTGAGACCTCCTCTCTTTGCAGAGTGGCCTGACTCCTCTCCATCTTGTGGCCCAAGAGGGGCACGTGCTGGTTGCTGATGTGCTGGTGAAACATGGAGTCACAGTGGATGCAGTGACCAGGGTAAAGTAGCACATTGACCCTGGCTGTGTGAAAAACACGAGGAAACTATCCCAAGGCCTGTTCCAGAAGGAGCATTGCTTTTCTTTCTCTTTTTGCAAGAGAATTCTCTCTCACAGGCTTTCTTACCATTTTGCCTGTGTCTGGGGGACTCTGCCTCCCCTACCCCTCCATCTCCCTAGAGGGATGGTTCTTACCTCCTCCCACAGTCCACTTCTGTACCCCTGGGTATAGTGTGGTCTGCAGTGAGCCCTCTGCCCTGGTCTTGGGCTCTCAGGAAACATCCACACATGTGCTTCATCCTTCATGCATGGGGGCTTGCCTGTGGGATGAGCATATCCAAGCCAGAAGAGCAGGAAGCGCTGCTGAGGACAGTCTGATACCTGATCTTGTGTTTCAGATGGGCTATACCCCACTGCATGTGGCCAGCCACTATGGAAACATCAAGCTGGTGAAGTTTTTGCTGCAGCACCAAGCTCACGTCAATGCCAAGACTAAGGTACAGAGACGTCCTGTGCTCCAAGCACCCTTCTGCCCTGGGCAGTGCATGCAGGTTGATGGGGAAGGGAGCTGCCCTCGTCCTCCAGGCACAATGTGAGCCCTGGGGACATTTCTGGGGCAGCAGGCTCCCAGAACTGACGGCAGCACCCTCTGTCCTCCCTGCAGCTGGGCTACACGCCCCTGCACCAAGCAGCACAGCAGGGCCACACAGACGTGGTGACGCTGCTGCTGAAGCACGGGGCCTCTCCCAACGAGATCAGCACGGTGAGTACGATGCTGTCCCGCACCCCTCAGCCCGTGGCCAGCTCAGGCTGTTGCTGCTGACCCAGAGTCTCCTCCTCGTGCAGAACGGCACCACTCCCCTGGCCATCGCAAAGCGGCTCGGCTACATCTCTGTCACCGACGTGCTCAAGATCGTCACAGAGGAAACTGATATCCCGGTGAGCCCTTCTGGGTGCTGGGGCCGGGTCCCTGTGGAGGAGGGCTGGGGCTGGGAGCAGCCTGGGAAGGGTCTGCAGCTGGGAAGGGGCTGCAGATATCTGTGCTGGCCTCCTCTGACCCCGTCCTGCCCCGCTCCCACAGCCAGTTGGTGACAAGCACCGCATGAGCTTCCCGGAGACTGTGGATGAGATCCTGGATGTCTCCGAGGATGAAGGTGAGGGGCAGGAGTCGGGTGGCACCATCCCAGAGGTCTGCTGGCTGGGTCAGTGTGGCAGGCAGCAGCCACAGGGATGGCACTGGTGTTCCTGCTGGCCGGGCTGGGGGAGATGTGTGGGCCCTGCAGTGGTCTTGCAGAGAGGATGAGGGGAGCCTACCAGCCTCCTGGGATGGCACCTCCTGGCTTGGGTGCTTCCCTGCACTATGCAAGAGGGATTTACCTGGACCTCTCCATGATCCCATGCCCCAGGGCCAGTGTGTGGAGAGCCCTCGGCCATGCCGAGCCCACACTGTGCCCTGCTCTGCCGGGGGGTACCAGCTCCCAGCCCAGCTGTAGCTGGTCTGCTCCTGCACCCTCCCACCAAGACCTCACCTTTGCCTCTTCTTACTTTGCAGGCACTGCTCATGTCACAGTAATGGGTATGAAATGTGTCCCCCTGCCCCAGCTCAATGGCCCATCTCACCCCATGGCCACTAACCATCCGCACGCCATGTCCATCTGCTGAGCCTTGCCCTGCCCATCCATGTTCGTGCTGCTTGCTGTGGTGTGACTGCATGAATGGGCATCCTCCCACTCAGGAGGACTCTGACTCCCTGTCAGCCCCAGGCCCTGTCCCTGGCAGGCAGAGGAACCTGGTTCTGTGCCCCTCCACAACCACCCTGTGCCATGCTGGCCACAGCAGGGATTAACCTGAGAGCTCAAAGGTCTCCATGCTGCTGTGGTCCCCATCTCTGGGACACTTTATTTGCTTTGAGAGGTGTTGGACACCCTCCCAGAGGGCACTGGCAAGAGACAAACCCTGGTGAGCTCGTTAGCAGGTGTTAGTGGGCAGTGCTAACAGGGCTCTGTGCCTCCCCTGGGGATGCACTCCCAGTCCTGCCTACGCCCCTATCCCAGGCACCCGAGGGTAGGGTGTCCCCTGCAGGATCTGCTCAGTGTTTGGTGCTGTGAGGAAGGGGTCAGTGAGCAGCAGAGGCTCCTGATGGCTCCCTCAGCTCCTGTCCCACTAGCCCACCACATGGGCTCGCCTCGCCAGCAGACGTCCTCTGGCAGAGAGCAAACCCTCCGTGTCTGGCTGAGACCCAGGGCACAAGTGTGTGTGTCCAGGAGTGGGAGCAGGGATGGGCCCCGGCTCCAGCCCTGAGGAGGGATGTGACAAGGGCTGGATGTCTGTTTCCCGTGTCCATCCACCTCTGCATGCTGAGCCTGCTCTCGCTTTCAGAGGAGGAGCTGATTGCACCGAAACCCAGGACAGCTGATCTCAGAGAGCAGGAGGGCAAGAGGGAGATACTGGAGTTCATGACCATGACGACACTGGAGCAAACGTAAGACACACTGTATGGTGGGGAGGAGCAGGCAGAGGGCACAGGGCCAGCCTTGTGTTGGGCTGGGCTGGGCTGGGCTGCCAGTGGGGCAGAGACAGCTCTGGGCAAGGAATGGATCGCTGAGCCCCCACCAGCTGGCATGGCAGGCAAAGCTGGTCAGTGCTGTTCCTGCACCAGGCTGTGGGACTGCTGCTGAGTTTGCCTTTGTCCAGCAGCGCCAGGACTCTGTGGGGTTGAATGGGTGCTAAGGGACCCAGGTCTGCTGCTTCAGTAGCTGTCACTGATCTCTCTTGCCAGGGTGGAGTCTCCAGCTGTCCTGCAGGTCCCCTGTGTCCCACCTGAAACTGTGGTGACCAGAGCAGAGGAGACTGAGCAGGTAGGACCTGTGGAGACAGAAGCTGAGCAAGTCAGCCTGCTGCATGCACCCTCGGTGTCCCCACAGGAGGTGAGCATGAGACACAGCCTGCCACAGCCCCTCAGGCATTCCCTGCTGGGGGCAGATCCATCATCACAGAACCAAAGCATGGGGCGGGTGGTGGGCATTGTCCCCGTGGTACAGGACTGTCCAGGGACCACTGTGAGACTGCATAAGGGTGGGCAGGCTCAGCACCCCCAGATAGGAGCCTTTGCCCATGGGGTCTCTTTCCTGCCTTTCACAGCCCTCCAAGGAGTTCGACGAGGACTCCCTGATCCCCAGCAGCCCTGCCACTGAGACCTCAGATAACATCAGCCCGGTGGCCAGCCCCGTGCACACAGGGTGAGCGCCCAGCCTGTGCAGCACCTGTGCGTGCTCTGTGCACAAGCCAGCTGCAAGGTGACCACCTGCCCACGCCTCTGTGCCCTCCAGGTTCCTGGTGAGCTTCATGGTGGATGCCCGTGGTGGCTCCATGAGGGGCAGCCGGCACCACGGTCTGCGCGTGGTCATCCCCCCCCGTGCCTGTGCCGCTCCCACCCGCATCACCTGCCGCCTGGTGAAGCCCCAAAAGCTGCCTGCACCCCCACCCCTGGCTGAGGAGGAGGGTCTGACCAGCCGGATCATCGCCCTGGGGCCGGCGGGTGCTCAGTTCCTCAGGTGAGCACCGCAGGGACATAGAGCACATCAGTCATCCCTCAGGGCTGGGAGTCCATCTGGGCTCCTCTGGAGTCTCTACCATCTGTGGCAAGACTTCTGCCCATCTCTGCTTCTCAGGGGTTGGTGGAGGAAATGCCTCACCTCTGGCCAGGGGTGGGTCCTTGCAGAATCATCAGTGTCAGGAAAAGCCCTGACCAGCCTCATCCCATTGCAGAGCCCCATTGCCCCGAGAGAGGGGAGTCAGCAGTTCTGCCCTCTTCCCCCGGCAGCTGCACAGCATGGGCTCTGCCCAGGACCACCTTGCTGCCTGCGTGTCCTGGTGGCAGCACGTGGGTGCCAGTGTTCTTTCTCTTGCTGTCTGCAGCCCCGTCATTGTGGAGATCCCCCACTTTGCCTCGTACGGGCGCGGGGACCGCGAGCTGGTGGTGCTGCGCAGCGAGAACGGCTCTGTGTGGAAGGAGCACCGCAACCGCTATGAGGAGAGCTACATGGACCAGCTGCTCAATGGCATGGACGAGGGTGAGGCTGCGGGGCAGGCAGGGGCCCCACGCTGCTTGGCTCCCTGCAGGCAGGGCTGTGGTGGTGGCCTGTGACAGCCCAGGCTTGGTGTGTGAGCACTGACTGAGGTACACTGCCCCTGCAGAGCTGGAGAGCCAGGAGGAGCTGGATAAGAAGAGGGTCTGCCGCATCATCACCACTGACTTCCCTCTCTACTTTGTGGTCATGTCCCGGATTTGTCAGGACTGTGATATGATTGGACCTGAGGGAGGGTGTCTGAAAAGCACGCTGGTGCCCATGGTACAGGCCACCTTCCCAGACACCGCTGTCACCAAGAAAGTGAGGCTGGCCCTGCAGGTAAGCCCCAGAGAGCCTGGCCCAGGCATGCTCCTGCAGGCAGGAGTGGGCAGCAGATCCAAGCTGTGCCCCAGCCTGGGGAGTAACCATCTCTGATGCATTTCTTCCACCCACAGGCACAGCCTGTGCCTGATGAGTTGGTGACTAAGCTGCTGGGGAACCAAGCAACCTTCAGCCCCATTGTCACAGTGGAGCCACGACGGAGGAAATTCCACAGACCCATTGGCCTCCGCATCCCTCTGCCACCATCCTGGAAGGACAACCCACGGGACAGTGGTGAAGGTGACACCACCAGCCTGCGTCTGCTCTGCAGTGTGATCGGTGAGGCTGCCAGTCCCTCTGCATGTGCTCTCTGTGGGGACAGGCTGCGCTGCCACAGGGGGATGCAGCTCCAGGGAGCTAAGGAAGGGCATGGCAGTGGAGAGACCAAATGCCCAGGGGATGCAGACCCCAGGCTTATGGAAAGACAGTATTCTCACCCTTGCTTTCTGCTGTAGGAGGGACAGCCCAAGCCCAGTGGGAAGACATAACAGGCACCACGAAGCTGGTGTATGAAAATGAGTGTGCTAACTTTACCACCAATGTGTCTGCCAGGTGAGTCCTGGTCAAACGTGTGCCCATCTGGGGACGTCTGGTGCTCCTTGGTCCTTCTTGGCTTTTGCCGGGAGATGTTCTTTGCCCTGTGCTCATTGTGGTGCTGCCCCATTCCTACATGCAGGGCAGTTGCTTCCAGCCTTGAGGCCCCCATGCTGCCTTGACACGCATCAGGAAACACTCCAGACAGCAGGGTGTGCAGAGGGAAGGGGGACATTCTTTGTATTTGGGTGGGTTCCCATCTCAGATGGGGCTCCACCTGTACCCAACTCTTGGGGCACCCTCTGCAGTCCAGTTTGCTGTTGGGAAGGGTGTGGGGGCAGCTCCACTGGTGCCACTGGGGAACTTGCTTGGCAGCGCCCCGACCCAGCTCTCCCACAGGTTCTGGCTGGCTGACTGCCCACGCACAGCTGAGGCCGTGCACTTTGCCACCATGCTGTACAAGGAGCTGACAGCTGTGCCCTACATGGCCAAATTCGTGGTGTTTGCCAAGATGAATGATGCACGGGAAGGACGGCTGCGCTGCTACTGCATGACTGATGACAAGGTTGACAAGACTTTAGAGCAGCATGAGAACTTCACTGAGGTGGCCCGCAGCAGGGACATTGAGGTTTGTCCCCAGCAGCGTGTGTGGAGGGCAGCAGGGAGAGAGAGGGCTGACAAAGTGAAGGGAGACTGATACCAGTGGAGGGGCCTGGCCCTGGCCTGGGTAGGAGAGTCGAGGTTACCTGCTCTGTCCAGGAGCAGGAGAAGCAGCTCTGCACAGGGTCTGAGCCTGTTTTCTGCTCCCTGCCAGGTGGTAGAGGGGATGCCTTTGCACGTCGAGCTCTCAGGGAACCTGGTGCCTGTCAAGAAGGCCACTCAGCCCCGCACCTTCCTCTTCCAGTCCTTCCGGGAGAACCGCCTTGCCATCCCCATCAAGGTAACGTCAGGGTGCAGGACTGGGCAGCACTTTGGAGCCCTTGGCTTGTGCCGGGCCACCTAACTGGGCTTTTGGCACTCAGGTGCGGGACAGCAGCCGGGAAGCCAGTGGCTCCCTGTCTTTCTTGCGCAAGGCCATGAAATACGAAGACCTCCAGCATGTGCTCTGCCACCTGAACATCAGCATACCACCCTGCACCAAGGTCAGTGCTGGGTCTCTGGCACTCTGGGAGGGGACAGTGAGCGCCCATCCCTCCTCCAGGTGCAGGGGACTACCTTTGCTGTCAATTTTGGTTCCTCAGCTGCTCCACGTGGCCATGCCATGCGCCTCTGTGGCTGGGGCAGAGCTGCTGCCCTCTTTTCATGCTGTTGACGTCTGGGTTTGTCCCCGCTCTCGCAGGGAAGTGGCAGTGAGGAGCGGAGGAGGACACTGACGCCGTTGTCTCTGCGGGAGCGATACAGCATCCTGAGCGAGACCAGTTTTGGTACGCAGCCAGCTCGAGCCTGCTCACCACCTGTGCCAGTGGAAAGGCTGGGCTGGCCCTGTCTTACTCCCACTCACGGCAGCTCCCCTTTCCCTGCGGGTTTCCTTGGT
This sequence comes from Formicarius rufipectus, assembly GCA_013399695.1. NCBI lineage: Eukaryota > Metazoa > Chordata > Aves > Passeriformes > Formicariidae > Formicarius > Formicarius rufipectus. The sequence goes on along the minus strand of VXAU01002134.1, from coordinate 51,662 downwards.
CCTGCCCTCAGGGCAGTGCTGTGCCTATGGGGCTGCAAGACCCCCATGACCAGCACCCCATTCCCCTCACCATTCTGGTGCCGGGCCCTGTGCAGCTGCAGCCGTGACTCCCTCTTCTCCTCCAGGCTCTCTGAGCAGCACGGACAAGGCAGACCAGAAGATGGTTGACATAGCGGAACAGCTGGGCCTCAGCTGGGCTGGTGAGTCTGCACCTGACAACCCCAAGAATGCACAACATCAGAAAATCTGATGCTTAGGGAAGCTGGAAGCAAGCTGCTGGGTGGAGTGACTGTGCTTTGCACTGGGCCCACACTGGGAGCATTCTGGACCACTGAAGTGAACTTGCCTGCAGCTGTGCGTGTGTTCCCACACATGGGTACCAGGGTGGTGCTTTGTCAGGAGTTGTGCTTATTGCTGCTGTTCGTGCAGGCCCAGCACTGTCATTGCAGCCACACATCCAATGGCAGTACCCACACTTCTCACAGCGGTCACAGCCAGCCTGGGCAGAGGGGCTTCAACCTCTGCCCTATCCCAACTCCTGCTCCTGCATGTTCTGCTGTGTTCAGCTGTATATAACACAGAGTCTCTGCACTGGGCCTGGCTGAGCCCTTCACAATGTCCCTGGCCTGGTGGTGGGCACCAGAGGGTGTGGTGCTGAGATGTGGTCTTTTCCCCAGAGCTGGCACGTGAGCTGCAGTTTGGGGTGGATGACATCAACAGGATACGTGTGGAGAACCCCAACTCCCTTCTGGAGCAGAGTGTAGCCTTGCTCAACCTCTGGGTCAGCCGCGAGGGCAAGAATGTCAAGAGTGAGTAGTTGTGGTGCTCTGTTAGGGTCAGATGCCCCTTTTAGGCACAGAGGTGGCAGAGCTGGCTATGCAGAGCAGTGTGTGCATGCTCAGGGGTCGCTGGCTAGCTTTACAGCACTGGTTCATGCCTACCCGCCCACCTAGAGGGCACCTGGGGCATGGCTGTGTGCCCCAAGCGATGAGTTTGTTGACAGCAGCTTCCCCCTGCAGTGGAGAATCTGTACACGGCGCTGAGGAACATCGACCGCGGCGAGATTGTCAACACGCTGGAGGGCTCCGGTCGGCACAGCCGCAACCTCAAGGGCAGAGAATACTCCCTCTCACCATCTCAGATGAATGGTGAGCTCCGGCTTCTGGTGGGGACTCAGTAGGGCCCCGGGTTCACAGAGAGAGATCGGGACTGCTGTCTTGCCTCAGCAGGTTGCACCCGCTGAGAACTCAGTGGGCACGAGGTGTTGCTGACACACGTGGCCTCTTCACTGGGGCTTACGCTGCAGGAAACTTGGCACTGTTGTGCTACCTTCTCAGAAACTCTTCAGGTGGGGTTGACACGTGTTCCTTATCCCAAAGTGCCAGTGAGAGGTGTCTCTGGCCGTGCAAGCTGAGCCAGAGCTAGGGAGCTCACGGAGGCCTGGCTGTCTGGCTGTGGCGCTGTGTCTGGGCTGTGCCCCAGGCAGAGCATGCCTGGGCGTGGGGACACAGCCAGAGTCAGCTGTGGCACGTCAGGGAGCAGGCACACTGGACAGCGGCAGGGCTTTGTGCTGCTGCAGCCCTGCCTGCACTGTGGCTCTGCCCCTGCAGCCCTGGCTCATCGCTCTCTCCCTCTCTGTCTCTCCCCTTGTTCTGCTCTCTCAAACATGCCACCTAGTGCCGCCAGGTGCGGGCACTCCTGTGGGTCACTTCTTGTCACCTTTCTCCTCTGAGCTCAACCTGGCTTCTCCTTCTCTCATCTTCCTCCGCTGCCTGTCTCCACTGTCTCCACCTCAGCTGAGCCCTCCGGGAGCCGAGTCCTGCTCCAGGGACTGCATGTCACCAGGAACTGCCCCTCCTGGGGCTGTTGTGCTTGCAGGCAGCCATCCCAGCCTCCTCCTCCTGCATGGGCCCGCAGTACCCTCCTTGCTGTCCCTGCTCTGTGTGCCCCTGGCCAGGCACCTGCACAGGGCTGAGGTGCCCTGTCAGTGCTATAGGTCCCAGCTGTACCCCATGCCTTGGCTGTGGATGGCATTCCCTGGCTGCCTGGGGAACAAAACGGGTTTGCTGTTGATCTCCAGGGGTGGATAAAGAGTTAATGGCTCAGAGCTGAAAAAAAAAAGCTGAGCAAAGCCACCTGCATGGGTGGGACTGCCTGGCTTGGTTGTAGTCCATATGGAGGTGCCTGAGCTGTGCACATGGCCCTGGGTGATGAGGACATAAGAACTGCTTGTAGCCCTGGAGAGACCAATGGGGTTATAAGGCCCTGGTTGCCTCCTGCAGGGCCTTGGGGTTGCATGACATTTACTGGGGCCATCCTTCCCTGCTCATGGCACTTCCAGCCTGCTCCTCTGTGCTGTGAAGAGTGCTTGGCTTTGGGGTTCAGCGTCTGCCAGACTTGGCCACCTGAATTCCATGCTAAGTGCCAGTCAGCTGATGCTGGATGGGGCCTGTGGGCAGGCACCTGATGGAGCAGGGTACCAAAGAGGGCACTGCGTCCTGCACTGTGGATGGGGCATCGTGTGAACACCAGGCCAGTCCTCCTCACAGGAGCAGGCAGCCCCAGAGCCTGCCCAGAGCAGCCCCAGACTCGAAGGGAGGCATGGCAGCACTCGTAGGGCGAGGGCAGCCTCCGCTGTGAGCGCAGCCCCGCTCAGCCTGGCCATGGGGGGCTGTGGCATGACCATCACTGTCCTCGGGGCAGGCCCCCTCCCAGAGGCCGCTTCCCATTCCCCTCTCGCCCCACCGTGCTTGTGCGAGCGTGGGACGGCTGCTGGAGACGGTGCCTCTGTCTGCCCATCTAGGTTACGCTTCGCTGCAGGACGAGCTGCTGTCCCCCGCCTCCCTGCATTACACGCTGCCATCCCCACTGCGCGCCGACCAGTACTGGAATGAGGTGGCCATCATGGATGCCATCCCCATGGCTGCCACTGAGCAGGACGCCCTGATGGAGATGTCCGACATGCAGGTGTGGTCCTCGGGGCTCACCCCCTCGCTGGTGACTGCTGAGGACTCCTCTCTGGAGTGCAGCAAGGCTGAGGACTCGGACGCCACGAGCGAAGGCCGGTTCCCGGGGCAGCTTCTAGCAGATGTGCATGGCCCAGACCACATGGGCTCTATGGACCTGGTTGAGGATGACACAGTGGACTCAGATGCCATGAATGGCCTGATTGACCTTCTAGAGCAGGAGGAAGGGCAGAGGCCAGAGGGGAAGATGCCAGCCGGTGATCATCAGCCAGGGACTGGGGAGCAGGACCCAGAGAGTGAAGTCTCTTTTGTTTCAGTTCAGCAGAAGGTGCAAGCCAGGATCACGACATCTCCTACTATTAGCCATGCTGTGGAGAAGAGTGCAGAGAGGTACTGCAGCCTGTGCACTAGGGTGACCATGGGAGGGGAGCAGAACTGCTTCGCCGGCTACTGCCATGTGCTGGGCCAGCTGCAATAGTCTCCCAGCTTTGCTTGCTTCTCTGCTGGTCTCCAGCTCTGGAGCCTGGGCACGTGGAGCAGTGGTTGGGCTGAGTGCCCAGTGCCTCTCTGGTGGTGCTCTGGGGGGCTCCTTGCAGAGCACCTGAAAGGGAGCCCAGTCAGACAGCCAGGTCCTGCATGTAGGTTGTGCTTGCCAGAGCCATCCCAACCTGGGCTGCCTCCTCCCATATTCCCTGTGGCACTGGACCCACAAGGTCCCTGGCAGCACTCGGTGATGCTCCACAGCATTGCCTTAGACCCTGGCAGCCCAGCAGCGATGCTGTGGGGTGGGCAGGGAGCATGGCAGGGGGGTGGCCTGTGCCCTTCATGCATCTATCTGTGTTTTGTGCTGCTTCTGGCGGGTGCCCGGCAGTGCCATGAGCTGGGGAGCCAGCCCCTGGTGGGTGCAGGCTGTGCCCACGTGCCTGCGGAGCTCGGCTGCTGCTCAGGGTGCAGCACTCCACGGCAAAGCTGACTGCCTCTCTCTCTCTGTCTCTCTCTCCCTGTCCCTCTCCGGTGCCCAGGCTGAGGGACTGGAATGCAGAAGGCTCCTTTATCTCCTGCCTACAGGACCTGACAGCGGGCTCCTGGCAGGAGGGGGTCACCCGAAGGCTGCTCCCAACGCACACCACGGCCTCCGAGGCACAGGGCCAGGAGCAAGAGCAGGTCCTGGTGCCAGCCGTGGAGCTGATGCGGATCAGCTCTGCAGAGGACGGCGACTGGCAGCCGCAGCGCCCCGCAGGCGGCTGGCAGGAGGAGGCCAACAGCCGCTTCTTTGGGCAGGTGAGGGTAAGAGCCTTGGCCCTGCAGGAGGTGGACACCCTGTGGACACCCTTTTCTGAAGCCTGCTGCGAGACCAGGCAGGCAGACCGAGTGCTGGCTCTGCAAATCTCCTGCCACATTTCCCACCCCTAGGGGTGCCTCTTGCCCAGAATAGCCTGCTGTGCTTGATACCTGAGCTCTTGCTCTCCATTTATAACCCAGCCACCCTCTCTGACTGCTTCCTTATTGAGTATCTGCCCTGGCTGCTGGCCCAAGAGCCTGCTGGAGCCAGAAATAGAACTGGTCTGGGGGTCAGGCTTGGGTGGTGGGCACGATGGCAGTCACACAGAACCAGAAGGTGTAAGGTGAGGGCAAGCACCTTTCCCCAGCCAGGGCACGCAGAGCCATCCCAGGAGCACAGTCATGCCTGAAGGTCATGCTCAGCTCTGCCGTGTGCCCCTCCTGAGTCCCGTGCGATCCCAATGATGACACCCCAAAGCCCTGGCTCCCGCCCAGGGTGTGACAAAGAACATCGCGTTGCCCTCGCACCGTAGTCGGGAGGGACGGGCTGTTGTCACGCTGAGGGAGGAGAGGGACAGAACCGTCCCTGTCACCGCCTGGCTGGGGCAGTCCCGGCCGCATGACTTTGAGAGGAGGTGCTGCGAGCGAAGGACACCCGCTCTGCCCGCGCCCTTCTCGCCGCCCCGTCCAGCCGCGCCCGGGCGGCTCCGGTTACAGCGCACCCGCAGAGCCCCGAGGGGACCCGCACAGTGCTGCGGGGGGATCTGCAGAGAGCCGCGGGGGCACCCGCACAGACGGACCCGCAGAGAGCCCCGGGAGGACCCGCACGGGGACGCGCACAGAGTTGCGGGGGGATCCGCACAGAGCCCCGGGGGGACCCGCACGGGGACCCGCAGAGAGCCGCGGGCGGACCCGCACAGAGCCCCGGGGGGACCTTCACAGAGCTGCGGGGGGATCGGGACAGGGACCCGCAGAGAGCCGCAGGGGGACCCGCACAGACGGACCCGCACAGACCCGCACGGGGACCCGCACAGAGCCTCGGGCGGACCCGCACAGCTGCGGGGGGACCCGCAGAGAACCGCGGGCAGCGCTGCGCTCTGACAGCGGGCACACACCCGCACCAGCATGTGGGCTTTCCTCGCCCAGCTGCTCATCGCGCTGGTGCTGCTGGCGTTCTTCCTGGTCAGCTGCCAGAACGTCATGCACATCGTCAGGGGCTCTGTCCGCTTCCTGCTCAAACACGCCCACCGGGAGCTGGACAAGGAGCTCGGGGAGAGCCCGGGGCTGGCGGATGATGAGGAGGCTCTCTCCGCCAGGGTGGTCCGCCGGCGCGTCCTCGTGAAGGTAAAGAGCAGGGAGCTGAGGGACCAGCCCCAGCGCGGATGCAGAGGAGAGCAGGCCAGGGCAGGGCGGGACTCGGAGGCTGTGGAGTGCGCGTCAGGTGTACTGTTCTGCCTGCGAAGGGACTCCCCTCACCCGCCCGAAATGCCCTAATCCCCTATTATTGCTGCAGGGCAACGAAGTCCTTCATCTCCCAGGAGAGCAGGTGACTGAGGAGCAGTTCACAGATGATCAAGGCAATATCATCACCAAGAAGGTGAGTGATCAGGGGCAAGATATGGACAGGGGCATGCCGAAGCCTTTCTTCTCTCCCCTCCAGCCGGCTGCCCCGTGCCTCCCTATTCCCCAGGGGCCATGCAGGGCACTCGTGCCCGGCTGTCTTCGGTTACAGTCACGGCACTTCTCCAACTCGTGGGACAGTCTGCCACGTGCTGTTTAGGGCCAGACTGGGTGAGGAGGGATGCGCGGTGTCCTGCAGCTCGCTGTGACACCCGGCTCTGTGGGTCTCCACAGATTATCCGGAAGGTGGTGCGTCAGCTGGGCCCTGGTGACATGGGTGACAGGCAGGAACAGGAGGAGCTAATTCTGGAGGGCTCCCTGCAGGAGCCCCAAGACCTGGAGGCTGAGGATGATCACTTCATGAAATACCCCATCTTACACCGGGATGGTCTGGGGCCCAAGGTACAGTGTGGCTCTTAGCCTTGCCTTGCAGGCAGCCTGCCTGGGCCAGCACCACCTCTGCAGTACTCTCAGGCTCTGGGACTATGCTCCTCTCCTCTCCTCTCCTCTCCTCTGTCCACTGCACCAGTCTTTTTGCTTGATGTCTTCTGCCAACTGACTCTGCCTTTCCCTCTCCTGTCCTCTTCTGTGTGTCTGTCTGTTCTCCTGGGTGATGTCCTGCTTCCTGCCCCTGCGGCTTCCTCAGGAGGAGGTGCGAGTGCGTGTCCCGAAACCAGAGGTCTCCGGGGGCAGGATGGGGGCTCAGATAGTGAAACGAGCCAGCCTGAAAAGGGGGAAGCAGTGACCCCTCAAATGGCCTCTTTGGAGGTAACCCCACCTTTGCTCTTCCTTCTGTCCCAGCTCCCCATGCTGCTGCCTGCACTGAGCTGCTGGTCATGCACATTTTCCTGGGGGAAGAGTAATTTGGCTGTGCCCAGCTCTCAGCCTGCAGGGAGGGGTTGCTGTGCTGCAGCAAAATGCTGAGGGTGGGCAGCAGTGTGTTGCTGCTGTGTTCCACCACCACCTGCTCCTGGGTGCTGAGGGCACAGGGTGCCCCAGCCTGCAGCAGTGCTCCAGCCAGCTGTGTGCACAGCACCCTGCTGCAGCCACAGTGCCAGGGGCTGCTGCTGCAGTGACAGCATCCTGGGTGCTTGGGACGATGGTCCCCAGTGACAGGGCCATGGATTTGTTACTCCTGCTTATGCTGCGCTACAGGATAATCCAGGTACTGGATTGCATTTGTGTGAGGTCTAAGCACTAATGCAGTCTTTGTGCAACCTTGTGGCAAATGAGATCAGCCCTCAGAGCTGGTGCCTCAGCACCCCCTTCCCAAGAGTTGCAGCTCGGCACTTGACAGAGCTGTGGGTCAGATGAGGGGTGTCCCAGTTCTGTGGTGCCATGGGCTACTGCCTCTGCTCACAGCACTGCTTTGGGAGATGCAGCAACTGCCTCTGCTAGGCACAGAGAGGATGGCAGTGAGATCCCCTGAAGCCAGGATGAAGGTGCAGGCCATGGCAGGATGCTGCTGGTGGACATCAGAGCAGTAGGGATGTAGGATTGGCAGGTGCAGGAGCATGACCCTTGTAGGGGCTGACAACAGAGCACCTTCCTTTGGGACATTTCTACCATTGATCCCCAACATGAGCTCAGAATTATCACCTGAGTTTTGTGCATTCCTGATCCCACTGCCTTCCCTGTGGAGTGGGTCTAGACCAGGATGAAGCAGTGTGCTTGGTGCAGCACGCTTGGACCCAGCTGCAGACTCTGTGCAGTCACTTCTGGGCTGTCAGTGCAGTGCTGGGGGAAGGTGTTGCATGTGTGCTCCCCAGCTGCCTGGCACTGCCTAAGCCTGGGAGGAGGCTGCTGAGCAGGGGCAGTTGGTCACTGGCCTCTGCTGTACCTGCATGGGTCTGCCTGTCCTCCCTCTCCCTACTCTCTCCACTCTGTTGGTGGGCTCTCTGTGGGTGCCTGATGGTGAAGAGGCTTGTGAGCACGTGTTCATGCAGGCACTCTCTCCATCCCCTCTGTCTGCCCCGCTCACAGACAGTCCCTGGCTCTGCCTCTCTCTGGGGCACTGCTCCTGCTGCTTTGCTTTTGTTGTTTTCCACTATGTCTGAGTGTGGTCCAGGATGTGCACGGGGTGTGTATGGGGTCTTCCTCACTGCTGGAAGAGTGGGCTGCAGTCAGTCAACCTAGCTGAGGTGGGGGGTTCAGGGCAGGCCTCCTCCATCCCAGGGCAGCCAGCCCAGTGCCACATTACTGTCGGTGCAGCTCAGCTCCTGCTTGCTGCTTTTTGCTGCTGGGGCAGCACCATCAATACCATCTGTGTCATCGCTCCTGGTTCCAGGCAGGCCCACTTACTGCTGCTCTGTCACTGTCTCTCTCTGACCCTCCCCAAGACTTGTCTTGTGGTTGCTGGGCAGAATGCGTGCATGTGGGATAAGCACAGTGTGCAAAAGGGGCTTCCCAGCCATATACCTGGCTGCCCCCACCCTTTCTCTGGACTGTGCCGCTGTGAATGCCTGGTAACCCCATCTCTCTGTATGTGTCTCTCCAGGATCGCACCTCAACACCAACCCACTGAACTCCACACACGTTCTGACACATACCTGAGAAGAGAGGAGAGCAGAGAGTGGAGGGGAGCAGGGCTGGCTGTACATGTTCCTATAGGCTAATGGCATGATTTCTGTATGAGACATACTTACCGTCCTATCCGCATGACTGACTGACTGCAAGACGCATGAGCTACAGTACTTAAAACTGACGGAGGGGCCTCCGTCCCCGCCCCGCTGCTGCCGTGAGCCCAGAGACAGCAGCACACACCAGGGGCATCCTCTCAGCTCCGCTGGGAGGCAAGAGCTGGACTAGAAGAAAATGAGAGGGAAGGAGTTTCCACCCTCGTGTCATTGCGTGTGTAGATGCATCCCCACGTCCGTGCTCCGGCTGCAGGAGGGGAGCTGGGGCAGCGTGGAACTGCTCACCACTGGAGAGGTGCTTGGCCCCCCCAGCGCCTCTGCTGCCCCTGCTGGACTCGCTTGTCATCCCTCTCTGTGAGTGCTGGGTTTTGGGGAGGACAGCAGTGGTCAGGGGGTGTGAGGGGAGGCTGGGGGAACACAGCTGCCCTGGGCAGAGGGACTGGTGCAGGGCTGCCCTTCCTCTCCCCTTGCACGTGCAATGACTCCTGCCAGGGCAGGGCTCTGGGCTGAGCACTGAGCTCGTTGCTTGTGTTCAAAGTGTAAACTGTACAGCAATCAGCCTTGTGTATATGAACTGATAAATACTATGCAAACCCCTAGGGACACTCTAGCAGTATGTACAAAGCACTAACAGCTCTGCTCCCAAATACCTCTTCAGGCTGCAGGACAGGAAAAACCTTTGGAGTGTGTGAGCAGCTCTGGTGACTGGAGCAGGGAGGCTTTAGGAATGAGAAGGTCCTGCCCTAGCCTGGCCCCTTCCTGGCCTGAAGAGTGGGGCCTAGAGGTGCAGTCCCGTGGGTCTGTCCATGGTGCAGCCCCAGACCATGTTGGTTCCAGCTGGGTTGAAGCTGTAGGTCTGTGTTGAGGTGCCTGGGGCCGTGGAGGATGTGACAGAGCAGGGGGTGCTTGTGCCACGCGTGGGCTTGTGCCTAGCTCTACTCAGCACAATATCTGCTCAGGAGATGAGCCAGGAGCTGGCAGGAGCCAGCAGCCCTGCACTACACACCCCAGGCAAGGGCTTTGCAGGGACCCTGGCCTCCCTGCAAGGGAGGATATAGCCCAGTGACCCCTGGATGCTGACCCTCCCGGGACCAATCCCAGAGACATGGGGGCTGCTGCCCCAGTAGCAGCATTTTGGCCAGGTGAAAGGTGCTGTGGCAGCAGCCCAAGCCCAGTGGTCACCCTGGGGCTGGGGCAGCCCCAGGCCAGCTGCTCCAGCAGGAGAGCAGTGCTGGGCAGAGCTGCCCAGGCAGAGTTGGGCAGTCGGCTGAACCTGTTGCAATACTTGACCCCAGGAGTGCAGGATGCAGGCAGTGGCAGAACGTTCCAGGTCCCCAACCCTGTCCTTTGCCTAACTGATGTGGGGGCCTGGCCTTTGTAGCACAGTGGTATGGAGACCCCCTGCTCTTTCCCCTGGAGGTGGCCATGGATCTGCTTTGCAGAGTCTGGTTTTGCTCTCTGTGGCCACGTGCAGGACGAGCCCACCTCCAGCTTCAGGCATGGTGGCCTTGGCAGGGCAGCCCTGTCTCGCAGTGAGTGCATATCTGCTGGGAGAGCCCCTGGCTGCCCTGCAGCCAAGAAGAAGCCTCACTGCAGCAAAGCAACTGACCCAGCTTAGCCTTGGAGAGTAAAGCAGCCCCTTCCCCACCCTGAACTTGAGCCATATAGGCACAGACTCTCCATCCATCACCCTTGCTGCATACAATAACCTCCCTAGACCCACTGCGACAGCTGACTCCGTAGCATCACCATAGAGTTGTGTGTGGGTCCAGTGCTTTGGCCTTGTGTATGCCGTAGGGAATGTGCTGTGCTGCAACCGTGCCAGGCACCTGCAGTGACATTGCTTTGCGCTCAGATTGCTTGTAGGGCTGGTAGGGGGAGGCTGCACCCAGCATTGAGCCTAGAGAATGCTGCAGTCTGCACACTAGAAGCTTTTTAGAAGTTTTAAAAATTACTTTTATTTTCTTTTTTTAATTGTTATGAAAACAAGCCTTTTGGATCTCCCTGTCTTAGCCCCTATGTATAGATCATTTCCCTGTACACCAGCTATCGGACTATGAATTAATAAAGAAACCAACACAGACTGCATCTCGCCTCTGTTTTTCCAAAGGTGGGGAAGGTGGAGACCCCGAGGGGGAGTTGGGGGGGAGTCCGTTGCCGGGAGGGCGGGGGCAACCGTGGCTGCTGCTCGTGCTCTGCGGTTCGTGGGGCAGTGGAAGGGCGCAGCAATGGGCGCACCCCGAGCGGCCGCGCAGCCGGTGCCACCGGCGCCCCCACCAGCGGCGAGGCTGTCCCGGGGGCAGCGCCCGCCCGCGAGTCCCCGCCGGGACCACCGGCGCTATCCAGGGTCCGCTCCGCCCCCCAATCCCATCCCGTCCCGTGTCGCGTCCCATTCCCGCATCCTATCCAATCCACCTATCCCGTTCGGTCTGGTCCGGTCCTGTCCCGTGCCCATCTCCCGTCCTGTCCCGTATCCCGTCCTCCTATCCCGTCCTGTCCCGCCGCATCCTCGTGTCCCTTCCCGTCTCCGTATCCCATGCCCGTATCCCCGTGTTCCCGTATCCCTGTGTATCCCTGTATCCCCGTATCCCATCCCTCTATCCTATCCCTGTATCCCCGTATCGTATCCCTGTATCCCTGTGTGTCCCTGTATTCCTGTATCCCTGTGTATCCCAGTATCCCTGTATCCCCGTGTTTCCCTGTACCCCTGTATCCCATCCCTGTATCCCCCTATCTAATCCCTGTGTGTCCCTGTATCCCTGTGTATCCCTGCGTATCCCTGCATCCCTATATCCCCGTGTATCCCCCGTATATCCCCCGTGTCCCGTCCCGTCCCCGCCGCCGTTCAAAGGGCAATTTGTCTGGGCCGGGCCAATGGCGCGCGGCCCTCGCGGCGCAGCCAATCAGCGTCCAGGGCATGCGGCGGCGCAGCCAATCAGCGTCCAGAGCATGTGGCGGCGCAGCCAATGGGAGCGCGCCATTCTAATGCCGCTCGGCTTTATGTGCCAAGTGCGGGGAGCGGGTCCAGCACCGGCTGCGGGTCCGGGGCCCGAGCGGGGTCCGCGGGCCCTGCGCTGCCTGCCCCGGGCCCGGTGCCGTCCCGGTGCCCGCCAGGCTGCGCTGCGGGGCCCGGCAGCGCCCCCCCGTCCCGGCGCCAGCGGGAATGGGCGATCCCTCGCACCTGCGGCGGTCTGCGCGCTGAGGGTGCCATGGACGCCAACCTGCCGGCCACCTTCCTGCTCAACGGGCCCTCGCTGGGCCCCTTCCCCGAGGCCAAGGCGCCCGTGTGCCAGTACTCCGTGCAGAGCTCCTTCTACAAGCTGGGCGCCCCCGGGCTGGGCGCGCAGCTGGCGGCGGGCACCCCGCACGGCATCTCCGACATCCTGGGCCGGCCCGCGGCGGCGCCCGGCGGGGCTCTCCTGCCCGGCTATGCCCCCGGGGCCGGGCTGAGCGGGCTGAGCCCCCCACCCGTCTACTACGGGCCGCAGGTGGGCTCCCTGCCCAAGGCCGGCGGAGAGTTCCTGCCGCGGGGTCGCGGCTGCTGGGCCGAGGCGGCCCCGGCGTGGCGGGGCGGGCGGCAGTGCGGCGGCCGTGAGTACACCGGGCAGGGCGGGTGGGTGACCGGGCAAGGGGTGCCCTGCAGGGCATAGACCCCTCGGACCTGCGGCAGACACGGGGGGGCGGCTGTTCGGGCTGCATCTTGCCTGTCTGCCTGTGCGGGGCACAGCGCGTCGGCCCGAGGGCTGTCCCGGGGCAGCGGGGAGGGCAGCGGGGGTGGCCCCAGTGCCAAAGTTGCCGGGCTTCAAATTGTCACAGAAGTTTCGGCTCAAGAGCAGGGGCGGCTGCAGTGACAGGCATTAACTCCTTGCCACGTAGCCACGGCCGGCAAGGACAGGCAGAACGCTGTGAGTCACTGATACCCCTTCGCTCTGGCAGTGCCGCTGGGGTCAGCGCCTGGTCTGGCTCGGGGCACAGACAGGCAGAATGGGCGGCCCCTGGCTGGTGGAGACCTGGCAGGGGAATTGCAGAGCGTGTTGGTGCTGTCCCAGAGGGTGGGAGTCCCATGGGGAGCCCCGGGAGGATCTGGGCCAGGGGCTGGGTGTAGCTGCTCGGAACCTGCAGCTGCGGCCCCTTCCACCCTCTCCAGGTGATGCTTTTGGAACAGATGGGTCAGGCAGTTTGGCCATCCGTTCCTGGCACAGCTATGAGCTGATGACCAGCTCTGCCGCTCTTCTGTCATGCATCCTGCAAGGTGTGGGGCATAGGGGCACAGTGTTCCCAGTGTTGTGTGGCTCTGCTGTTGGTAGCGACCCTTCCCCTCTGAGCACAACCACTTAGTGCTGCCCTCAAGCAGGGGCTGCCCAGCCCAGCTCTGGCACAGTGGGCAGCTCAGCCCTCCTGGGATGGGGCTGAAGCCTTGAAGCCAGAATACAGTTTTAATTTGGTGGGGAGCTGATGTGAGGGGCACTCTCTGGGCTCTGAGGGCTGACAAGTGTGCTGGTGCCACGTTCAGGAGAAGGGGAAAGCTGCCCAGAGTCATGGGCTGCAGAGAGCTCACCCACTTCTCTCCTGTGCCCTGCAGCCCCTGCTCACCTGGCTGACAGCATCCACAAGAAGAAACACACACGCCCAACCTTCACAGGGCACCAGATCTTTGCTCTGGAGAAGACCTTTGAGCAGACCAAGTACCTGGCAGGTCCGGAAAGAGCACGGCTGGCATATTCTCTTGGCATGACAGAGTCCCAGGTGAAGGTGAGTGATGGTCCCTGCGTGGCATGGGGTGCACAGTGTGGTGGCCACTAACGGGGCTGGGCCTGGGGGGCAACAGGTCTGGTTCCAGAACCGACGGACCAAATGGAGGAAGAAGAGCGCCCTGGAGCCCTCCTCATCCTCGCAGCGGGCGGGGGGCTCTGGTGGAGAGCGAGCAGCCTCTGAGACCGAGGACGACGAGTACAACAAGCCCCTGGACCCGGACTCTGATGACGAGAAGATCCGGCTGCTGCTGAGGAAGCACCGTGCGGCCTTCTCCATGCTGGGCTTGGGCACACACAGCGGCTGAGCTCCGGCACAGACAGCTCCTCTGGGCTGGGGGGACACCTGCCTGGCCACCTGCAACCTGCCGGGGTGACTCCCCACCTGCCAGCTGGATGGGGATGGTGGCTCACAGGGCTGGGAGCAGCACGTGTGGACAGTGTCAGGCACTGATGAAATAAAGGTCCCGGTCCAGTCCAAGCACTTGTTTTGTGGGTGTGTGGTCCAGGGTGGCCTTGCAAGGCTGAGCCTGAGAAGGGTCAGGGATAGGATGTGGTGCAGGTCTGTGTGCCAGGCAGGGGAAGGGGCTGTGCTGTGGTTCTGTGTGTGGGGCAGGAATTGCTCACAGGATCAGGGCAGTCCTAGGCACCTTTCCCAGGCTTTTCCCTCATCCGGGCACGCACCAGCAGCAAGAGGTGCTGGTTCAAAAGTCACTCTTTGGGGCCTCTTATTGGAACCTCTTGGCAGCAAATAAATACCATTTATCTTGGCGGAGTGAGTGAGAGCCCATTCACCTGTCGGGGCTGCAGGATTGATGTGGCGTCAATAGCCCTGCTGTGTTTGCCTGCCAGCCTGGTGGGACCCCCCCCTTTCCCCGCTGCAGCCCTGTGCAGTGGGAGTTGCATGCACACACATACACACACGTGTGTGCATGTGGGTCTGCACGCAAGGCTTGGTCCTTGTGTGCCAGTGGTGGGTGCTCTGAGGGGCCAGCCATCCCCAAGTGCTTGGGATGCTGAAGGGGCTCCTGCTGGCACAGGCACAGCCCTGGGGGCCCGGCAGGCTTGGCAGTTGTTCAGCCAAGAGCCAACTAAGTGCCAGCCAGGTGTGAGCAAACACACGGTCTGTGTCTTGGAAGGAAATCGATAGGAGATAAGGTGCTGCTGGCACACCAGGCACTGATTAACAGCGTGGCATAGAAGGGGCAGGCACGGGGGAAGGGATGTGCTTTTCTGCAGCTACAGGCAGTACCTGCACCAGGAGGGTGGCCAAGTCCACACCTGGGACAGCCAAAGGCCCTGGAGCATCAGGGCTTTGCAGTGGCCCTGAGCAGCAGCCTTGTGGTGTGAGGTTGCAGACCACGGCTGTTCAGCCCCTCCTGCCAGGCCCCAAAACCCACACTGGGCTTCAAGTCCTCTCCAATCCATCACTGATCTGGGGGCACTTTGCAAGGAGCCGTGACTGTTTAGTAGCACTTTTCCAGGGCTTAGGAAATACTCTCCCTGCACCAGGTCCCTGTCCAGCCTCCACAGTGAGTATGGGGCTCATAATGCTTCCCCCCTCAGCCATGCAGCCTCTCCACTGCCTTCGTGGGACAGAGGGTGGTGGGGGGCAGAGCTAATGGACCCTTTGCAAGGATGTAGGATGGCAGGTCCCACGGGAGCCTGGTGCACGGGGCTGGTGGCAGGGCTGGGGAGACATCCTTGTCTGTGGGCAGCCAGTGCTCAGCAGGAGCCGGCTCCACACGGTGGGAGAAGTGAAGGGCTGCTGTCGGGATATTTTTTTAACATTTTCTAAGCTGCCCAGCTTGGCTGACAATTTTTAATGTACTAACTGCCTGGTCCAGTGAGCTGATTAATTGGTGCTGTGGAGATCAATACAAAACAGAAAATTAAAACAATTTTAAAGTGATTAAGTAGTTTAACACCTGTCTGATGCCACGTCAGAGCTAGGAGACAAATAAACCAAGTGGCAAAGGGCCTGCTGCAGCCAGGGAGAGTGACAAATAGCTGCCACAGCCCGGCTGCCCCGTGCATCCCTGCAGCCAGACAGGAGCCCAGGCACTGCTGCTCCCTGGCCAGGACCACCCCCTTCTCCTTGCCCACCGCAGTCCCTTGGCCACTCGCTGCCCAGCAGAGCCATCCCTCCGCAGCACGGGGAGCTCGACAGGCTGTGTGGAGTGAGCAGCAGCAGCACCAGCTCTGCCCGCCCCGTGCCTGGTGCCGGGCAGCCCCTGCTGCTGGTGGTGCCGGGGCTGCGAGCGCAGGCAGGGCAGCCTGGCAGGCAGATGGATGGCAGCTCCGCTTCAATTCTGCATCCCTTTTCTCCCAGACAAACCCCGTCGGATTTTCATAAATCAAAGCGCCACACTGTTTAATAAAAATTTATTGACTTACAAGTGATTATTTATCAAAAGGCCATTAATAGCGGCTCCGGGAATGATGTGCTACTGGGTGGTGCATGGAGACTAATAGCAAATCAATGCCAGCATCCGGGCAGAATGCATATGAGAGCTGCGGGCCCCCGCGGGGTGCGCGGCTGCTGCAGCCCGAGCCGGCAGCCCCTGCCCCGCCGGCCGCCCCGCGCTCCCCCCGGGTTATTTATCGCTTACAAATGAAATGATCGATACTTTTAATCTAGAGCTAAATTTATTAACTTTCTCATCGGAGAGAGACATATTGACTAGGGGCATGAGGTGGGAGAGCCGAGGAAAGATGGATGTGTGCCTCCTAACCTGTCCAGCCGGCTCCCTGCCTGCTGCAGAGCGACCCCACTGCTGCTGAGATGGTCCCCGAGCACGGCGGGGTGACTGGAGGTCCCGAAGAGCTGGGGAGGGCTCTGCACATCAGCACGACCTCAGGGACAGGGGACCCAGCTGCGGGCAGGAGACTTGTGGGCACTCACAGCTGGGTCCAGACTGCAGAGGTCACAGGGGCGTGGGAGGCAGAGGCTGTGCTGTGATACCCATTCCTACCTCAGAGCTCTGGGGGCACAGCCCTGGACAGAGCTCGGGAGCAGCTGAAGGGGAAGAGGTGAAGGAGACCCTGGAGACCCTGCCTGGGCAGAGGGGACAGGCAGGCAGCAATGTCCACATCCCCAGCCCAGGGCTGTGACCCCAGCTTCAGCCTGGCACAGGTACAAGGGGCACTGCCTGGGCACCTCATGGCTCTCAGGGTCTGGAGCTCCCTGCAGAGCTGGTCAGACCACAGCACCCTGTGGGGGTCTTCATCCAAATGGCCTTTGAGCAAGGAAAGTTTTGCAAGCCTTGAAGCCAAACCAGCAAAGTTCCATCAGGCAAACAGGAAAAAAAAAAAAAAGCACAGGGAAATTCCAATTTAAGGCCACTTACACAGAACAGCTGTCCTCACCTGGGGCAGCAGATGCCCTCCCCAATAAATAACACCTGAGGTACAACGGAGGCACTTAGACAATTGCCTTCTCCACAGTGCTAGAAAATGCAAGCAGGCTTCAGCAGGTAGCAGTGAAACAGCTTTTGCTTGTAAGAGCAGGCAGAGAACCCAGGGAAAGTACTAAAGTTTGTAGGAATTTAAGGAAAAGTGGAAGTGGCCTGAGAGACCACATTCTGCTCCTAAGAGATTTATGCCACACACGTGAGAGGCACAGGCTCAGGACACCCTTGGTTGTCAAGGCAGCCAATTTCAGTGCAGCTCACCAGCTTCTGTGCCGTGGGAGACTTGTGACTGACACACATGCACATCATTCCAGTCCTCCCCCGGGGCTGGATACACCAGACAGAAGCACACAACACCATAAGAGTTTCATTTAATACTGCCCCTGCAAGGGGCTTCACTGTAACAGAGATGAGAAGGCATCTTTGCCACGAGCTGCCCAGGGCCTAAAGACTCCAGGCAATAATAGTGCCTCTGGGAGAGAACAGCCAGAGGATGAAGGAGTGAGTCCAAGCAGCTCTGGAGTGGCCCAAGTCCAAAGATTGGGAGTTGCTCCAGAGAAGCCCTGGCTGGTGCTGGAGGCAGAGGGCTCTGCCAGCCCCATGGCAGTGCTGGAGGCAGCAGCATCAGGAGCGGCTCCGGTCCTCGTGGTTGCCTACAATCATTTTGCTGTAGAGTTTCTGTTGCTCCTCCTTGAAGGCGTCTTTCACCTTCTCCCTCTTCAGTCCTCCATCCCTGGGGAGACAGTTGTGTCAGAGGGGCTGCAGAAAGGCACCATCTTTGGATGGGGTTGCTCAGGGCAGGTCAGAGTTCCAGCAACTGCTGGCAGCTGCCCCTGCACCACCTGGTGCCAGGGCACACTGCAGACCACCTGTCCCCAAGGGCAGTGCCAGGAGCTGCCCCCACGGCCCTGCACTGTGCCCAACACACCAGCTCTGCCAGAAACATGAGCTGACCTGGTACCCCCACAGGAGACTGCCTGTAGAGCCCCTCTGCCTCCCAGGCTCTGAGAGCAGCCCAAGAGGACATGCCAGAACCCAGGAACAAGGAACTCTGGCACCAGGAAGAGAAAAGCCTGCCTGGACTCACCAGAGCAGATCCACAAGGCCCCCCTGCCTGGCAATGGCTGACTTCACTCGATTGGCAAAGTGCACTGCATCCTCTTCAGGCTGTGGCAAAGTAAGACAGTTCAGCAGGAGCAAAGGGCCAAAGAGGAAGGAGGTAAGATAGGCCAGGTTCACCTTACTTACCTGCCTGGTCATTGGGGGCAAGTACCAGACACTGCAGACAATGGCCCAGCTCGTCATCATCCTGAGGAGGTAGGTCACCATGCCATATTTGCTGCTGTTCCAAAAGGCGTCTCCAAACTGTGGGTCATACTACAGAAGCAGAAGAGATCAAGAAAGTCAGGCAGGAATTGCAACCTCCCTGAGGCTCCACCTTCCACCCCAAGTCCAGCTACAGGCCAGCTCTCCCAGAATACTAGACGGAGTGACCTCAGCTTTCCCATGCTTTCAGACCAGGCTGGACTGGGCTGCCGAGACACAGGACTACTTGTGCCTTAAGAATGTCGCCTTCTCATACCTTGATGGCTACAGGGTACACCGTGGCTCCAATTTCAAAGCTTCCTTTTTTGAACATCATCACAGAAGTATTGTTGATGCAAGTTCCTGTAAGAGGCAAGCACAATCTTCTGAACTTGTGTCTCCAAGTCAATTCAGTAGCCTAAACTACAGGCTCAAGGGCTGAGTCACAGGAACTCCCCGCAACCCTCAGTCCAAGCCCTGCTCTCTGTGTGCACAGGATGGGTCACTGGGACATGATATGACTCCCATGTTCTGGGCTCAGTCAGCTCTAAAGACACAACATCCCTTTAGTCTCACTGAAGGGTCTCAAGCCCTCGGCTCTGAAGGAAGGGAAGGAACAGAGATGTGGTGTTGTCCCAAGATGCCCTCTCCACCACGTGCTTGTCTGGCCTTGCTGCAAACTCACCTTCTGGAAAAATAAGAATGGGCAGTTTGCTCTTGTCCTGGACATGCTCTGTGAGCCTAAACAGAAGAGTGTCATCAATTAGCAGAGAGGACAGAAGCTCTCACTAGTAATCCACACACCATACAGTCTTTGACCTGCAGTCACCAGGGACTATCGGGGTGCCAACAAGAGTGGCACAGCCCCCCAGCACCCACAAGAGCAGTCTCCAGCCTCCCCCAGCCTCCAGACCCACCCCTGCAGCCACTGACTGTCTCACCTTTTGGCGACAAGGTGACGATCTTTGACCTCAGAGCGCTCAAACCAGACGTGGGGACAAGCTTTTACCATGGCCCTCTGTATCACACCCATGAGGCCTCCGTGGATCTGACCCACCTGAATAGGGCAAGAAGACACAAGACCTGGGCACACATGAAAGCCGAGGCAGCTCCCAGCTACACAGACAAGTTGAGGTTCATCTTCCTACCCCTGCCCTAGAAAGGCTGAGAGGAAGTCCCAGGCTCTGACAGGAGGGACAGGCACAGCCAACCCCAAGTGCTTTCATGTGGCAGGAGGCCCAGCTGGGGAAGTGCTTTGCTCTTTCAACGACAGCAAAGCCCAGAGCTCTGCTTGCAAAGCCATGCCCACAGAGCCCTGAGTCCCAGGTCAGGCTTGCTCAAAAGCCAAGCACAACAGTGTGACAGTGCCCTGTCATATCATGCAGGGAAAAGCAGTTCTGCATGCTCAGAGGCCTCTTGCTGCCTGCTGCCTGTCCCACACAACATGCTTGCTGCTCCCTTCATGCAGGCAGAGCCGGGACCTTACCATGGCATAGTAGCCATCGCTGGCCAGGATTATCACATCGATGGGGGAGGTGTGATTGGCCACACAGATGCCTCCATTTCGGGGTCTGTTTTCTCTAAATGCAAAACACAGGCAGAGATGAGGAGAGAGGAATGAAGTATGAGCCTGCACGAGGCCTGGCCCAGAGCAGCTCCTGGGAGGGCCAGTCTGCAGCAGACAGGGCCTTACCGGTCATGGTAGGTGATGATGGCTGTGAGGGCACGCACGCAGATCCGGTAACACATCAGGTGCACATGTTTGCTCAAGAACTCTTTACACCTGCAGCCCAGGACACACACCATCACTTTCTGGTCCTACAACCTCCCCTGTAATGCTGCCCCCCTCAGCCCAGCTGGCCTAGGCTGAGATCCAGCCAAGCCTTCACGTCTCTGCCACAGAAGCACAGCCTCTCCTGGGCTTTGCCATCAGCTTATGACCACTGATTCTTAACTCTGGAGAACCAAACTTTGGCCTTTGCCCTTTTCTGTTATTACTCCTTCCAGAGACCAGGGCTGAGCTTTCTGCCACAGGTTTAGAGTTCACATCTAGGTTCACATCTAGGCTCTTTGTTTAATATTAGAGGGTGCCTATCCTGAGAGGCCACAGTTTCCAGGACCACCTGCCGTGTCTGCAGGCAGCAGAACAGATAGGCCTTGCAGGAAAACTTCAGGATTACCAGGTCTCAAGCGGCAGGGGGTGCTCCCCATCTGCTCTTCCCTCAAAGATGAACTCACCTTCCATTTGGCAAATACCCCACCACTGTGGTACCAGTCACCAACAAGCTGATGCCAGTAAACGCCAGGGCTATCCTGCAGAAAAAGGGAAACTACACGCTAGCAAAACCCAGCCACAGACCCTGCTCACCAAGGTGCCTGTGCTTGCTGATGGTGCTGACAGGGTCCAGGGGGCCTGGAGACAGCTGCACTTGCTGCAGCAGGAGCAGCCCCTCAGCACCCAGGCCCCCAGCACACACCTGAGGGGCAGGAGGAAGCAGTAGCGGATGAGCACACCAAGCCCCCAGAGCACAGTGAGGCGCAGGCTGATATACTGGAAGTTGTAGTTGGTCCTGCTGAGCAGGTTCCAGGACTCCAGCTCTTCAGCTGAGAACCTCTTGGTCACCTCATCATCCATGATGGTCTCAATGCCTTTGCGGCAGAAATAGAAGATATCTGAGAGCTCAAACTCAGGGGTGTCCAGGGCTTTGCCACTGCCACTCCGGCGGATCTGCTTGATCTCCTCCTCCAGTGATGTTGGCTCCTTTGCAATGATTCCTGCAACATGTCATAGGCAGCTCTGAGCAAAGCATGACCTGTCCTCTTCAAGAGAGCTGAGAGCCATGGCCCTTCCTTGCCTGCCCTCCCCAAGGTCCTCTTCCTTTCTCCAGTCCCGACAGGCATCAACCAGTCTTCCCAACTAACTAGAAATGAAACACTCCCAGGGTGCTTCCCTGCCCTTCCTCATGAAGTGGACCTCTCCATAACTCCCTCCAACCCATCTACATGGAAAAGGCTTCCCAGAAGACCTTAGTTGCTCAGAGACACCACATTCATCCCATCTCCCCAAAGAAATTTTGAACTTCCTCTGTACCCGGGCAGGGTAGGATCTCACCATTGACATAGGGCTTGTACAACGGATGGTTCTTCTCCTTGGCACCACGCTCTATTCTTAGTGTCGCCCACTGCAAGACAGACAGGACAACCAAGATTCACAAGGCCTGCAGCTCCAGGCTGTACTGCCCCTGCTCTACAGTCAGCTTCCAGGAAAGAAATGGTTCAGGGGAGAAGATGGGGCTAAAGGAGGAGGCTTCCATACCAAGCTGAAAGAGCAAGCAATGAACACAACTGAACTGAGCTGGAAGCAGAGACTGGCCTGGGAAACAGATTTTTACAGCTGAGATCTGCCCACAATGCGACAAGAGGACTGATGGGGAGGTGACAAGCACAGGCACAGGACAGCCATGCTGTGCACACTTCTGTGTGCCACTCTGCAGAGTGGAGCCCCAGCAGGAAACAGGGAGTACCACAGGGAAGAAGAGTGCCCAGTTGTGGGATGGGATGGCACAGCAAGATTTTCTGAGGCTTCCATGACCTCTCAGCTCTGCTGCATCTGACATCTGGTTGCCACTGCACAGCTCCTGGCTGAGCTTGGGTGGTCTGCACCACAGCACAGGAAGCTGGTCAGGGGACTCATGATATTTTTCAACCCTTGTTTCTTCCAGACTCAAAGCAGAGACTGCTGAAAACATCAGGCTGATGAGGGGATGGGATCCTTTCCCCTCCAGTTCAGCTGATGGCTGCTGCTGTTTCTCAGCTCACCAGTCCACTCTAAACAGCAGCTGCAGAAAGCATCCTTGGACACCTGGCTGCCAAATCCCATTCCTGGACTACCTGTTCTCTCAGCTACTTTTGAAGGGCACCAGCACAAACTGCAGGCTGGATTTCTGGGCAGTCTTCCTGTCTGCCCTCCAAGGAACCTTCACAGCCTGTAACTCCTTGCATCATATAGGCCTGGGAGGAAAAGCTTCTGAAGGAGGAGGACTTGTATACAACACACTTATCTGCGAAGAAGAGGAAGTTTCTGGGAGCTCCTGCCATCCTGATCTCATCCCATGCCAGCAGCTAATCAGGAGGCAATGATGTGGGAATGCTAATTGAATATGGAGTGCCTGGCTCACCTCGAAGCCACCTCTGCCAGCAGCAGGAACTGCAGGATTGCAGAAGATTGCCTAGACACTGCCATCCCAAGAGAAGTCAGCAGAGGAGCTCTGACCCCGCAGGAGCTGAGCAGCCTATGGAGAAGGCATCCATCGCAAGCCCAGCAGGTCTCCAACCTGACTGCAGCAGCAGCAAACCCAGCCTCCCACCTGGGAAGCACCAGGCAGGTGCCCTCCCTCCCCACCAACACGGGTGTGCCACTACCAACCGGACCCCATGACTCGGGCTGTGCCCCACAAGTTGCCAGACATGAGTGCTGCCCCTCCGGGTTCCCAACACTGGCCTTTGAAAATAATTTGGGCAAATAACAGCCCCCAAATACACAGTTCTGAATAACCAAACCATGACTGCATTTTCCTCCAAACTGGGGACCAGTTGTGCATGAGTGCTCCTCTACCCCACCACTAAGATTCTTTGATAAAAGCTGAAATAGACTTCACACTCTTTTCAGAAAAATAGTTTCAAACACCAAAACAAGCGCTGAAGGAAGAAAACTGAGAACAAGGCGAAAATTTCCATTTCAGATAAACAAAATGTCTTATTTTTTTTCCTCTGCTTCAGTCAGTACATTTGAAGTCAGGTCTTCAGACACCTGTGTTCGTGCAGCCCCTCACAAAGTCCAGGGTCTTTGCATTCACACCTCGAGCATTTTGGGAGGACTCAGTTTAAAGAGCTGAACACTGTGAGCTCCAGGGCTGTCTTCCCAAGCCAACCAGTACTGGGATGCTCTGGGGACGACCAGCCCTGTTCAAACAACAGCTGTACCATAAATACTTTAGCAGCATGAACTCCACATTTAAGAGCCTAAAACCTCCCTAGCAAGCAGAGGGCACCCCTTTACCTTTCACCTGGACTGTCAGAGTAGTGCTTTACCTACTACTCTCAGTATTCTAGTCTGGTCAAGGACTTGCTTCAAGGAGAGATGTTAGGTCAGACACATCCCATAAAATTAGTCTGCCAAAGGCAGGCAAGGGAACAGTATGACCCCAAGTTGGAAAATTCCACTTGGTCTCTCTGCCAAGAGGGTCAGCAAGGGTTGTTGGTCATCCTCTGAGGTGGCAGGTCCAGACATGGCCCAGCAGGCGACACTCCAGGACAGAAGCACATTGAGAGCTCTGGGTTCTGGACACAGACCACTCAGGGCTTGCAGGACAGAAGCCCTGCCTTACCTCCTGCTTTTGCTTCATTGAAACAGCAAGGTGCTGGCTGCAGCCTGGTCCCTGCCCACCACATCCCACACTGACAGGTACCAGCTCTCTGCCTTGCCTGGGACATGAACCCCCCCAAGCCAGCCCTTAGCACCCCTCAGACCCTCCTGACTGCCAAACCTCTCTAGTCTATTTCTTCACTTGAAGACTTACTGGATTAATTAGAGGGAAAAACCAGCCCACAAACAGAGGTCTGGTAAACCACGTTTGGCCAAGATGACACAGATGGTTCAAATGGCACCAGCACCACACCAACAGCCCAACCTTCCACCCTGGTCACCCACAATGCCCTGCTGAGGTGAAAGCCTCTCTTCCTAGCATGACAAAATCCTTTCAAACACACAGAAAATTCTGAAAACATGACTTACCTGAAAAATCTTTAATAAAGTTTTCATGTAAACCTTGCGGATGCCAAAGGAGACTCCAAAAATTGCTGGAACAATGATGAAAACCAGAAGCAGAGTGAAGAGGACAGTTATGGAAATCCCCAAGAGATTAACCACCAGGCTGTCAAAGGGAAGCAGGAGGAACATGGTGAAGGGCCCAGGCAAGGCCGGTGCCCTGCACCCAGACAGGACTGCCCTCGGTGATGAACCAGCCCTCCTGTTACTCAGCAAGTCTCACACGTGCACCGAGTCCGCAGCCTGCTCACAGCCTCCATTCCAAAGTTCACATCCTTTTGGGGCTCTGAGAGACAGGGAATGCAACAGGATCAAGGAGAGCACTTGGGAAAAGAAGCCAGGAGTGTGCCAGGAGCCCAGGTGAGCTGGGGCAGTGCAGGCCGAGGAGCTCAGAGCAGAGGGCACACGCACAGCAGTCCTTCCATGGGAGCGTGGGGGGCACGGCGGCGACACGACCACGGGAATGGGCCCCCTCCCAGGCTGCCACTGAGCAAGTCCTGCTGTGGGGCAGCTTGTGGAGAAGCTGGCAGCAGAATCCCCTCCTGGCTGCTGAGAGCATGCAGAGTCTTTTCAAAGGGACAAGGTGGAGTCCATCCCTGAGCCTGCATTGGAGGAGACCGAGGGAGTTGGCACTGGCAGGAGCCTACCGGGTGTGCAGCTATTATTGTTCTCCCCACGAGGACACAAACAGCAGCGCAGGTCCTTGCATGACGCCTGGAACAAGTTTAATTCTGGAGGCCCCTGGCATCCACTGACGCTGAAGGGCTGCTACAGACACGAAGGAAGCCTGTGTCCCTGGAAAGCTCTTCAAACAGTGAGTTGGCTTCTTGGCAGACGAAGCACTCACATGCCACCAGCAGTAGTGGAGGAAAGAGCAACCCAAGTCAGCAGCTCAGAGAGATGTCAATGCAGAGATGGTGGCTGGAGGCCAGGGACAGTGGGCTTTGAAACCTGGAAGGCAATGCTTGGGCTGAGGTCACACCACTCAGAGCAGCTCCTGAGACACAGCAAGACTCGGACCAGCACTCCAGCTACTGCCTGGCACTGTCACAGACTCAGGAATAACCTCCTGTTCCCACTCAGTCCTGTATATTCATACCATGCACACCTCAGATGGAGCAGACTCACACAGAACCATGCCTAAGGCACAGGATGCTGCAATCAGGTCCCAAGTACAGGAAAGGAATGACAGCAAGCCCTTCCTCATGACAGATCTTATCGCCTCCCTCATTTCAGGGGCATCCCAGAGCACTGAGGAAGCCAGGTACCCAAATTCCTGGGCAGGTATCATTTCCTCTGCTCCTGTACATCTCATCCCCAGTGACACAAGGCAGCTTTACAAACACTTCAGGACAGGAAGTCAGCCCAAGGGGAGAATTACTGATGATGATTAGCCAAGGAGGAATTTGCTAGGGCACCGGAAACAGTCAAAAGGTCACACACCCTGCACCACAGCCCTCCCGGCCGAAGATGTGCATGCACAGGGCCAAGGCTTGTGCCAACAGACAAATCTGCTCGAGTCAGACTCCCCTCCGGGCACCACCTTCACCTGACTACGGCGTGTCAGCCCGGCAATGGGATTTACCAGGCACCTGACAAGCATACGGGGCAGAGAACAGCCCGTGAAGATCCTGTACAGCACGTTCCAGCTGCTAGTTAAATATTGTTGTTCCCATAACGCTAAGAATATTGTTAGCGCTTCAGACACACGCGACGGACTGCGTCCCGGGAGAGGCAGCTCCTCAGCCACACGTGCCCGTCACGCCGGAGCTGTCACCCCCCCAGACCCGGGGCTCGTGCGGCCGAACAGGTCAGACCGGCCCGCTGCGGCCCCGAGAGGGGCTCGGCCCGGCCCTTCAGCGCCGCGTCAGCGCCCACGTGTGCGGCGGCCCTGCCCGCGGGGCGCCGGGGCTCGTCCTGCACCGCCCGGGGCCTGCAGAGCCCTCACCAGGGCCTGCCCAGCCCTCACCGGAGCCTGCACAGCCCTCACCGGGGCCTGCACAGCCCCCACCGCCGCCCCGGGGTCCCCGCACCCTCAGGGCCCGCCGGGAATGCCGCACCGAGCCCGGGGGCGTCGGTGAGGCCGCTGTCGGCTCCGCTCCGCTCTTCGGCAGAGCGGAGATCCCCGCAGCGCCGAGGCTCGGCCCTCCCGGCTATTCCGGGCTCGGCGTGCGGGGCCGGGCCGGGCAGGCCAGGCCGCGCTCCCTCCCGCGGATAACGGTACCGCGGCCGCGCCCTGCCCGTCCGCGCCACGGTGCGGGGCAGCGCGGGGGCAGTCCCGGGCCCGTGAGGGGCAGCGGTCCCGCCCCGGGCAGTCCCTCAGCCG
>VXAU01002134.1:13081-25495 GCA_013399695.1 Formicarius rufipectus | reverse complement strand
GGGACGCGCACGCTCCACACCCACCACCTCCCACCGCCGGCAGGGGGCGCCAAAGCTGCCCCGAGGGAGGAGGAGGACGGACGGGGAGGGATGGACAGGGGAGGGAGGTGGAGACAGAGGAGGCAGAAGTCACGAAGTGCCAATCACTTTATTAACTTCCCGTTACAGCACCGACAACCAGAGGCGCATCTCCCGCTGCTCCCAGCCCGGTAAACCCCGCCCCGGTAAGCCGTTCTCAGCGGGAGCCCCCCCTCCGCAGCAGCTCTCTCCGCACAAGGCACTTCTTGGGCAGCACCGGCCCCGTGGCTCCCTCCCGGGGGGCTTCAGGCACAGCTGCAGGCCCTGGCCCATAGCCCCGTTCCTTGCTGCTCCCATACTCTCACTTGCATTGCCTCGAGAACCTACAGGCAGGGGTCACTCCAAGCAGCAGCTTCCAGCCTCTGCGGCAGGAGCCAGCAGTGAAGAAGCTTCCGCAGAGATGGGCAGCTGCTCATAGAGCATGGAGGAACTAAAAAAATTGAGCAGCTGACCCTTCCCCAAAGACTCTTGTACCATGGTCGGGATGTGGAGGGAACCTACATCTCTTCACACACTGCCTTCCTACCAATAAGGAGCCTGGGTCTCTGAACGTCGCCAGGTCTGCAAGTGAGAAAGGACTAGGGCAGCAGCCCCAGAGGTGCCAAGGTGCTCCCAGGCCCCACTGGCACTCTTCAGCGCACGAGAAGATCCACCCACATGGCGGATCTTGTAGTTCTTCCCACGGTTGTTGTCCCAGTGGGTCTTCTGTCCACACTGGAAGGAGATGCAGAACTCTGTGGCCCTGCGACCGATGGATGGCTTGGGCAGGGTGAGCTCAAAAGAGAAGATGTCTGTGTCTGCTGAGCCATATGTGCTGTGCATGTACTGGCAGGAGACGTCCCGGAAACTCTTCCAGCCATCAAAGGTGATGCGGACCGTCACTTTCTTCTCATATGCAATGTTTCTGACCTTCACTGTCCCTGACAGAGCACGGTCCTGGATCACACAGCTCTCCAGGCAGACAAGGTTTTTGTGCAGGCTGCTGCGGAAAGCCACATAGTCTGCAGAGGGCTGTGGGAAGTCCAGCACATACCTACATGCTTCTGGGCGTGAGTCCCACAGCCTAGGTCGGAAAGAGGCAAGGTCTGACAGGGCATGCTGCAGGTCACAAAGGTCCTCCTCAATCCTTGAGAAGAAGCGGACAGCCGTCAGTGAGAGCCCCTTCATATCAGCAAACACAACCTGCTTCTTCTTCTGGCCCTTGGAGCTCTTTGTGCTGTCTCGGCGCTCGGGTTCTGTGCTCAGCTTCTGGTTGAGACAGGATCGAAGGGGTTTGCGACCTCGGTTGCTCCGCAGCTCCTCGTAGGAGTTCAGCAGCTTGCGGATGGGGGGCGAATGGCTCAGGCAGAGCCGCACGGCTAGGTCCACGGGCATGGCTGGGGGGGCGACAGCCCGCCTGNGACCCCCGGCCCCGCCCGCCCCGGCCCCGCTCACTCGCCGCAGCTCATCGCGACCCGCCCGCTCCGCTCCGCCGGCGCCGCATCAATGGGGCCGTGGGAGCGCCCGCGCGCCGGACACCCCCCGCCAGCCAATCAGCGCGCAGACCGCGCCCCGGGCGGCCAATGGGGGTGTCGGACCGCCGAGACCACGCCCTCCACGCGGGGCCGCGCAATGGCCCCGCCCCCCCCCACGGGGCAGGGGCCAACCCAAGGAACAGCATGGAAAAGGCTCCTGGCGCCAGAAAATGCAAGTGCTGTAGGAAGACAAATGTCTATGGAACTACCAATACCAGGAGGAAACTCCTGGAGGAAGATCCAGGAGGAAGCAGAGCATGTTTTGCTCACATTGTCTTCAATGTGGGAGGCTTGAACTGGTTTTGTACATCCTTTTTCAGGTGCTTATCCAAAGAGAATTTCCAGGGTGTCTAAGCACAGAGAAAACCCCACACTCTCAGCTCATCCTCTACCAACTCAAAAGCTTCTTATTCTAGTTGTGTGCACTGAAAAAAATTCGCTCACACACAAGCACTGTGGTGTCCCTGATATCTATATTCAAAATCACCTTCACTGTTCAGTTCCTATGTGACTCCTTGACACTAAGGACTGTCACCTAAATCAGATCACCCCTGCCCTGTAGTCCCTGCTAATCTCCCCAGAGCTGTCTAGCCATTTATGCTAAGCAGCCCTGATTGTTCCTGCTGACAGTACAGATTTTCATCAGCTAGTGTCACAACTGACCGACCTATCAGTATTTCTACATGGCTTTTCATCACCACCATGTCTGAATGTCTGCAGCACAAGGCAAAGAAACCTCTCATGGAATGACCGAAGTGAGCTTGAACCCAGAGCTCATCTGGCAAAAACCTGCTGTTCAGCCCTAGCCTGTCAACAAAACACTAGAAAAAGCACCAAGAAAGTCAAAGTGGCAGCACTCCCTAGAAAGGTATGTGGCACTGGTGTCACTGCTGGCCAGACACTCGTGCCTGGGAGGAGTAGGACTGGATCTTGTGGGTGACCAGGACCCAGGTGTGCTCGTCCAGCTGGGCCTGCAGAAGCCAGGAGTGGCAGTACCAGCCCCCAGCATGGCACCAACCCCTTGCCAGGTCCGCCCTGGCACAAATCTCCAGCCCCTGTGCTGCACCAGGACCCCAAGCTGGCTGAGGCACTCTATTTCTGAGGGCAGTGCCATGTCCTCCTTGGGTGTCAGTGGAGAATGAGCCGCAGCACACTCACCCACCCCAGCACACACAATGCAGGTGATGCCTCAGTTTTCAGCAATTGCATTCTGGGAAACATCCTTTCAATGCATCCTCTCAGGCTGACAGGATAAACCCCCCCCACTTCAGTGAGTCAGGGTAGCCAACAGAGACATGGAAGTGTCTTCCTAGCAATAAAACCATTTGCCCCACCTTTTTCTGGACCTCAGGAGAGCAGATCCGGCTCAGGCTGGGAAATCGCAGCTCACCATCAGTGCCCTCCCTACGACCTCTTTCACCATCTACCTACTTTGCATTCAGAGTTAATCACTCAGTAAACCAAAGCTATCCCACCGTGGGAGGGAACAGAGAACAGGGAACATATTTGAGCCCAAGTTTTACAGCAGACCCGATGGAAGCTGTGAAAACTGCTCCCATTCTGTCCCAGAGGCATGGATTAAGGTGGATGCATTGTTGTGTTTTCTCCACTTAAGAGTACAAGCCAAAAACATCACTTTCTTGACAAAGCTGTGGACACTTCTTCCCCTAACACAGAAAGAATAGAGGTGTAGTGTTAGCAGTTCCAGAGGTGTCCCAGTATTTAGTCACAGAAGGACACAAAACCAGATGTCATCATTTTGTGGTGTGCCACAACTGACCCTCACTTGGAGCCTGACTGTTCTCAGCATACTTGCCATGTCCACCCTCCTGCCCAGCCTGTGAGGTCACTGCTGTGTGCCAGCTGCAAGGCTCCAGAGAGGAGCTGCACCAGAGGCACTCTGAAAACCATCAGGTCAGTTAAGGCTCAGCTGCTAGAAGAGGACACGTGTCACTCACGCTCACACTGCTGCAGCCACGTGAGATGTGGCGTGGTGGCCAGTACAAGCCACCTGGACAAGTGCTCAGTCAAACAGAATAGGGCCAAGGAGAAAGCTCGTCAGATGTGCCACCCAGACACTGCTCAGGCAGATCCCCTGGAGCACGTTTTCCCAGGACAGATTAAGGAGGACTTTGGCTGGAAGCTTCAGTCACCTCTGTGAAGCTTCTGGCTGCAAATACAGGCAGGGCACAATCCACAGCCCTTCCTGGGGGGCTGTGCAGGGGAATGTGCTACTGATTCCTAAGGATTAAACCCAGCCTCCTCTTAACGTCTATACTTGAAAGAATCTTCTTTACCTAAACGGATTAATTAGGAAGACTATAAACCACACATGCAAAGCCACTCACACTATAAGATGCCCTATGTCACCCCCTGCCTGGCAGAGGAAGGTGCTCATCAGACACTCCTCACACAGACCACGCAGGGAGAACCCTGTCCTGACAAACATGAGCCCCTGTCTGCCCATGCACTTGGCAGCTGCTGAGCTGAGGTACCACAGGACACCTTGGCTTCTCCTCCAACTCCCAGAAGCCTGCATGGGGCAGCAGGGCCAGAGGAGCTTTTTCTTCTGCATGACCAGCACAAAGGAACTGCTTCTCCACCTTGTCTCAGCAGGTTTCAGCAGAAGGGAGTCTGACAGTTCCTACCTTCAAAAGCACATCCAGAAGCTCTACCAGAATCCCCCACGATCGGAAGACCCTTCTTGCAGATCATGCACAGCAGAAACGGCTTTCTCCCGAGCCCAGAACCACAGCTGTTCCATTTTAGTGACACTGCCTACCACTAC
The DNA here is from genome assembly GCA_013399695.1 of Formicarius rufipectus. NCBI lineage: Eukaryota > Metazoa > Chordata > Aves > Passeriformes > Formicariidae > Formicarius > Formicarius rufipectus. The sequence goes on along the minus strand of VXAU01002134.1, from coordinate 21,115 downwards.
TCCTAAATGAAGCATCCCATCAGCTACACACTGAAACTTTCCAGACACTGCCCTCTGACTCACCACTGTAGTGAACCAAGTCTCCCTGGTGCAGGGAGCTGAAGGCTCTGCTGCAGAAATCAAGCAGGGAGCACTGGCCTAATAGGAAGCAGCACAATAACATAAAAAGCATAGAAGGTGATGCAAAACAGACTCCTATTTTCATGCTACAGCAAGAGGCCATTCAGGGAAAGCTCTGCCAGCCTCCTGCTCCAATATATTTCTGAGCAACTTTGAGGCACCACACACCCCTTAAGCTTACAGAATTCCTCAGGGCTCTTCTGCAATTCTGAGCTGCTGACTGTGCAGGCAATCCTGTACAAGGGCTCTGCTCACTCTGCAGTTCACTGACCAAGGTAGCCTTGAGCTTGAGGGTGAGCCATTAACACTGGCACAATCTCTCTGAAGCAGCCAGTCCAAAGAATGAGGTTGGAAAAGGCTGGAAATGCAGTAAGGCCTCTCACACCCCCTTGCTGGACCTGGTCTGTATGCAGAATGTCAAAGGTGAAGGAGCAGCACTTCAGCTTCACTCTGGCCAGTACCTGCTCAGGTGTCACCTTTACACAGAAGCTGTGTTTGTTAGCAGAACTGCAGATCAAAATACAAATTTCCCCTGAGCAGTATAAAGACCCCATGGCTCTGGCACAAACATCCTGAGAATGAACCAGCTGCTCTGGTTAAGAAGAGGCTTATGACAAGCCTGAAAATGCTGTCTGACATTCCCAAAGCTGCAACTGTGATCACCCCATTTGTGATCTGGTCAGAGACAACAGAGCTACTGGTGGCTCCTGCAGGCACTCACTCCTTGGCCCAGGGAAAGAAAAGCCATTATCAGAACACAGTCCAGGCAGAAATTCCAAACACAGGCCTACTCTGCTGGCAAATCTGAGATGCCCAGAATGGCAAGGGTGGATATTTCTACAAGGATAGCACTGTTTCTGCCAAAATGCCAGGCAAAACCAGCATAACTCCTCTTTGGTCCTGTGAGAAAAGGTTGTACTGGCACAAGTGTATCCACACTGGGGCAGGGGCTGCATAGCTCCAACAAGGCCTGTGCAGCCCGCCCTCCCCAGAGACAGGGCCTTCTCAGGGAAGGACAAACCTGCTGCTTGACTGTGTAACAGTGCTTTAAAGAAGAAACTCCAGGCAAGGAGAGACACTGAATTCCTAAGCTCATGGCTGTCTCCCAACTGATACTGTCAGAAAGACAAAGGGAACAAACTTGGTTAACTCCTGACCCTCCATTCCTGCTACAGATAGGGAGCTGGTACTCAGCATCCCACAGGATCCTATAGTTATCCTCTGCTTGTCCATGACATTTCCTTTGCTCTGAGCTGCAGTTTCCATCTTTAACACGCTCCAAAGCCCTCCTGCTCCTTCTGCATGAACAAGGATTTGTTCTGCCAGCAAATATCTTTATGTGTGGCGTTTTTTCCCTTGATGGATCATGTGGTAAAGATGGTGCAGAAATATCCCCCTGGTTCACCTCAGAGAAGCTGGCCATGTGCACAACACCCACAACACTTACACAGACCCTGTGATGAGATCAAAGCTGATGGGGGAAGGTGGACTTCACACAGCTGGTTGCCACACCACTCGGTCACTCAGTTTTCACCCAACAGCCTAATTTAAAGAACAGTGCTAAACTGGAACAAGAACGAGCATGCAGCAGCAGGTTCCAAAGAGAACACCCTCCTATTTACTAAGCCTGTATTTGCACTGGAGGATAGATGCGCCCTTTGCACGTCTCCAAACCAGTCTGGGAGCAGAGGGCAGTAGCTACACTTGTTAGTCCCTTGGGTCTCCAAGGGAACTGTGGCAAGGCTACTACAGCCTGCCTTCACTCAGGAACACCAGAACAAGGAGTGTGTTGGGTCTACCAGGAGCCTGATGAGCTGTAGGGGCAGTGAACCCCTCTGCACTGGCAGAGAGACACTCCCCACCCCAGGAACCAGCCCTGGAGGGGACCTAGCCTGGGTGGCCCCACGGGGAGCTCTGGGCAGCCCCAGTGTGCGTGTGTGTGTTGTGGCAGCTGCTCCCCCCACCCTGCACTTACCACTGCCCCTCAGATGAGCTGCACAGCTCCTGAGGCCACCAGTGGGGCCACGGTCCTGTAGCGGATGAGGTGCTGCGAGCCCTCCTCCAGGTCGATGGTGTATTCCCTGAGGAGACAGGTGGGACCTGAGCTGCAGCCCCTGCCCACAGGGACACCCTCCCGCCCTGGGCTCAACACACCTCTGCTCCTCAGGCTCCACCAGGATGTTCTCCTGCCGCTCCAGCACCCTCAGGAACACAAAGGAGTCCAGGTTGGGCTTCGGAACTGCAGACAATGGATTCAGAGCACAAGCTCAGCCCTTGCTGATGTTCCTCTGTGGGACACTGAGAGGTCTGAGGGACAGCAAAGGGGGCACCAGACCCTTCTGAGAACACATGCCCTGCCTCAGCATAGGGCAGGACTGGCCAGCAGGGGACAGCAGGATCCTCCTGCAGCAGCACGGGGCTGTCTTACAACACTGCCATCACATCATCTCTGCTCCTCCTGAGCAGCAGCTGGAGCCCTTACATTCTGGGCTCCCACACTTTGCCCTGGTGCTACAATTTTTAGATTACCCCGGGTGGACTCACCTGATTTTAGGAGAGACACTTTCTGCAGGTTGGGTGGCATGTGTTTTAAGGCCACATTTTTCAGGTAAGCCTCTGTGTTTGCCATGTACCTGAAATAAATCATTGGAGCATTGACTGAATAATGAAATACAAACCTGCAGGGAGAGTGCTGACCCCAAAATCCAGCAAGTAACAGCTCCTGGTCCCACAGCCACTTTGGCTTACCCTGGTAACTGACTCAGTTATTTTGTTTCATCTCTTTTCTTGCCCATATGGAAATATCCTGATAAAACACACTGATCCTTACTTCAAACCTGTCTAAGACTCACAGCCTCAAGAACTGTTCAGTGTAACACACAGGTGAGTTCTATAATGTACAAAAAAGAAGATGCATCAAAAATCTACTCACTCTTTAGCAAAAGCAAACTCCTCTGGTGATAGGATGGAGGGTTCCCCTTCAGCTCGAGACTTCTCCTTCTCCAGGATGTGGGGGAAAAACTTCTCTATCTGACATGAGAACAAAATCCCAAAGAATGATACAGACCTCTCCCAGGAGTTCAGTGCCTAAATCCCCACTCTCCATTGTTTCCCCCTACAAGCAGCAGTCCACGGGTGTATGAGCAGCCACAGGCCTGCCCAAATCTCTGCTCCTGAATCTACTGTGACATCAGCCAGGCTGGACAAACACAGGTGCCCAAGGCAGAACTCGGGCAGAATGGGCCAGCACTCAGCTGTGCCACTCCAGGCTTAGGTGAAGTGAACCACGCACAGAGTGTTGTGATCAGCACTGCTGTGCCCTTCCTTCACCACAACAGGGAAGCGTGCCCAGGGTATTAACTCCTTTGGGTTGCCCTCCCGAGAACAGGGGCTTTGACTGCGTGCCTCACTGGAGCAGGAGGCCCTGGTGGGTAACAAGCCCTCATTTTGCACAGTCCCCCTCTCCCACACAGCAGTGGTACCTTCACCAGCCGACACCTCAGGTAGCTGCTGAGCACGAAGCGGATCCGCTCGATCTCCATGCGGTGAACGCTCTCCTTCAGGTCTCCTCCCTTTGCCCGCTTCAGGTTTGCCTCCTGCAGGGAAACCGAACACAAACTAAAAGGCTGACGTGCCAACAAGATACAGAGGAAGGCAGGTTTTGTACGGAGACCCCCTGAAACCAGGCTGTGTCTGCTTTTGCGACCCAAAGCACACTGTCCTTGCACCTCTCAGCCCCTCCCCAAGGCAAGCCCAGAGCGGGTGTTCAGAGAGGCTTTGTCTCAGCGGCACGAAGGGCTCATCCCCGGCGGCCCCACAGAGCCCCAGACGTGTGCCTGCCAGGCCAGGCCAGCGAGGCCTGCCTGCCCACACCCCGCCCTGCAGGACCTACCATGTGGTCCAGCTGCTCCACGACACACTCGACGATCTCAGGTCTGCTCTCCAGCAGCTCCGGAGCGAACTTCTCGTTGAGCCAGGCCTGCAAGAAGGCACGCTGCCACCGGGAGCGAGCAGCACCGCCGCCACACTCCCTCGGCCCCCGAGGGGGCATCACCGCGGGCCCGGGGCGCCCCGCCCCGCCCGCTCCCCAGCACCTGCTCCAGGCTGCGGATCAGCTGCGCCGGGGTCAGCACCAGCTCCTCGCCGCTGTCGGCGCCGTCCGAGTCCTCTCCAGGTGCCGCCGCCGCCATCGCTCCCGCCACCTCCGCAGGACCACGCCCCCTCCCCGCGCTGCGCATGCGCCCAGGGAGCCGCACCGCCCCTCCAACCAATCAGGAGGCGGGTTTCAACGCGCGGCTTTCCCGGCCAATCAGGAGGCAGAACCGCCACGGCGCGCGGCCAATCAGAACTGACCAGCGCTGAGGAGCCCCCGGCTCCCGCTCCCCGCGTCCCCCGTTCCGGGTGAGAATCGTTCCGGGAAGGATTCCCCGCAGGAATCCCCGCTCCCGGAGCCGCGGGAGCCCCCCGGGAACAGCCCCGATCCCCTGGGGCACCCCGCGACCCCCGGCACCGCCACACACACCCGGACTCGGTTTAAGAAAAGTTTTACTGATCAGTACTTCTGCCAATATTGCAACAGCTGTGAAAGGCAAACACTGTTACACAGTTTAGAAAAAACAAGTTTTTATACAATGAAATTATTAAACAAATCTCAAACAAAACCCCACAGTGGCTGAGGAATGAGCCTGGGGTTCCAGATCCAGTATTAGCACCTGCAGCACCACCAAACCAGCCACTGAAACCCCTGCTCAGTTCTCAACTCCTGAATTCCTTCTACAACTGGACACTGACACGCAAACCCAGACACCCAGGCTTTCATCAGGGAGAAGGATGTAAGAGGAAGGGTAAGCCAGCTGGGACTGTGGGAGCTCCACTGGTGCTAAGCAGTGTCCAAGGAAAGCCCAGCTCTGCTCCTCCACCGCGGTGTGCCAGCAGACAGGGCTGAGAAACCACCCCACACAGCACCCAGCAGCTCACCAAAGCCATCATCTCCTGTGAATTATAGACAACGAACCCAGGAAGAAACAGTTGTACACTTCATATATTAATCAGAGGAGGGTGGGAGTCGTTATGTTTATTGGCTCAGCATCCACTTTACTGTGCTCAGTTTCATGGTCAAAAGGCCCATCCTGGTGAGCACTGACACAGGGGCAGAAAACCCACCAGGCTTCCAGCCCGGCTACTCCTCCCCTTCCAGGGACAACCAAAACATCAATACAAGGAACACTTTGCTTTCTGGTTTTCCACAAGAATCAGCACAAGAGGTGCTGCCTCGAGTCCCTCCTCGCTGGGAAGAGGCACTGTGTATCTCCACACTCCAGCTCTGAACTGGAGGGAATTCTCAACCCTGAGCTGGAGCTTTCCAAGGCCTGACTGAAGTACAGGAGGGTGTGAGAACCAGGGAGGAAGAGCACAGAACTCATGGGACTAAAACTAAACCTTTGTTGTGCTGAGGGCCCTGTTTCTTTCAAGGGAGAATGCAGCTTTACCCCTTCTGCTCTTTCTTCAGGGAAAAAAATAAAAATCATGAAAACAAAACTAAGAAGTGATTTTGTTGTTTCCAAGTCTCCTGTAAAGTGGATGCTGACCAGACAGGTCACCCCTGGGAAGCAGTTTGAGGAGTTAGTCCTTGTGGTAGATGGCACTGTGGATCTGGCAGCAGAGAAAAGGAATGATGCTCTAAAGTAGGAGGTAGGGGAACCTTGGTACAGCAAGTCCACTGGTGAGCTGTCATCTGGAAAAGAAGTTTCACAGAGTTAGAAACTCTTGCTACATCAAGCCAGGAGTCCCCTACACACACACCTTTCCACAGTTTATCTCAGGAGGAGCAGCATGAACAGAACCCAATACTCTGGATTCCATTTGTCCAATGGGAAATAAAGACCTTTATTCTGTTTCTTTTGCATAACAGGCATAAATATCTCCCATCCCTTCCCTGCACACACTGACAACAACCCAGACTTTACACCCCCATTCCAGAACCTGCAGGGCACCTGAAACAAGGGAGCCACCTCCAATTTGAGCTTTCCAAAAGCACGACCAGGGATATTAATTTTGATGTTCTGTATCAACTCTGAGCATGAAGAAGAGGTTGGAATTGATCTGGGATAAGGGCAACAGGTACCTGAGACTCCAGAGTTTTATCTTCCGCTGGTCAAACCTCTGTCTTCATAGATGGTAATTTCAATCTGCACAAAAAAGCTGTTAGGGAAACACTATGAAGAGATTATGAAAACAGAACCAAAAAAAAAGGCAGAAAAACATGAGGGCAGTGGGGCTCTTGATCTCTGCCTCATTCCTACTGTTTTCACTGTACCCCAGATTTGCTATGAGAGGTTTATACAACTTCAGGCAGTAACTAGATAAAATGCCTGCAGTGTTGCTCCAGAGCTGGAGAAAAAAGGTTTAAAGAAGCTATGCTGGAAGCAAGAGCAAGTGCTGGGCTGGTATCAACTTACAGTGATGTCATACGTCAAAATCTGCATCAGAACATGAGCTGAGAGTTGCAGACCAAGTAACAGCCAGCTCTTCTTCTACCACATCAATTTCTGTCCTACTAAGCTGGTCTCCACCTTTACCAATCAGACAAACAGCATTTCTGGAGGTCACTGGACCAGAGGAAGGAACTCAAGTGCTCTGTTTAGGGTTAGGCTGTCTAAGGTTGGGTTCCACCACATTTTCCCTGTCTTTTCACGTGCCAAATCAATGTTCTAAAACCTGACTGAAGACCAGAATACAACAGAGAACAACATGACTAACCACAGAGCCTGCTGTATCACAGACCAAGCACAAGCAGAGGTGCCACACTAAGACAGGAAGAACAAGCCAGGAGACAATACCGGAAGCCACAGAAGGATACAACTCTTAGTCCTCTTTCAATGGGGTCTGTCAGCAGGAGGCCCTGAGGAGCATAGATCTTCTCGTTCTGTTCCTGGATGAACTTGGCAATTTTCTTTAGAACCTGGTAATAGAACAGCACAGGAGTCAACAGTTCCTTCCTCAGGTCTCCTTGTTTAAGAGACAAAGCCCCAGTAGCATCACAGATACGGCAGCATGAGGAGAACCAACACACACCTGGTGGGACAGCTCTGCAGTGCAGGTAAATCCTTCCAGGGACCAGGGAGACCCCAGGGGACAGTCCCAGAGGACATAGGGAGACCTCCAGGGGACACAGGGAGTCCCCCAGGGGACCCAAAGTGACCAGCACTGCCACATCTGAGGCACATCCACACGGAATCTGTACCACAGCACTGCAGGAATCCCACCCAGTCCCACGGCCTTGCTGCAGGCTGAGGCACACACACACCTTCTCATAGTGTGTCTCCATGCACAGGAAGATGGTGTAGGCAGTCAGGCAGGCGAGACACCCCTCCAGGTAGGACTGGCCCCCGAGCTTCTCAGCTTCTGCATAGAGGTTGTTCAGTGTCCGCACGGTCTCCTCAAACTGCTGCCTGTCAATCTGCAAGAGGAGCACGTGGGGCTGTCACAGCTTCACATCTTAGAACTCACCAACACCCTCGGACAGCCACCTTCTCTTCTGGGTGATGTGCACTGTGCCTGAAGGACACCCCTCCAGGACGCAGCCACTCCTCGGGCACCTCCCCAGAGCTCAGCCGGCTCTGGACTGCAGTTCAGTGAGCACGGGGGAAAGCAGAGCGATGGAAGGGAAAAGCGGGTAGGAAGGAGCATTTTGTTTTGCTGTCAGCTGGAGACACCACATGTGACAGCACCGGGCTGAGCGACAGCACTGCAGACACCGCTTGTGGGGCCTCGGAGCGCGCTGGGCAGGACCGACAGCATTCCACGGCGGGGGGACGACGCCACCGTCCGGGGCACAGAGAGCTCCCTGCTCCGCTGCCGCAAACCCGCTGCCTTGGCCGGGACAAGGCACAAGGAGGGGGCACAGGGCACAAA
>VXAU01002132.1:335056-353636 GCA_013399695.1 Formicarius rufipectus | reverse complement strand
GGGTGTGCAGAGAGGCTGACATGCATCTCTGAACCCATTTCATATTCCTGAATGTGTTCATGCAAGGGAATCTCTACTGACCTTGACCCGACGCCAAAACCGTGCATCGACCACTATTCCCTGTCCTTTCTGATAACAATTTCCTCTCCAATTGCTTTAAAATATTGAGAATGAACCTCCAAGCTATTGTGGCTTTGGCTGCTTCTNNTTTGGCTGCTTCTTTGTCTGCTTTAGATATTGTCCTCCACAAAGAAGCCCCTAGCCTGTCCCAATCTTCATATGTTAAATTCTCTGGGACATTTTGGTGGTGTTTTTCAATCCATCCAGCTAAAGATTTCATGGAGACTTTATCTATAGGATACCTCTGTTGTTGGATAAAACCTTCTAAGTGCCTGTATAAGTCCTCTTCATTTTTTGTTAACTGGGCTCCCATTTTTAGATTTTTAACTTTTAATTTCAGAGTAGAGATGGGGGATTTTAGGGAGGATGATCAATGCTCAGCTGCTCACCTCTTTGTCCTGTTTCAGAAGGATGGGGGTGAAAAATCCCCAGATCAGCTGAGGAAGCCACTAGAGCCAGGAGCCCCCTGACCCCCTGCCCTTGTCCCAAGGGAGCAGAGAGTCCTCTGGATGCCAGAAGTCCTCAGGCCTGCTCCACGCTGGGCACCATCTGTAGATCTGACATCGGGTCAAGAAAGGAGAAGGCACTTCTGAGGGGTGGGGCAGAAATGACCATTTATTAAAATGGCTTCCACCTTTTATAGGGTCTGGCAAGAACTTTGCAGAAGGGGCTGGAATTGGGATGGAGTTAGGGCAGAGCTTGGGAGGAGCATCAAAACAAGGGGTTGGAATAACCATGTTGGGAATATATTGTAATGCAGTAAAAAACAACCAATCACAGGAGAGGAATCGAGGCCATGAGGGAAGAAGGAATTCTCCAGCAACCACAATAGAACATATAGGGAATTATATATTAACTGCAAAACCCTTAACAAAACCCAAAACACAAAGTTCATTATAGTGAAAAACAGTCCAGTCCTCTTCACACACTTGTCTCCATCGATGAATGATCATTGTCAGATGTTGTCTCTCCAATCTTGGTAGCTCCTTCCTCCTATATGAGGGAGCTCTGTGCAGTGTGGTCTAGTGGAGAGTGGCCCTGCCCATCACAGAGGAATTCGAACTGGATGATCTTTAAGGTTCCTTCCAGCCCAAACCATGCTGTGATTGCAAGTTGTTATTTCTCAGGCAGTTCATGTACTGACAGTAGAGAGTCGAACAAAGAGCAACTACATGGAAATAGAACCTTGCTCTGTAGAACTTTGCTTTTGATAATGAATGAAGCCTCATTCACTGTTCTAAGTAATAAGAATTAAATCTTGTTTAACAAGGTCACAGTATATCTGCAAAAGCAGCCTCTGTAGCAGTCAATACTCATGTGTTATCATAGATCACAAATGAGGTAAAGAAGAAGGTGAGAGCCAGACAGTAAAATGAACTCAGAGGAGACCAGAGTTATGGCCCAAGCTAAATGAAATGTGTGCCAGTAATTCACTGTGATGTTTTGGCTTTTGGATATTCTGCTGTTTTTCTTATTCAAATTAACTTTTCAAAGGGTGGAAGAGGGGACAACTTCAGGAAACACTGTTATTAACTCACATTACCTATGCTTTATGCAGACCCTGGCACTAAGAGGATGACCTAGTATTTAACTGTGTCTAGTTACACTGTTATCCTCTCAAGTCATTAAAAAAAATCTCAAGTAAGATTCTTTTGAGATTGTAAAAGGGGCTTAGAAACACAACTTTGAAAATCATCGGTGGCAGACCCTTTTATCCAACTTGTATGCAGTTTGTGTGCAGTGGTTTTGGTGTTTTGTTTTGGGTTTTTTGGTTTTTTTTGAGATGTTAGGAAGTGGAATTTGGCTTTGCTTCAGTTTCCAGCAGGAAAAAAAACTGCTTGCTGAACCTAACTTAGTGTCTTGGTTTGGGGACTTCAAAGGCAACTGCATGCATATGTTGCTCTGTCTTACAGTCTCAGCTATCTAGCTGCTGTGCAGCACCTGCTATCAGTAATTTTTTTAACCATTTCATTTTGCATTTTCAGCTCTAGAATCCTAGTGACAGAAAAAAATAAATAAAACATACTAATCTATATCTTCAACATAGTTAATGATATACATACTATAATAAATAAGAACATATTATATATTCATTAAAGTGTGTGATTGTAAATAGTTTATGAAAGATAATATTGTGATCCTTACATGACAGCTAAGGGCTTAAAAAATAACTATCAAATAACAAGCTGTTCACCATAAAAATGTGACCATTAGCTGCCTGTTTTTAGCAGCAGCTTACAATCAGTGAAGGAGGACAGAGGCTCACCAGGGGCTTTGCCATTGCATCTGTTGCTTAGAGAAGTGTGCTGGCTGCTCCCACAGGCGTAGGAATCAGTCTCCATCTATTCACTGTATCACAAGAGGAACGGTGAGTGCCAGGCTGGAGTAACATTGTCCATTCCTCTGTGGCATTGCTTCTTTTCTCTGGTCATTAACTAGGATAATGGCCTAGTGCTGCACCTCAGTCATTACTGTCACACTGGTTTATGTTAAGGAGTTAATAACTAGAAGTTTCTAATTTATTTAACTTTTGCTTCATGTTACACAACTTTGACTAAAATGTGTCGGTTGGTCTTGGATATTACATAATATTTAAATGGTGATAGGTTTCTCTTAAAATGACAAAATTTCCTTGCATTCCACTGTTTGGGTGCGAGAAGAGACCTAGTGAAATAAGGATGGTTTAGATTAAAATTCAATTCATCAGGGAGGGAATTTTCAGTTTCATATTTTAGATTTGTTATGCTAAGTCCTTACGCATATCCATCAGAGCAGCAGAATGCACTAGACTAATTACTTTGCTGAATCTGGACTGTGAAACATAACTGAAAGCTGTTAGGTTGACACAGTAAATATGAGGCCTTTATTGCAAACTAGAACACTATTTAATGAAATAATCCAAAGCTCAGTGAAATCAGTAGAAAGGTATCTATTGACTAGGGTAACTCAGTACCAGACAAAATGTCAACTGCATTAACTTTTTTGAGATTGCAAAGGTGTTGTGTATTCAAAAATGAAGCTACTGGACTGGCAAAAAAAAAATTATTCCTGAAGTTGAAACATCTTTATCAATCATAGCAAGCTTCTCTGTTTTGAGAGTAAGAAGTCCAGTATGTCATACAAATAATGTAATCTAAAGACAAGATGCCACTGATATTCGGGGAATGAGCATCAACAGATACTGTGAGTATCTGTAGAGGAATATTTATCTTCCCTTTGCCCCACTGGTAGCTTAACCTTGCTGAGGATGAATGTCTTTGGGGAGATGTATGTCCTCTCTAGGGTGAGACCATGGATGTTGATTTCTTGCCTTTCATTTAGTACTGTCTGGCTTTTGTTTCTTTGAAAATTTAGTTTCACAGTGACACATTTTGTATTTTCTTTACTAAACCTGTTAAATTGTAGTCTCTATGAAGATTTGAAGTAATTGTACAGCCTTTTTCTTTTGGTTATTTTGAGATGAGTTGAGACTAGCCTTCTACTGATTCCCTTTGTATATATTCATTTGCAGCCCATTGCTTACCTACTGCATGAGGTGTTTATCCAGCTGTGTGCTGGACATTTTGTCCAATAGGACACCCTGAGAGACAGTATGAAAAACTTTACTGAAATCCAAAAAAATGACATCAACTGTCTTCCCTTGATCACCAAGGCAGGTTACCTTGTCATAAAAGGAAATTGGGTTCAATAAGCAGGACTTTCCTCTCATGAAGCCATGCTGGCTGTGACCAGTGACTACATTGTCCTTCAGGTGTTTTTCAATACCTCCCAGGATAATCTTCTCCATAACTTTACCAGGCACTGAAGTGAGACTGACAGGCCTGTCATTTCTGGAGTACTGCTTCTTGTCCTTCTTGAAAATTGGGACAATGCTCCCCAGTTTCCAGTCAGCTGGGCCCTCTATGGATACCGCTCAAAAATCCTCGAGAGAAGCTTTCTTATTACATCAGCAGGTCTTTGAGCATTCTGGGATGGATTCCATCAGGCCCCATAGATTTGTAGGGATCTAGCTGGAGTAGCAGATGCTGCACAATTTCAAGGTCGACTGAGAGTTGATCATTCTCATAGTTATGAGTACTGCAGCTCAGGGCACTGAGACCCCCTTGTTCTGTCATCTGTGTTGAAGACAGAGGCAAAGAAATTGTTAAACACCTCTGCCTTATGTCTCTCCCTGTTTGTGAGGTGACCATCCTCATCCTGTAATGGGCCAATGATATTTCTGTACTGCCTATTGCCATTAATGTATTTGAGCAAACTCTTTTTGTGGTCCCCACATTCCTGGCCAGCTTCAACTCCAGTTGAGATTTGGCCACAGGAATTTTCTCCCCTACAGTGGCAAGCTGCATCTCTGAATTCTTCCCATGTCATTTGACCTTGCTTCCACTGGGCATACACCTTCATTTTTAGCCTTATTTCCAAGAGGAGATTCCTGTTCAGCCAACCCAGCCTTCTGTCTTGTCTGCTTGACTTTCAACATTTTGGAATTGCCTGCTCCTGGGCCCTTAGGAGGTGATGTTTGAAAAGAGACCAGAACTGATGAATCCTAGTGCCTGCATCTCATTAAGTAATGTTTAATGTTGCAGTGTTGCAGCATTACTGTCCATTTTGGTTCAATAGACAACCTCTTTAGGAATTGATAAGAGTAAAATTAAAACAATGATCTGCCTTTTCTATTTTCCCACTTTGTTCTAGCCTTTACCGATACCATTTAATTTTCCAGATTTGTAGATACATCACTACTTGCTGATTTTGCTTTTTTTTAAATTTATTTTTTATTTTACTATTTTTACTAGTTACTCCCTTAATATTTGTCCTTTCCTATCTTTAACATAATTGCCAGTTATGTAATGCCCTTGAAGTGCAGGGAAAACCAAATTATTTTCAAGTATTTATAAATGTTAGGTGGACTAACTGTGATGTACACAAGGTTGCCATCCTCTGAGACCTGAAGGCATTTGGATTTTCATGTACAGGTCCAGTACAAAATAGAAAAGAGCCAGCCTATGAAACCCTTTCTTTTTGAAGGGGATTTGGCTTTCACGTCCTTATTAATCTGTCCCTAAACTTTACATTGTCCTCCACTGTGATATATACAATTCTGACAGTGTGAAGCCAGAATTTTAATAAAGGGCGTTGTTTTGTTTTGAACTTTATGATGAAGTCAAATGCATCAAGAATGTGCATATCTGACAGTAGAAAGCAGTGCAGGACAAAGATCCATGCTTTCTCTCTGTCAGAATTGTTTTTAAATATCTTGCCATTTGATGTGCTTCATTCCACTGTAGAGGAGCTGGAAAGCTGTAGATTCATTTCTGACATCATTGATCTAGCAGTATGCAGAGAGAAGTAGCTGTAAATCCAGGAAAGGTATTAAAATAACTATCCATTTGAATATGAGAAGAATGTTAACTGAATTCTTTCTGTGTACCTTAATAAATTTTCAAATAGTGCCTTCATAATACATTTATTTATAGAAAGGTCTTTGAACCAATTACAGTAGTTATTTTGGCCTGCCTGCAGAACTCCTTGTACTTGATTTTGCACAGTAGGTAAAGAAATAAGAAATTCTGACAAATATGGGTGTGTTTTTCAACTTACCATCTCCATGTTGCTGAGATCAATGGTCCTTTCAGAGCTAGTGGTGTTTCTGAACTTTGCTTCAGGAAACAGCTGCATATGAGTCCAGCCTCTAAGGGCTGTCATTTTTAACCCTCCTGATCTGCAACTGGTGATGACAGGATATTTGAGTTTCTTGCAAAGAAATCAGTATCTCTTGACTCTTCATTCTGCAGGCTCCTTGAACATACATTTAAAACTAGTGCTGAACAGTCCTCCACCAAATGTTGGTGAAATCAAACATGAGATTGTGTACATTTATCACAGTTACATAAATTTGAGCAACTATACAACACAGGCTCACAAGGACTGCTGCATGTTAATAAATCCACAGACATCTCCTAATCTGTGCTTTTCTTTACATGAATTATGCTTAGAATTTGTGTATATTGCATACAATACTGTTGATAAGCTTACATTTGATGAAGAAGCAAATTTGTTGTGGTTTCTTTACATGTCAGGTGTATCTTGCTAAATTCAGTTGCTTCCTAGAATACTGCATCACATGCTCTGCTGTTTTATTTATAGGATTGCCTTCTATTTCTGTTCATGTTGCTTGCAGATAGTTATTTGAGAAATGTAGTTGTGATTATTTTATGTTCCATGTTTTATTCCTTTGAAGAACTGGTGATGCACACTTGTTTTGCAAGCCTAGGGAATCCCTGATGTTACATTACTGACAAGCAATGCTGCTGCCTTGTGCCTGTATGGGTTTGAGGAGTGACAAGTAATCAAGACATGGACCTGTATGAGCTGAAATCTTTTCAGATGAAGGATGTAAGGGGACTCTGGGTGCTGTGAGTAGGGGAAATATCTGTTTGGCAATGAAACCGAATAGCCTATGGGGTGGTGTGTCTGAAAGCATTCCGCCAAGTTTCATTTATATACATTTTAAATATGTGTAGTCTGAGCTTGCTCTTTAGGCACTAGGCTGTGTGAATTACATACTTACCTGTGCTTTCCATGGGATAGGGAGGGACACATAGTAAAAGGTGTTGATGCCAGAGTATGAATTTTGTTCAGAGAACATGGTTAGCAGTTATATTCTCTTCGTGAGTAGAGACTGGGCAGTTGATGAAGTCTGTCACAGAGGTAGATGTTGAGCTAGAGTTGACTTGAAATGAGAAATGCAGGATATTAGCATGGTATTTTTGTGATCAACAGCCACATTCACATTTCTGATTAAACACTGCTCAGCATCAGGTGACAATCTCCACTTTTGTCATTATCTTTCTTGAAGAAGAAAGTGTTTTCTAACATGAGGCTGAACAGAGTCATTTACCTATTCATAACACCTTTAGAATGAACAGAAATGAAGAAATCTTGTTATAGTCAAGGATATTTAAAGTAATGTTTTCCTCCAAGGTAAGACCATCACTGATTTGACCATGCATGGTGTAAGAGAAAAATTGCCTGCTCCTGGGCCGGAATTGCAACTTAACTGAGGTTCTGTACTTGTGACTTATGACATTTATAGGGTCTGTATAAATACAAGGAGGGATGCTCCCAGAGTGCAAAGACACAGAGGTCCATACTCAATGTGGTGTATCATTAGGACTGGGAATACAGCTGCAGGCCCACAAGGAGAGGCTCATTAGTGAAGCAGAGTGAATTTGGGTACTCAGAAAGGAAATGTGCTCCTTCTACAGGAGATAATTGCATGCCTTACAGACAGGGGAGCATAGGAAAGCTTAGAAGGTTTCATCACCTTCATAATTTATGCTGTCACAGTAACTTATCTGGACCTGTAGGACTTCAGGCAGCTTGAATCCTTAAGGTTTTATACTTTTTTAGATTATGTATATTTTTTCTAAGACTTAGTCATTTGTGCTTAGACCTTGGTTTCCTTTCTTCCCTCTGAAGCAGATACACAGTACCAAAAATAATTCTTTTCCTCTCACTTTTGATGAGATTCTTCAGTCTGTCAGACCATTCTTTTCAAAAGCACATGTAGAAAGTCAAGGTTTATGTTGTCTGAGTTAAGTTTATTTAAAAAACCCAAACAAACCAACCAAACAAAAAAGGTAATAAAATCCATTCTTCAGAACTTAACCTCTCCACCTCAGGCTCGCTTAATTTGTCTCCAGGGTGAAGACCTACAGAGTAATTGAATTATTTTTAAAAGACAGTCTTGTCTATCCAAAACCAGATCACATATTCTCAGCCTGAAACTAGGGTGTATGATTACCTCTTGGAAATCAAACTAGATACAATGAGCTTTTACAACTCCATTTTTTACCACATTTAAATACTTTATTGGTTTAGAAACATGGCCTATTGATGTTGTCAAGGATGTCTCCTAAACATTTTGTCCCATCTTTATTCATGATAATTACTGTGTAACCTTCACAACCAGGTACTTCATAGTTTTTGTAGGGGCAATTCAGCACCCACTTTGTAGTAATCTTTGTAGTAATCTGACACCCACTTTGTAGTAATTTCAATGGATGTAGTGTTCGTGACAGAAAGAATTCCAGGTTCTGCTGTGAACCTCTGCATAGTGATAATAGTACCTAACAGCTTCCTGGAGGTGTGCTTCAAAATAGATCAGTTTGGCCAGTGTATAAGCTGCAAAACTGTTCCAGTCTCCATGTTAAGTAAGTGCCATTTTGGTGTTTCCTCACTGACTGGGATTCATTAGAGGCAACATCACGCAGAGGGCTAACAGGACCTGTACAAGTGAGAGATAACAGGCTTGAGTATGGCAGCATGGATTCATACCTATAATGTAATGAGGAAAATAAACCATGATTAAACAGTGAAACCATAACGAGCTTATTTCCCTCAGTGGTGTTAAAATTTTGCATTTTTCCATGGTTACAATCTCTGCAGTTGGTCCCGCTGGTTTGTTTTCCACCCACATGCTTTGGCTGATGAGAAATATGTTGGCTAGCAAGAGATTTTTTGTCTGCCTTGGTATTCCAGATGGAGATATAACTTCTGTTCCTGTAGGCACTGGGATTTTGTGCTCAAAGAGCAATTGGATGATACCCACTCTACAGAGAAAGCTGATAAAACCTCATCTTGGTCAAAGCTCCTGTCAGTAGAAAAGAGTAGTGTAAAGACAAACTTGACAACCCATTGAAACCATCTTTGTGAAAGACAGCCTGTTTTCACGTTGAACTGTGACTCAAATGAAGTGTATGTAGGCTGCTCTTGGATGAACGTTAGAGCAACCTGGTTTAGTGAAAGATGGTCTTTCCCACAGCAGGGGGATGGACTAGGTGATTTTCAGAGGCTACTTCCAAACCAAAACATTCTAAGATTCTGTAATTCATGCTTAAATATTTAACATTCATTCTAATCATAGGGTTTCACACTTGGATAATTGACTTGGGCCAGCATTTGGGAGGAGAATTAGCCTGACAATGTACAAGTTGTATTCTAGTCAGTGGTTGCAACATCAGCTGCAAAGTTATCTGGAGAAACTAGATTGTTATTATTGAAAATGTATTACACTTTCTATGAAGTTCTTTTCTTTACAATTTTTCAGTGTTCTATGTCATTTTCCTAAAAAAAATTACATTGAAATCTCTTGTTACAGAGTGTCTCTGGTTTATAGGAGTAATTTTTGACAAATAAAATGTTCTCTTGTAAACCAGTGCCCTACAGTTACTCCTTCATGTCCATTTTCTTTTTTTTTCAGATTAAACCAAGAAGATTTCAGTAGCACAATGACACACACATGCTTTGCTTGTATATACTCCTAGGGGCTGCAGTAGACTTACACACTGACAAGGTTTTGAAAAACATTTGCTGTGCAGTGCTCATGGTTGCAGTGGAGAAGAGTTATTGTCTGTATTTTGGCTTTACACTTCTCCAAGCTAACCCTTAGTTAATGCTGAAGAATTTTATTTCATTGGTAATTTCTCTCAGCAGATTAATTGTCCATCCTGCTGGAATGCCTTTGCTTGGACTCTTAACTAGTATAGTGATTCATCCTTCATTAGCAGTGACTGATATCAGTCACCAATGAATCGGATTTTCCTCCCACTGAAATAACTAGTACAGTTTCCTTTAAATACTGTTGTTAGTGAAAGTCATCTTGTAAAGACAAGAAACTACCTTGAACTTATGACTACAGGTTAGCAAAATAAGCACATACCTAGGTCTGCCCTTCATTTGCGAAGTGGTTTTTTGTCTCAGTGTACTCACAAATCATGAGATGAAGTGTCAAAAAATTACCGAGTCATTTTGGTTTTAAGTGGAGAATCTTTGTTCTCTTTTTGAAATCTTTTGGAGCTGTTGAGTATGTTCTCTTGCATTTCTACAACAACGAGGGAGGGAGACATCTTTTAAATAATAGTTAAAATTCTTAATCTGAAGCTTTGAGAAAAACAGCAGATATCATTGGACTTTGGGATGCCATAGTAAGATTTGTCAGCACTATCAGTAGTGGAGAAAAGTGAGCTAAGTCTGGTCATGTTGGGCAGTGGCTCATGTTCTTTGGAGGATAGTACACACCTGAAGTTAGAAGGGCTACACTATGCTACAGACTTAGCAAATAAGTAAAACATTTCTTTTGCTGATGATTATTTATAATTGCAACAGAGCTCGGCTTTTGTGCTCATGATGTTTGGCTTTAAAATTGCGTTTGTGTTAAAGCTTTGAAATTAGTTCAGGGAAGACTTGTAAATTTTGTGGACTTGTCATGGTCACATT
The DNA here is from genome assembly GCA_013399695.1 of Formicarius rufipectus. Taxonomy (NCBI): domain Eukaryota; kingdom Metazoa; phylum Chordata; class Aves; order Passeriformes; family Formicariidae; genus Formicarius; species Formicarius rufipectus. The sequence goes on along the minus strand of VXAU01002132.1, from coordinate 343,238 downwards.
CCTTTTCTTCTTTTTTCCTTCTCTATTCCAACTCAAAGTAGACTTCTTGCAAATTCTGTTTCCTTTCTGTCTGCAGTGACAGCTGCTTTGTGCTCTGCTGACTCTATATTCTTCTCGAAGTTCAGCTTCAGGAATTGCTTCTTCCATTCCCAGGCATGGAAGTGTTTCTACTGTGGAGCTGGTGTAGTGAACATTTTATTTTTATCTGCATTGAAATGCAGCTGAGAATAGGCATGAATGCACTAGAAGGCCTTGGAAATGGAAACATCCTTCTGTGACTGGTTTAATGTGCTTTTCTGATTGAGAATTGGAGGTGTCCAACAGGCTTTTTAAGCATCCAGTTCATTATTGCTGATGCTGTGAGTTTCATTTGTGCAACATCCTTTTCAACATATGGACTGATAAACTGCATTATGCTTAACAATGGGATAGAGATTTATTTTTATATCATGGTTGAATGTCATTCAGAAGTGGTTAACTATTGAATAGCATGTGCTGGCTAGTCTAGAAAAGGATCTGGTGATCTTCTCTAACCATTCAAGTATTGCAGATAAGTTCTGTCTACCAAAATAAACTAACCCTGCAAAATCCCAGACATTGCACAGTGTGGTTAGGATTTCACTTTCAGTTGTCTGTTTGAGAGCAAATGCTGCCTGATTCTTTAAGTATTAAATGATTCTACTAAATAAGATAGGCTTAATTTATAAACTTCATTGGAATATTATAATTATTCCAGAGCTAATGTCCTTTCTGCAATTCAGTAAAATTGTTTGAGTGGTAGTATATGGCTGTTAATTTGGGGGAAAGTGTGTCCTGCTATAGGACAAATGGATGCATGTCTCCTAGAAGAGTGTGCTGTTTTGAATCTTGCAGACTGGGTTGTTCTGCAGTCATGTGGGAATAGTAACCCACAAATATGAATTTATTTTTCTTTCAGTGTATCTTTGAGGTAGGAACTTTTGCTGAAAGTAAGCCACCAACATTCTAACTGAGCAGCTTTTGAACATTGTTTGGATTACACAGAGAAAAAGGAGCTAGAATTAGATGCTATAAAAGAAACAGATTCAAATGGTGATTAAAATACAACTTTGTGTTTCAAAAGACAGTGTGTGGTTTAGAGAGAGTAGTTTGTCTTAACTTCTTTTGGGATTTTTTTTCCTTGAAGGAGAGAGTAGTTATTTTGAAGCATGTCTCTGAATTAATGAAATCTCTAAGTAACAAAATACAGTGACACATTTTTAACCAAAGTGTTCTGCCTCTGAAGAAGAGTGTTGTAAGCTGTTCCTCATTGTGTCCTGCTTCACTGCTACCTGCATAGCTTTCCTAAAGCCTATGAGATGTTGATGCTTGTTGAGAGGTGGATAAGAAAACTTCTTGACTTAAATGAAACATTCAGCTTAGGTTGATTATGGTCTGTTTCATCATATTATGATAATTCAAATGCAGTGGCTGTTTAAAGTTATATTTGGTGTGTGTAAAGCAACTGACTCAAGAGGATACCAAACATACAGGCTCTTCATTAAAAGCTAAAACTCTCAAAGTTTTCTAGAGGTCGTATACTGCTTCATCATGGTAGTGGTAATAATCCTGATTAACCTTTCTACAAGTGATTTAGTTGGTATAAAAATTTTCTGTGAATTCTTCTATATCTTTGCAAGCCTAACATTCTGTTGAGCACCGTTCTTCTGATGCTACAGATTTTACCCTTTGTAAACAGGAATTCTTCACTGAGTGTAATGTAAATTGCAAGGGCATGTTCTGTTGCAAAGAACAAGTTATGAAAATATCTGTCAGAAATAATTACAGTTAATCCTGCTGTCGGGCAGGAATATAGATTGGATAATTTACTGGTGTCTTCTTCAGCAGTGTTTTTTATAGTACTGTTACCAGGAGTATCAGAATTTAACTCAAAGTAGTGATAAAATCACTTATAAAGGGAAAAAAAAAGGTTATTGATCTTCTATTCTTGACTTTTCACTTTGTCCATGACTGTGTATAAAGCAGAGTATGATCAGGGATACTCTTTAGAGGCCCTTCAATATACAATTTCTTCTCTGTTTTTCATTGTCATCTCAGAGTGTCTTAACAACCTCAAACAACTGCTTGTTCCTTTTAAAGTTTTCATCTTAGATCAGATGTGGCTTAAGGTACAAGCCTTTGTAGAAAGCTAAGGACATGTGGAGGTAAATATGCGACATGGTGGTCTGAAGTGCGTATTTTGCCAAGCGGTCTGTGGGAGTGACATTTAAGCATCCTGTAGAGTAAGTTAATGGAAAAAGCTGCAAGATTATTGATTGCCATTGTCCTCTGCACTCCCAGTCTCTAGATTGTAAGACCTACTACAGTTGTTCAGGATAGTAAAGCAAAAGAGAAAAATGGCAATGTATTGTTGGAAGGACCAGGTGGGTTGGTAAACAGCTCTTGTAATGTCATGAATTTGGTAGAAATTGAAGTTTTTGTGCTGTTCTTAGGGTGGACAACATCACATCCTTCTAATGTACCGTTTCCTCACTGATATGCAGCACTAAGTTTTATTGATTGCTTCTCTTGAATGGCTACTGGTTATTTCAACACTGATGTTTTGGGGAGTTTACCTTTCCTCAGCAAGTTTCTTTATTTCTCCAAGTCAGGAATTGTTTTTCTCATGTAAGCCTTCGGGACTGTGCAGAAATAAGTTCCAGGATGTGGATTCCTTAATCTTGTTCAATGGCACATTTAAGGAATTATGAATTGGCTGGGTTTTTTTCCTTTTGAACTGTTCTCTATACATAAAGGTCCATAGCAACAGAAATGTCCTCTGCCCCAACAGATTGCAGCCTCTGACTATCACAGAGTGACCTCCAAACTTTTTAATCCAACAGAGTATATCAGTGCATGAAAATATTGGCCTTAGAAAGGCTGCAGAGGGTTTGAAAGAAAACAACTACTTTAATGGGGGGAAAAAGGATCACTCAGTGTCCCTTGCTCATGGAATCCGTACAGTTTTGAACTGGAGCATGGTAAAAAGGAGTAAATGGTCCTCAAATGAGCTAATTGTCCAACTCAGATCCAGGCTCCCATAACCCTGCCTGTCTTTAACTCCTTTGACAGCTGTCTTCTCCTGGGACAGAGGTGAAACTTCGACAGACCGTGTTTGTTGAGCAGTGCTCCCCAGATTTGCAGCTCTCCCCAGGAAGACCTCAGAACAATTGCAAGTGTGTTACCTGGACAAAATGTAAAACTTCGCTGTCAGACTACCCTATCCCTGGTAAGGCATCTGGGGCCACCTAATTACTAATAACAAGTTTCATGGAAGGGAAAACACCTGTAAAAGGACTGGACTACTAGGAGATATTACATGTTTGTGAAACGTTCATATTACACTGTGATGAGTATACTGTAAAAATGCATGCACAGTGTTCAGAGGAGAATGAGTGTACAAAGGAAACACTTTCTAAATGTGTTTGTTGTTTTTAGTCTGCCTTCTCTGAAGGAGAACTGATTGTCACCATAGACTTCATTTATGAGAAATGCCTGTGAGTGTTATGACAGAGCAGGTTTTGATTTGGCCAGTCAATGAATCTTTGAAAAAATATTGAATGAAAATGAGGTATGTGTGACAGCTCTAAGCCTGGACAACATGGTGAGGTAACCTGACCTATTTAGCTGCTAATCTTACTGTGAAGTTTCACCTCTAAATCTAAATCTAGTAGTATTTGTAAGCATGATTGTGCAGTTGTGGCTCCTATGCAGAACTTTATGTACATATTTACCTCTGTGGTCTAGAGAATATTGCACATGCTGGTATTCCCTTTAGGACTGTATTTAAATTTTTGCAAAATCAAGATCTCAATACACTTGCAATACTCTTCTCTGTGTAGTATGGATGTGTAGTATTAAAAGCAGAATATAATAATAGTGTAACTCTTAATATAAAACATGAATAAGCAATGCCCAGTACAATGTGACTGTTCTTAGCTCATATTTAATTCCCATACATTAATAAAAAATGACTTATCTTTATAATGTGCTAAAACACTAACAAGGACTAAAAGTAGTTCTGAATGACACTTTGTTAAATTAATTTGCTAAGCAATGCTGAGAACAGCTGGAAAAATCACAAAGCATTCTTGTATCTTGTGGCCTACTTTTTTGTTTGTTTGTTTTTCAACCTTTTCTTTTCCAACCTTAACAGTTCTATGATTTTATTTCCATTTCTGGGTGCCCAGTATGTCATTTTAATAAGGTCTGCCATTAAACAATGCTTGGGTGTTGCTGGAGAGGAGGTGTTAATGCTACTCCAGATGTTCTGCCTGGCATCACTTCTAGGTCAGCCTGGGAACGCAGGTCAGAGCCTTTACCAGCAATTAAGGTTGATGGAGCAGCAGCATTGTCAGGATAATGTTCAGGTCTATTCAATGTTCAGGTCTGTGAGAGGTTAGAGAAGAGACAGAACTGTTCGAGAACCTGTGTTGTAGAGGAATTGATGGCAGCTCAAAATGCAAGAGAGACTCAGCTTGTGTTTATTGAGGCACACATGTTCTAACTAGATGAATACCAGAGAAAGCCTTTGTTCCCTTTTCACTTCCTGTGTTTAGTGAAACTTTGCTAAGTATTTGGGTTATCTCACATGTCCAGCAGCAAATCAACAGCAAGAGTCACTGAAATGGTGGAGCTGACAGTTTGTGTCTAATGGAGGGAGGATCTAGGCTGAAGCATGCAAGCTCCATGCCACCCCAGAAGTCATTTCTTGTACATTTTTGGTAGGATCTATGTGCTTAATAGAAACAAGAATCATCCTGTGAGCCAATAGTCTATGTTAACTACATGTACAGGGCTTAAATTTCTAAGGAAATAATTATTTGCATAGTTTAGGTGTAAGAAAGAACACTGAAGTTCTCACCATACATGACTCAGAATATTTTTAAATGTGCTGAAGCTGTGCAAATTCTGCCTTAGATCTGAGGATAAATAGTACACTTCAGCACAGGAACATCTCCAGTATGCTGTGTTGGATACTGAAACCATGTCACTCACAAACACTTATATATTACACATATCCAGTCTGCCAAGACTGTTCTGTTCAGTTTAGAATTTTTTAGCTTGTCTTGAGACATAAATTTGCACGATCAGAATGTAACACTCTTCTTCAGTGTTCTTATGTTCAAAGCTAGTATCTTCAGCTGTACATAATAAAAATATGCTGCCTGCAGGTAAGATCTTGCTGTAAATTAGAAGGCCTGAGAGATTGTGAGAGAAAACAAACAGGTTTTGGGTCGGACTGAGCTAGGATCATTGTGGCACACAATTCAGAGTAATCTGCTGAAATGATTCTCTTTTGTTATTTCAAAGAATGTGTTTCATTTAAATTATGTAGCATGGGATATTTAGTCTCTGTGTGAGCAAAGTAAAGGCAGCTGGCACAAAGGATTAATTCTGATTCTTTTTTATTGCAGAGATTTAGCCCTGTAATTTAGAGGAACAGGCTGGAGTCATGAGAAGGAGAATAGGACATTTTTTCTGCTATTCTGTTGTGGTGAATAAGTGGCATTTCTGCTGCTTGAGTTTCAGTTTTGGAAAGCATCTGAACAGTTTTATTTAAGTTGTATTACTGCATGTATCTATGTGTACTTGTGGAAAGTCAATAACAGTATAAAATGTCTGTCTTCTGTTTAAACATTGTTTTGTGTAAATCAAAAATGTTTTTATAATGTTGTGTCTCAGCAGTTGTCTACTGCAGTGAATTTGTTAAACATTAAACATCATAGAGGACAAGATGTTCATAAATTCACTCAGATGAATTCACGAGCACATAAACTACTAAAACCTGAGTTTCTCTGTACTTCTCACTTCTGATTAATTGCACTTCCAAAAGTTACTTAAAGTTGAAGGATGAACAAACAAGCTCTATTCCATTATGGAAAACAAGCTAAAAAATTCATTCTGTTTGGTATCCTGCTTAGCTGAGTTTTCTTAGCTCTGAAAAGCCAGAGTTTACCCTGAGATGCTGCAGGACAAGAGCTGTCTCAGTCTGTCCAGTTTGCTGTGCATTGGCAGTCACCTACAGGTACCTTTCATGTGAATTACAGTGCTTCAAGATGGCATCTTTCATGATGCCATCTTTCATGCAGGGAGACTGAAACCACACTTGTACAACTCACAGAGGAGTTTGTTAGGTAACAACAAATGGCAGCTGAATTGAAAGTTTAGAATAAGGAAAGAGCAGTGATAGTTAGCCAAAGTTTAAGCATCTTATGCCAGCCAGTGTGGCTACTTCTTATTTATTGTTGCAAGTATCTTGAAGCATTATGTTAAAGATCTCTTCATAATCCAAATGGGTCTAATAAAAGTGGAATTTTTCTTAAGAGGGTGTGTTACTGCTGTAAAAAGTTGTGACATAGATTTAGAGCTCTGCTTTTAATCAGATTTGTTAATGAAGGTCAGCTCATGCCAAAAAAACCAGAAGACCCTTTTACAGTTAGCCCCAACTAAAACCCAAACAAAGACCCCAGATACCAAATGAAAAACAAAGGGAATATACAAACAAAATATCTTGTGGAAGAAACTGCTGTTTTGGTAAACAGTGCATTCTGGAAGATTGTTATTCAAACTAATGGACTATCAAGGTTAAAAAAATAATTTTAAAAAATCCAGTAATATCAAATGCTCCTTGTGAGGTCTGGTTCTGATGTAAGATTCTCTCTTTTGTTTCTTTTTAAATCTCCAGCTTGTGTTTTGGTAGTTGTAGATACTTAACACAGAATCTTAACCTTCCTTTTTTCCATGCCCTGAAGAAAAAAGTATTGAGGAAAACAGCTCAGGGGAGACACAGAATAACTGATAAAAAGTGCTTGTACTCCTGCAGAGAGGTAGGGCAAGGGTAAGGTTACTTTTATAGCCACACTTGGAAATGCTTTTAAGCTCATTCTACTTCAGAAATGTTGTGCTCCTTTTCCTATTTCTTACCATCATTCATAAATTGCAGCCCAGCACAACTTAAAACTCCCAGTCACTCAATAACAACAACAACAAAAAAGGAATCTGTTATTATTCATGTATGCATTTGATTTCACAACGAAACCAAGAAACGTGTCCTAGAAAAAAAATGTTAGGGGAAAAAATTACAAAAATACTAGCTTTCACAGAGAAATATATCAGTTTATTCAGCTGCGCATTTCTGCACTCCAATATGTTTGGCTTCAAAAGTGAAATGAAAAAAAAAAGAAAGCACTTGGCCATGCAAAGAAAATTGGATTTTGTTCATTTGTTTCTGAGGAACAAGGATGGGTTTCTGTTAAATCTTCCTTTATGGAAACCCAGTCTTCCTTAACTTTTGTTTCATTTAAGAATTTGACCCATCCAATTTATACTAGTTTTTAGTAGGAGGATTAAACCCAGGCACTTAAGCCACTATTCCTGTCTAAATTAATATTCCCATTTATTTTTCTGATGCTTTGGTTTTATTCTCTGTCAACTGTGTGTGGAGAAGATCTTGAGGTCTTTATAAAACCCATGTTTTTTGTAGAACATTCAGCTCCTACTTTAGCTGAGCACACTATACTTGGAGCGGGGTGGGGGAAGGTCTAAAAGGTATGGTTTTTATCATAAGGTTTGTAGTGAACAGTCACTTTTACCTTGGAAATATATTTATTGCAAAGTATTTATGTAGCATAGGGTATAGAAACTATTCTGTAGTCTACAGGAGGCAGGAGACCATGTGAAGCAAATTTCTTGTTGAAAGTCAGTTGGTTTTCATGAATGGGAAGTAATTTTTGTGTGGAGCAGTTTGGTGACATTCACTGCAATGTTGCAGTAGCCCACGGTGCGACTTCGAAATGGAGAAGAGGAAACAATCAGCTGTCTCACAGCATCATAAAACCTTGTAAGTGATGTCAGGACTGGTGGATTTAAATTGATTTGTCTTATATGCAGCTTCTATGGGAACTGGAAACAACATCAGAAAACACAAACAGGCAGTCATATCTGATTCTCTGGGCAGCTGCTCCTGTTTAGGAAGCAGGCTTAAACTTACTGGCAGTGCAGGAAATTAGTGTCCTTCAGTACAGCATTTTCAGCTTGGCATTGAAAAGTAGGCAGCTTTTCAATGGTTATGCTTTCTGGACACATGGTGTTTGTGAGATTCAAGAGAACAAGAAAATGTATTACTGTATTTTATATATTAATATATTTTAAATATCTAGAT
>VXAU01002132.1:240965-335033 GCA_013399695.1 Formicarius rufipectus | reverse complement strand
TATATTTTAAATATCTAGATATTCTTTATAATATTCATATGTGTTTAGAAGTCTAGAAGATAGGAACTGAGAGTAAAATTAAGCAGGGTACTGCTAGCTTCTGCCTGGTTTAGGAGAGGTTTAAATTCATTTAGATTTTACATTCACTAAGAAGTGACTCCAGAAACCCATGTGTTTGCTTTTCTGTTGCTCATTCAAACAACAGTTGTCTTCTTATGGTGTATATCCCTTGCCTGCTGCAAGAAAAGAGCTCAGTGTAATTGGAATGTTACTGGCCAACAGATGTTTCAGAGAATGGAAATGATTCCCTGTTGGGCCCTTGATAAAGGCTGCCACCCAAAAACCATGTTAAAGCCCTGAAACCTCAATCCAAAACTCTAGAGCTCTGGAATATGACCAAGTTCTAAATTTTTTCATTCATGTTTACATTTCTAGTTTAGGAGAGGGAAAGGCAGTGCTCCAGTGGAATTGAGCAAGGGCTGTATTATGCCTTTACAAGCACGGGTCTCCACTGAGACTAATGCAAAGCTTCAGTGTCCACATGGGAAGTCTAGGAAGCATTTATGCCTTGGGCACACACTAAATGGATGAGATTTTCCTAGAACAAAAAAGGCACATGGATTTATATCTCCCTTAAGAACTTTCTCCTCTTCAGATGACCGTGTACATTATGAACACGTGTAAGGGACGTGATTATTGTTGCTAGTGATCTGATGGCACGTGTGCATGAAACATTACAAAATGTGCATTGCTTATATTCTTCCAAGCTTGTAGTTAAATAGGATGAGTGTTACACAAATGGGTTAATGATTTATAGGGAAAAGAATTAATCAAGTGTGAAGAGCTGGACAAAATAAGTAGTAGTTACTTTGCTATTTTGTTCTGAGCTCAAAGAAAACTTGACATTGGGCATCAGAAGGTTTTTAGCACTGGCAATTGAGTCACAGTTGAAAAAGAAACGAAAATCATTAGAAGAGCAAGGTATAGATTGCAGCATTTTTGAAAAATTACATAAGGAGGTGTAATCTAAATGGAAGAGGTTGAGAATTACTCTTGCATTTACATTTAGGGAGTCAAAAGAGGGGTAAGGTCATGTTCCTGTACTTTGTAAATTCTTTGGTAATAAAGTAACTCATGTAAAAACATGTTTACCTTTATCATGGCAATTTATCTATTTGTGATACTCATCTCAGGTCTTCCAGTCCAAATTCTTTCAAAGTAATACACAAATTTGTCTTTTAAGATATCTATAAATAGCCATAAAGGACTTTTTATCTATAAATAACCATAAACATCCTGCACAGTACATCTCAAATAGGAGGACCCTAATTAAAGTTCTGAACCGGAGTCTCTTGTTTACAGTAACCATTAGCTATTACAGACTGAGAGAGGTGGGGTTGTTCAGACTGAAGAGGAGTCTTTGGGGAGACCTCACTGCAGCCTTCCAGGACCTTAAGGGGAATTATAGAAAGGAGGGAGAGGGAATTTTTATATGGGCAGTTATTGACAGAAAAAGGGGCAATGGTTTTAAACTGAAAGAGACTAGTTTTAGACTAGATGTTAGGAAGTATTCTTTTTACTGTGAGAGTGGTGAGGCCCTGGCACAGGTTGCCCAAGGCAGCCATGGATGCCCCATCCCTGGACGTGTTCAAGACCAGGTTGGATGGGGCCCTGAACAAGCTGGTCTAGTAAGTGGCATCCCTGTCCATGGCAGGGAGCTTGGAAGTAGAGGATCTTTAACATCTCTTCCAAACCTGACCATTCTGTGTCTGTGGTTATAAATCTGGATAGACTTGGCTTTCATGTAAGACTCAAATTCCTTTATTGAATTCCTGGGCTCGCTGTTCTTTCTGCAGCAAGGTATCAGTTCTGTGGTCTAAAAAGAAATGTACAACGTGTTTCTACCTATCATATTTGAAATTCCCATCCTCTGACTTTATCAAAGTCAGTTTCTTCCACTGCTGCAGAACAAAGACAAAGAAAAGAATTTACTTGCTTGTGACAGTTAACCTTAGTGTTTAAACACCCTGTTCCTTGCTTTACTTGTATACAAGAGCCGAAAAAGAACCTGACTTTGTTTTAATCACTTTTTACCTCTCCAATCTCAGTTCACCAAACTGTAGATCTTTTCCTAATGTGCCAGTTTACAGTTATCTATATAATAAGAAACTAACATAACTTCATGATTCTGTATTTTTGCATGAATGAGCTACTGTATTTCTAGTTTTGTGTATGGAAAACCAAATAACACTGTTGCAGCAAAAGCACTTGGCTGCAGCACATGATCTTCCTTTAAATAGCTCACCAGTCATTGTTGTGTCAGACCCTGGAACTTTAATTGTATTCAGTGGTCAAATAGTTACTATTATTATTCATTGCAGTAATGGATAGTTTTCTTTCCTTTTGTTTTATTTTTGGTGTAGCTGCTAAATATGGTAAGCTCAAGTTTTTTTGCTAACAGTGCATCAGGCATGAAGTTGAGCATCAGTGAAAGTGTGGGTGCTGTGCTTTAAGTTTTTGTGTACGTAGGGCCTTGATGAGTGCAAGAACTTGTGGCTAAATGTGGTGTAGCTCTTAAGGAGAAGTGCCTGTTTGAAGAATGGAAAAGAAGCATACATGAAGTTTTAAGAGTATATCAGTGTATGTGTGCCTGCAGACAGCCAGTGAGGCCAAATGGGAAGTGTTGTGCAGTTGTGTGCACCAGCTTGTAGGCAGAGATCATTCTGTAGCAGTGTTTTGTTTAGCAAAAAACCAATTCTGCTTTGAAGAACTTTTACCCAGCATTAACTGTGGTTAGACTGGAGGAAGGAGGCATCCACTTTTGCTGGGTTTGTGTCTGTCAAACTCAAAGGTAGTCTTTTTTTAGCTGTTCTGCACTAGCATGGCAGGTTCTGAACAGCAGTTGTATAGATGAATGGTTATAGTCCAGCAGCAGACAAGCTGTTCTTCCACTCTTGCATCATGTTAGGTTTAGTTATTGATCGTCAGAAACACAGGGCCTTTTCTTACTCCATTAAGATTTTTCTGTCTTATATTTAGATTTTAATCAATAGAGGCCACAAAGTATAAAAATATATTGTGTTTTCTGAAACAATGTATCCATCATTTGATATGAAAGGTTTTCGGTGATTTTTGCAATAAATCCTGCTTGCATCCTGGAGATGAGCAGTTTTAGCAGTGTTTTTGTTATGGGAGTAATTAATATTTACAAATGTTAAAGCTTAGAAGGGAGAAAAGCTTTTCAGAAGGGAAGGAATCTGGATTTTAGTTGTTTGAGAAATAAGCTGGTTTGTAGCTGCAGAATTTACAGTCTAATCTGCTCATGGCCACGGACTTGCACTCCAGAACTAAGCCTCTTACATTTTTTAGAGTAATAGTATTTTTAGTTGTGTGGCTGCTGTATTAATATGTAAATACAAACCAAGGCAGGGATTGAGCATTCTGACTTGGCAAAGGACTGAAGCAACTGTCCTTGTTTTGATAAGAGGGGTTGAATGATAGATTTCCCAAGGTCCCTTCCAGTGTGAATGATTACGTGACTCTGGTCCTGAATAACCATGAGGTGTAATTAAGCTGGCTCAGTTCAGTGGCCAATTACACAGTTCTTTTAAAGTTATGATAAATACAGATGTTTCAGTTGAACAAGTTATTCCATAGTCCTGAACAGCTTTTCGTACCTCCATCATAGGTAATTTGATACAGGAAAAATGAGCATTGCAAGAATCTAATATTTAATTTTTTTTTTTAATCAGAGAAGTAAAAAACTTGGCTAAATATTATTTTGTTTGCATAATTTGTTCCTCTTAAGTGACCCAAACCATAAGATTTTCCTCTAAATTGAATTCCACTATTACAGAAATTCCTATTTACCATAGTGCCACAAAATCAAAATATCCTAAGACGACCTCTGTATCTATATCTAAGTGAGTGTCCTGGCCTTTCATACATTTTCATACATTTCATAGCTTTTTGACCAGGATATTCGTTGTTCTTGCATGCACCCTCCACTGATGGGGTGGTTAACATGGATAACTGAGCAGCCTATTAAGAACGTGATCCAATAACATACAGTTCAATGTATTAGAAATTAATTCCAAAGTATTAGAACTTGAAATATAGTTTGTTCAAATTATTAATTTTCTTGATGCTGCTTGATGAGGGTAGTAATTAAGTATTTTTCTTCCTGTATTCTATAAAATTTAGGTAATTTTCACCAGTCATAAAGTGCCAAGTACACCTGTGTTGAAGGCAAATATAACTGAATTAGAGTTAGTTTGGAGATTGTGGTCTGACTATTAAAAATAGTGTTGATGTGATTCATTGAGTACCTTCAGGCAGTTTTGCCATGGACATCTATCTAAGGAACAAGCTTTTATTTGTTTGGGGTTTTTTGTTGCTTTGTTTGGTGTTTTTGTTGTTGTTGTTTGGTGGGTTTTTTTGGTTTTGTTTTTGTTTTTAATGGGGAAAACCGGATTTCCAAGAGGGAAGAATTTTTTGTTCAGCTATGCTAAGGTGGTTACCTCAATTTTTTTGTCTTTTTCTTTTTTCCTCAGAAAGAGAAAATAGATTAAAATCAAGTGTCATAACAAAAAAAAAAAAAAATTAAAATAAACCGAAAAAAAAAAAAAAATTAAAATAAACCGAAAAAAAAAAAAAAATTAAAATAAACCGAAAAAAAAAAAAAAATTAAAATAAACCGAAAAAAAAAAAAAAAGAAAAAAGCAGGGAAGGAAAGAAATAAAATTTTGTTTTTACCATTGTGGTAAATGTTGGTATCTTAGGTAGGTAGTAAGGGTTTTACTGTTCTCACCTCTTTCAAATTAGCTTTTCTTTATTTTTATCTGACAATAGTAGTCATGGCTTTGCAAAGTTACCACTGGAGGTTCATTCTGTGCAAATTCAGAGCTGTTTTCAACATCAAAATCTAATTTAATGCCTCTAGGAAGTGGCTAGATTTTATCTTTGAATTTGCATCAGAGAGAGAAGATACTCAGATGCAAATGAAAAGATTGTATGAGAGATTATAACAAGATCATCTTAAACTTTGACTAATTAATATTCTGTGGCATCTCACAAGAGTAAGTTCTTTTTCTGATAGTACCTGTTCATAAAAATAAATATTAGCTGTGTATGTGGTACCTTGGACTGTTACATGGGCATTTAGCCCAAGTATTGTTAAATGTGGAGATCTGACTCGTAAAAACTGACTGGAGAATACACAAGAAGCTGCTAGCAAGGCCAGGCTTAGAGCTTATTTGTTCCTGTCTTCTGCAGGTGGGCTGTGATCAATAGGAAAATCTGCTTATTAGTTCTTTGTCTTTTCATTTTGTTTGTTCTTTTTCATATGTGTTTCCTCTGAAAGCCCTTTCAGTGCTATTTCTAAATTCTTTCTTTACCGCTATGTTTTCTCTTCCAGCATCTCGGTTTTAGAGCTGCTTGCATGATTCTTGGGACTTTTACATGCCATCACTGCTCATCCCAGTGGAAAATGATCTGCTTCTGCTGTGATTTAACCATAATAATTACACTCTTAATGCCATTTCTTTCCCTGGCTATTCCAAGAATAATTAAATGAGAGCATAGACATGACAGAAAAATACTCTTTTGCAGTAGAAACATTCTCTTTGTCTATTATTAATCCACTTGCAAATTTTGGTTCATATTTTTCCTCTGTTAGGTCTTGGAGTTTCTTGCTAAGCAGTTGCTTAGTTGCAGTGCTGTAAATTAGATGTGAAAAAAAATTAAGGTCAGTAAAAATTGCTAAAAACCCTGAAGTTTTGATCTTTGATGATGAGTTTGACAGTGTTATTTGGACATATATATCCCAATCATAACTGGCAGCAATTACATGAAAAAAAAGTGGGCAAATTGCAGGCCTTCTTTCTTGAACATGTTCAAGATGAGAGAGCCCACATTTGAAATTCTGTAGGAGTTTGGGTATCAGACATTACCATTCTCTGCCAGTATGCTTTGTCATGCTGTGTGAATTTAGTCAGGTCTTCATTATTTCCTACATTCTTCTTCTTGTTTATACAGAGCAGAACAGTCAAATTTCAGTAATGGAAATATATAGTTACAGGAGTGACAGCACTACTGAAAGTTTCAGAGAATGTGTAAGTCTGTGGTGAGAGCATAGATTTTTCAGATGAAGGATGGAAGAGTTCTAGTACTGGAAATGCATGAAGTTATTCAAACACATTTTCAAATCAGGAAGCGTTAATAATTCATAAAGGTTAATCTTTGAACATTAATGTTTTTCAAGAGGGTTTTTAAGTGATAAATTGATCCATTTGCCCCCTCTCTCTGAAGTGGGACAGGATTTTTTTTTAAATAACTTTGTGATGGTGCTATTTCATTAGATTTTTTTCTGCTCTGAGTATTTATGTCCATGAATGAAATATAACGAGGTAATGATAAATAATTTGCCTTTTGTAGCACAAGCACAGAGCTACATGTCTGTGAAGTCAGGGAGCACATTCACTGTACCTGTTGTGCACATGCAGTGTGTTGGGTGGTAATACCAAATAAGCACAAATGCTGCATTTGGCACTTTATAGAAATATATATGGCTTCCTCTTATACTGAGATTATCACAATTGATGGGACTGGGCATAGATTATAGCATATCATTGGGGAATGTCCTGGGATTCTGTTAAAACCTTGTGGTTTACAGCCATACTGTGTGAGATTTAAATCTAGTGATGTTTTACATACAGGTAGTTCTGTCTATGGTATCTTCAGTAGCCATTTGATTCCTGTTTAAATTGAAACTTCTAATTTTTTATTTTTTTTTCTTCCACACAGGGTTATTTTTACATTAGGATTTGAAGCATTTGTTTCCATTTTCTTTTGGTTTAGGGCATTTAAATAACACTCAGAGTGTAGTTTCAGGAGCATAGGAGGTGATGAGAACAGCATCAGGGCTAGTTTGGCATATTCATTTCAAGTGCAGCAATACTGGTTTGAATACAGGGCAAACAGCTGCTATGGTTTTTCTCATGAAGAATAAAACCTTGTTGCAGCCCTGGATCTGTGCATTTGACATAGATGGTTGTGCTGTGGGGTGAGGTGAAGAGTCCCTCCTGTCTGGACTCTGACAAAGATAGCAACAGGGCAGCTGGCTCCTTCATCTCCCTGAATTAAAAAGTTATGTGGAACTTCCTTGAGGATCCACATTTGTCTTCTGAATTGTCACAAAAAACTTTAAATATGCTGTGACAGGCCAATGGATTTGCTTCGTGTTTGTGGGAATGAGGGGCTTGCCTGCTGATTAGGAGACTCACGGATGAGAAACCATCATGAAGATACTTTCTAGAAAGAAAGTGACTGTGATGCTTTCTCCAGATAAGAGAGCTCACTAGGTGTCAGATGGAGAAGCAGCTTAGGGGCAACACGGTGGGTGCAAGTGTTGAGGCTCTCCTCAGGTCAGAACAGCAGCAGTTCAGGGGCCTCAGAAATTTGCATCTCTTAGGCTTGAGGCAAGCACAGCTTCTCCATCCAAGATCCAGGAGCCAATCATGTGAATGATAGTGCAGCCTGGGGAGCAAAACAAGGCTCCGGAGGCTAAAAGATTGTTTTCCAGGTGTTCACTGGGTACCAACATCATACAGCATTGAGGGTGAGGAAGGAATCCAAGGATGAGCAGAATGATCTACTGCAAGAGGCTGTATTTGAGAACTGTGGTTACTGTTGGTTTTCTAGTCTATTTTGGCTGCTCTCATTGCATGGTTTCCTCTCTGCTCTCAGCAATTATACTAATAGTATTGATCTAATCCTTTCAGTCTTCAAAGAGCTGTTTGAATAATAATAAGATAATCCTCCTGACCCCTGGAGAGACAGATAACCGTTTTTAAAAATAAGAAGTCCTTGTCCAGAAAAGGCATATTTGATAGCAGCATTGTGGGCAAAGGGAAGTTCATGCCTAAAATTGGACCATGTCCTTTGTCCATGTTCTATTTTGAAGAATAGCTTTTTACAAGGGAGGAGTGGAGTGAAGGAGAGGATGGCAAAGCAGCAGGTTGGGTAGAGGCCAAGCCTAAGTGGCATCTTCACAGTTCCAGGCAGCAGTTCCCTTGGGGACTGTGCCATTGAAGAGCTCAGAGGATTTTCAGGATTTTCTTTATCTTGCCTTTTTGTCTACTTTCCTAATTTGAGTGTTTTCTAGTTTGTTTGGGTTTTTTGGATTTTTTTGTGGTTTTCTTGAAAGTAAATCACGTATTTGCTGCTGAGTCTTGTATGTTTTTACAGCTTCTGACATACAGATGCCTTGATCATGATGAAAATTTGAGATCCAGTTGCAATGTTGGTGTTTCACAGACAGGTTTTCTCCCTGTGATGCTACTGCAATCTTTGGCTTCCCAGCTGGATGCCAGCCTGGGTTTTTATGAGGTGTTTTGTTGTATCAGCACTGTTCCTCTCTCCCAGCTCTTCCCACCCTGGGTGATTTCACTCAAGGTTGAAAAGATAAAGTGTCAGAGGTAAAGAATTATTGGATGCTTATGCTCTCACTTAAGGTGCCAATCTCTAGTGAGTGACGTTGTTTGTATCAGTAACTTCTTGTTTCATAACTGCTTTATGTTGTTACACAAGTATCTCAGCATCAGGCCAGTTCTTTATTCACTTTACACTGACATTTCTTAAACATCTCTAGTGATGTAGTGTCAGCTAGCACCAGCAGAGATACGATCAAAGAGATTTCTGCAGTTGAAAGTCAATGTATTTTCTGTGTGAAAGAATTAGCAGTTATGTACATGTGTGACTGCTTTACAGGGCACTGAAGAGATCCTTGGATGAATTCAGTATATGCTGGGTACAACACGAGCTCAAATCTGTTTTGCCTTGGGTACACTGTCTTACAGACCTCTGTGCTGCAGAAGGTATTCCCATTCCTGGTGTACAGCTGAAGAAACTCAGTTCTGTAGTGATTCTTTTGGTGTATCTCATGTACAGAGGAATATGAGTATTGATCTAGGCCATTAAAACATATCATACTTCTATTATTTTATAAGCATTAACTGCATACAAGGACAACATCATAAACTGTAAAATGTATTCTAGTTCATAAAATTCACCAGTTTATTGCTCTGCCCAGGGTGACTATTAAGTTACAGTCACTCCTGTGGAGAGTGAGGAGCTGTCTATGCCTGGTAATATTTATGTAATACAAAATATGCCTTCTCAGTAAACCTCACAGAAAATGCAGTGAGAAACCAAATTCCCCCAGTTCCTTCCCTTCCTTTCTACACTTACCACTATTAGTTTCTTTCTTGAACGTGGTATGTTTTAACTATTGACATTGCAGTCGTTGATTATTACAGCCATATAATGCATCCAGCCAGTGTATATATCTGCAGCATGACAGTGTAATTATCTGCTGGCTTTCCAGAAATCACTGGCAATATGACTAATGATAATAGCTTATTTTAAAAAATATAATTATTTTCTTCTTTTTATTTTAACATAAACTAATATAAACCCTCTGTGGAGTGTGAGTCTGGTAATGACTCACTAGTCAATGAGACAGCAATCTCAGACACTGTAACGTGATGCAGAAAGGGTCATAAACTTGCTTTCATAACAGGATTATTCACACATTCATTCATTAAAAATTAAACTCATGTGGGAGCATGTGATGCAGTGAAGTTGGCAAGTATTGGCAAATCCTTTCTTCTACTGTCTTTAGTCCTGATCAGTTGGTGTGAGTTGAAGTCACTCCAAATTAAGTCTTGTCTTATTTAGTACCACTTATACCTGAAGTTAGTTAATCGTTCCTCTTGCAGACAAGTGCCCTACATGTTTGAGTATCATGGCTTTATCTTCATGGAGTGGTAGTTGGATGGTTGCTTTGTTTTCATTTTTAAGTCTTCATAATGGGCTCATATTTAAAATGAAAACATGAAGTTATATATTATTTATCTCATTTTGCCTGAAAACTGCTGGGCTTATTTAATGGTACTGTTAAAAGCTTTTTGTTGTTGTTTTTTGTTTGGTTTGGGTGGGTTTCTTTGGTGTCATGCCGAAAAATTGATGTGCTCCAAATTCTTGTGACAGAGATACCTATTTGCGTTACTGTGGGATTTCTTTTTGCTGTTGATGCCATGCTGCAATGCAGCTAGGAAAGGATTGGTTAGTCAGAGAGGAATGTGTTACTGTGGAATTAAGCTAAACCAACTGTAATAGGGTGTACAAGGGAGGCCTGTCTAGAGTATGGCCAGTATCAGATGCCTGTGAAAGAATCTAAATTAGGGTGAACCATACAGTGGAAAACTGTGCCTCAGGGCTCTCTTGAGTCAGGGGTGATGTTTTTGAGGTTAATAGCCTTCAGCAGATTCCTTCTTAATGTGAATTTGCCTAATCATATCAGTACTTATGTTGATTTCCACAGCAGCGGGAGACAGGGTGTTTCACAATGATGAAGGAACATATAAAAAATTCTCTCTTATTGCTGATTCAAAGTCTAGTGTTTGATAACATAACTTTTTATTAAAAAAAATATTAGGAGATTGTTTTCCTTTTCATTTTTCAGTATGCCACTCATTTTTTGGATCTCCAACATATTTCCACTTAGTTCTTTTCAAGGCTAAAAAATTCCCAGTCTGTGCAGTTGTTTCATGTAAGGAATATGTATGTGCTTTAGACCCTTCTTGCTGCCTGTTCTAGTTGTATCATGTGAAGATGAGAACCCGAATTGTGTTCATAAAATGGTTGTGCCATGGGTTTATACAGTCATGTAATTAGTCTTTCCACATCTATAACTTTCCTAATACTTGTCAGCTTAGGACTTGTTTCTTTCCTCCCCATAACAATAACTGTCCCCTATTCCCACATTGCTTAGAACATTATTGCCCTGACTTTTATTTTCGTCAGTGTAGGAGCACACAAGTGACATGAAAAATTTTGAGATAATAGCATCAGTTTCTGTAAAATTTTGCAGATGTGACCAAGTGATACTTGAGGCCACAACCTTGGTGAGCACCAGAAAGAATTTACAGCCTATTTACAGTTGAGTGTTCCAACATTTCTGTTGTTCACAAGCTCGGTAGCAGCTCAGGTTTGTTTTAGAATCCCATTGTAGCTAGAGCTGCACTGTCCTTGCGCATCAGCAGAGACACAAGATTTCTATGTCTACTTTTCTTTAATTGCAGGTATTTATGAGCCGCCATTTCTTGTATTATTGTGGTGAACCTACTCTGGATGTGAAGATTGCCTTTTGTCAGGTGTGTGTTCCTTACAGGTAAAACAAGGTACAGTATATACTCGTACTTCCTACTTGCAATTCATACTATAATAAAAGGAAAATAAAAGTGAATTTCAGCAGCTTACTACAAGTAACTGGTTATAAGAATGAGAATAAATTTTTTAAAAAAAGGCATGACAAAAATTACTTATCTATTTCCTTTTAAGTGTATTCTGTTAATGATTTTTTATTTTGCTTTGCTAAAATGTCAGTTAATGTTCTGAGGTTGGTTATTTTCAGTGACAAATAACGGCACAGTTTGCAAACAGAAAAAATGCAAATTAGAACTGTTTTATCTTAGTCTCTGTTTTTTTTCTGAAACAGAGCCTTTTACATTGTAGCCTATGACTATAATTTTCTGCCCCCTGGTTAACCTTTACTGGAAGTGTAGGGAAGGTAATTAAAATTGCGGTGTTTGTGTTCTCTCCTGTTGAAGTCCGTGTGCTATGCAGGTTTTGGAGTCTTGAGACAGCAGCATAGCCAATCCTGATTTCTACATTACACTTGAAATTGCTTGGTCACAATGCTTGAAAGTCTACAAGGCTGAAACTAAATCACTGATGCAAAGAAAAAGGCTTATTGAGCTCTCCTATTTTTTTTTATTTTCTTGGTTGTTAGTTAGCATATATGTATGTATATGCATATTTTCCCCTAATAAATGAAAGATAATTTTGTGGGGGTTTTGGGTTATTTTTGTGTTCGGTTTGGTTTGGGATTTTTTTGTGAGATGGAACATCGGTAATCTAACTAACTGGAGGGACACATGGGGTTCAAGTAAGTCGAAGTACAGTTTTGAAAAGAAAGGGAAATTACTTGTATGTAAGAACTCAAAAGAGTGACAGGTGTTGGAAGGTTTGCTTTATGTTTTTTAGCTCAGGAGTGCTAAATATTTGTTCTGCTGAGAAGGTTGGCTCTGGACTAACTAATTATCAGTTCTGCGATGGATCTTGGCTGTTCAGTTTGATAATCTGTTTAACTGTCTTCTCTTTTTTGGCTCCTGTTCTTTGTGTGCGTATGTTCAACTGACTTAATTCTTCCACAGTGTTCTTGAGAGAAGGGATTTTGCTAAGCATAGTATTTTTGTAATGTTTTGACAGTTTTCTTTAAAAAAAACCTGCAAAAATTGCAAAACAAGTTTTTTTCTCAGATTGTATGAAAAAGATGTTAATGAGTTACTTTCACTATGCAAAATAGAGTTTTTTGCTTAGCTCTGCTGCTGATGTTCCTCTGCCTTTTACTTAGACCAAAGTCAAGCTGTACAGAAAGATTTCTATTTTACACAAGCAGAGAGGAAATGCACTATAAATCACTTAGTTTTACATCCAGTTCTCATTTAGTCTTGGCATCAGTTGGTGCATGGCCATGTATAGCAAATCCTTTCTGTCACTGCACTTGAGATTCTTGATTTGCTGGAGACATACTTTTTCTGTTACCATAACTTCCTAAAAGGTGGTGTGAACAGGTGTGAACGGTTTATTAGGGGCGCATGGGACTCTTATAGGGTTTGGTTGGAAGATTCTAGAACTTGGGTGGAGTTAGGGGCAGATCACGACAAGAAAGGAAAAGGGAAGGAGGGTTCATAACTTATAAGGGAAAATTAGGGGTGGCTAGCCTTGTATGGTGGTGCTGCACTGTGCCACCAGCCAGCCTATGAGGTTTTAGGGGTACAAGGACCAATCAGGGGACTGTAACCGGGGTTCCCAGAACCAATCAGAACAATTGATCAAACAGAGGTAATCGCATAGTAATAATTATCTATCTAATACATCTTCTATCCTAACTATAACAACTGGACAGCATAAAAACTTTAAAAAACAACAGCTCTATGGGGATGGGTAGCTGGTGGTTGTGGCAGTCTCTAATTAGCAGCAGATAAATTCACCCACTCATAAAAATCATCTTCTCCCCATGTCCTGCATCGGCGGTCCCTGACAGGTACCCCTTACAGGTGCCTCCCCCCACACAGAGGCACACACAGAACCAAACTTATTCACAGTGTTTTTGTTGAAGTATATATGATGAAATCAGCAGCATTTTGGTTGCATTTTTATCAACTGAATCAAATTGATTCTATTTAATGGCTGCAGCAGGTACCCAGAGAGGAATCATCCAGTAAATACACACAATATACTCTCCTGACATTGTAGGAAACAGGATTCTAGTCTTATAGAACACTTATTGCACAAATACCTTTTCAAGGTTTTCAGATCTTCAGATTTATTCTCTTGAGGATAAAAGCTGGTTTAGGCTTCGTGTTAATTCATTCTCTCCATAAAGAGAGGTCCTGATCCAAATAGTAGTTAGAATTATGTACAAGAACAATCTCTAAGTATGTGTTTTGTTGCACTAACACTTCTGCTGTTCATTTGTATAACATAGGGTGGGTTGGGAGTTATATCTCTGTTCTGGTAACTCTTTGTCCAAATATCCAGGTGTTTATTTAGAGATTATGAATAGTCTCTAGGCAGTAATGTTGTTTATTCCATTCTTATTAATGCTGTTGTGGAAATCAAATGCCCTGTGATTTACTAATAATTCTACTGCTTTAAGCATAAATTTCTTTTGTACCTTTATGAAACTTTTATCTGCTGAATCAGTAAATCTATAAGATTCTGTTAACAAATGATGATGGTGCCACAGCAGAATGGTTTTAAAGAGCAAGAGGTAGATATTGCCATTCAAATCCTGAGGTGTCTACAAGTGACAAGTATCCCAGCGGTAACCGGATGAGACCACAAAACTGTAGCTTTGGGTGAACCTAATCCAACACAATGGGTTTTTTTCATGTCGTTCAACAAATGCTATATTTATTTCTACTATATAAACATGCAACAGATATCAGAAGAAGTCACTATTGTATAGTTTGCTTCAGCACTGTTGACCCCTTAAGAATGGAGCCTCTAATGAACATAAAATTCATCCAGTGAACTCTTGCAGTTTTGTGACTTGGGTTTATTATGTACAAGAGGTGCTTCTGTTTCAAATTTGTACATCACTACAGACTTTCTACAAACCTTAGGACTTGTGCTGAAGTGTCTTTTATAAAGCTGCAATGTTCAAGTGTACTCCAGTTATTTTTAGTACCGGGGGAGTATTTTTCTTGTAATATTTATTTGTGGTGATTTGTCTCTCAGGGCCTAAAAGGCATAGCTTTATCTGCTGTGAAGGAAAGTGACATATGCATAATTGTGGGCTACTTCTCTTGACAAAGATCTTATGCCATTGAGCATACTAGTTTTGGATGATGAAATGCTCTTTCATCAGGAATAGAATGTTAAGAATTTCCAACTTAAGGAAAAAGAAAAAGCCCTTACTGAGAAATACCCTGTAGTACAAATAGGGTGAATATACACTTCCCCACCCCTTCAC
The DNA here is from genome assembly GCA_013399695.1 of Formicarius rufipectus. Classification (NCBI taxonomy): domain Eukaryota; kingdom Metazoa; phylum Chordata; class Aves; order Passeriformes; family Formicariidae; genus Formicarius; species Formicarius rufipectus. The sequence goes on along the minus strand of VXAU01002132.1, from coordinate 320,428 downwards.
CCTGTTTGAAGTATAAAAATGCTTAACTCTGGAACTGCTGGACAATGCTAGCCAATTCATGTTCTGAAACAGCAGTATTCTTCAAGGCTGAGGAAAAGGGACATCTGCTTTTCTATCAAAATAGAAAGGTAGGACAAGAAGGACTATAGAACTTCCTTATACTTCTGGAAGGCTGATATCACCAACAAACTTTTATCTGCAGAACCCTACATATTATTATTGAAGCACAATGCAATGCAAAGTAGTGGTATTTTGAATAGAATAGGACATTAAATTTTAATACCTATGTTAATAATAGCTAAAGGATACTGACTGCTTCATCCATGTTTTCTTCCATTCAGTCTTTCAGTATCTTTTTTAATCCATATCAAGACATGTTTAGCCTGTCAGAATTTTCAAGTTTTCTAAATTGTAGCCACATGGGATAGCTTTATTTAGAATAAAATTTTATTACTTTTTTTTTTTTTACTTGAACCAGTAGTACTGAATTTTCTTTTCTTTACAAAAGATATCTTTATTATTTTAATTTGTATGTCACAGAATTTCCATATTGCTACAGCAATTAACCTTTTATTAACAGAAAAGCAGAATGTGAAATTACTGAGATTAGCTATTGAGGACCTGGTCATACATATTAAGAAAATGTTTAAGGTGAATCATGAGTGTAAATTCACATGCTATTTCTTTGGTTACACATAATCATTTGGTTTATTGCTTAATTTAAACAATTTCACATTCCAAATAACGTATGTCAGTGGTTTTGCACACTGAAGTTAGAATTGGTGCTGTACTGATGCCACCAAATAAAAACCTAGAATGAAATTTTAGTGTGCTTATTGAGGGTATTTTTACAAACTCTGACTCAATTCATACTTAAAATAATGAGCAAATCAACCTCAACAACCACCACCATACAAAGAAACAAAAAATCTAAAAGATTTTAAAAGCTTTAATTTCTCTCTAGACATGTTTTTTTCTCCCTGTATTTTGCTAACTTTATTTCCACAATCATGCTTACCTGTATTGAATAAAATGTATATAGACAATGCAGTACTGCATCAGTGGCCATTTAAAAATCACATGATTGTAGAAAACTTCTCATTTTACACGCAGAAAAGATCAGCATTAATAATGGCTCTTTTTTTATTGGCTGATTCATGTGCTCTGTTTTTGATGTTATCTTAACTTGGGTAAACCACTACAATTACAAGTAGTGCTTTAATCAAATTGGATGGAGTCCCTACTTTGTCCATTTAAGCAATGGTATCAATGCAGAATGTCCTATAATTATGCCTTCTATTCAATGGGAGATTAATTGGCATTCATAAGGCAGTCTTAGATTTCTAGGAGTAAAATGAAAATTCATAGGGTCAAGAACTGTCTACTTCTAACTAAAGGTATGAGTAAATTATTTAGCTCCATACAGTCTTTATTTAGAAAAGGGAGAATCTTTTCATTACTTATTATCTTCACAGCAAATACTACAATTTTATAATGAGAACTTTAGGGGGTTTAGTGCTTTGTCTGTACTGTTGCTATGTGCCTTGTTACCTTTATTTTTAAAGAAAGCCATGAGGGGCATTGGGACACAGCACATAATGTAGTCAGTCTTCTGTGCTGTTTGCATACTAGCAGAAAGCTTCTTAAACACTGCCCAATATTTCAGTGTCTTTTCAATTTCTTGAGAAGCATAAACTATTTGAAATATATTGTGTTATCAATATATGCAATAAGTAAAGAAGAGCTGTTAGTCCTGTCTTGAGTCTCCTCTGCTTTTAGCACAAAGTGCTTCTACATCCCCTTCACTACTCTTGATAAATTGAATGTATTTTTCATTTCTTGATGTTACGATGTTTTGGCCTGCTTCTACTGACCCCATCTTTCTTTCCTAATCTATATGGTATCTTGCTTCTTCTTAGGTTACTGCTTCCTTTTAAAATCTAGGGCACCAGAACAAACTGAGTACAGGCTGCAGTGTTTCCTCTCATCCCATTTCTCCTGCTAGTTAGATGTGGATGTTGACATTGGTTTTCTCTGTTTTGAACAAAGATCTAGAGAGGGTCTTTGCTGGTTTTCTGTCTCTGGAGATGTGCCTGAGTAAAATGTTTGCAAACATCTTCACTTTTACAACTAGCCTCAAATCTTTCTTTCCTGTATTTTTGGCTACAGTTTTAATTTGGATCACTGATGTTGTTCCTGTCCATTAAAAAATTTTCAGTCTCAAGGAATCTTTTCTCTGTATTTCTTGATCAGTCCTTTCAACCTTGACTTCTTTGGTATGATGACCAGGGTTGGATGTCAGCACTGAGTTCTTCAGGCATCAAGGAAATGAGGAATCACTTGAACTAGTTGATTTGTTGTGCAGACACTCTCATATTGCTCATCTGTTAGAAGTCTGGCCTGGAATGAAGCACAGTTGGGTCATGGTGACTTCTGAGCAAGACAGGATACAACAGTGATAAATGTGCTCCAAAAATATTGTGCCTGTAAGAAAGAAGGAATTAAAAGTAGTTAAGGCTCAGTGAACATGAAGAGGACAAGTGAAGAATAAATAAATAGTGCTTGCTTTGTGTTTTGAGTAGATAAAATTGAAAAGGAAGGAGAAGGCATACCTGCTGGTCCATGTGTAATCAGAACTAGGTAAGAGCTAGGTTAGCTGACTGGTTTTTGGTATGTCAGAAGACACATTAAACAAGGACAGTGTTTAAACAAAAAAACTCAAACCCAACCCCCGAAAATCCAGCACTTATGAATATTGTGCTCCATCTAATAAGATGTTCTATATGATGTGTTAAAACAGAGTAAATAGAGAAAATGTATAAAGATCAATGACTAATCAGTTGAGTTTGAGTTGTTTGTGGGGCTCAGTTGGCTACTTGAAAGGCAAACTTCATGAAGGAATGTAGATTATGTCTGTGGTGTAGGACAAGACTGCTGGAGAGAGACTTAAAGAAGGCAGAGAATTAGCATTTAAATCCCTCTCAAAACACACTAAAATCAGAAAGACTGGGTGACTGATACAATCCTTACAGGATGAGAATGAGACTGAGGTGGAAGAATGGAGAGCTGTGGTTAGATGTGGCTGGTAAGATCAAAACCTGTAATATTACATCCAAGCACGTACACAATATGAAAAATCTACTTTCTGTAGATTTGATCCCAATCTGTGGACTTTTAAGTTCAGAAACACCCAGAATAAGTGAGAAAGTCTGGCTTTATGGTGACAAAAGTAGATACAATTTCTACCATAAATGTGGCATAAACAGAACACACAATTAAAAATACTTTAGTAGGTCATTCTATGCAAAGATACTCTGTATTTCCCGAGTGACAGTTTCTGTGGCCATCCAAATTTACACAGCAGAATATGCAATTGTTAAATCCAGGGAGCTCAGTAAATGCATCTTTATCCCCGAACTCTGGCACTTGAGTCTTCTGAGAAAATTGCAGCTGTACAAGTGGGAGGATAGCCATTAAATTAATAGTGTTGTTGACTTAGCCGATGTACACAGCTGCTCTAGTCTTGCCTCTGTATAAGTCTTTGAAGCTGGCAAGATGAGGGTTTTACCATACTTGTGAATTTCAATTTGTATAATCTCAGCAGCTGACTTTTAAGGTCAAATTGTAGCTTTAAGATATTATCCTTTTGGATCCCGAGGGGATCAAAGGCGGCATCCACCTCTGAAATGTGCTCTTGTCCAGACCAATCTCTTTGTCTGAGACTGGGTGGAGATGTGGGGGCTGCAGGGTGTCGTTGTGATCGCTGGCTCAGAACACTCTTTGTCGCATCCTGCTTGTCTTTGGGCGCTCTGCCAACTGCAAATTAAGAGTCAGCCTTTCAGTCTTCCATCTGATTCTTTTCTTCACCTGCATTTACACAAGCAGAGGCATTGAGCTGATTTCAGCCACGTTGCATCATAGCACCCCATAAAGGATGTTCCTGTGGGCAGACAGGGAAGGATGCGAACATGGGGGTCAAACTGCCCCTCTGCTGATGCCCACTCTGTGACAGCACTCATTGTCTAGGAGACTCAAAGGAGAGCAATTTGTCTTAAACTGCCATTAGTGTAGATTGTATTTAAATAAGAGAAAATGCATGAGATACTGAGCTGTAAGAAATTGTGATATTTTAGGATTATCAATAATAGAAGGAATGGTGTTCAGAAGTGAAGGTCTGTCAGTGAAATGTAATAGATATGGGGTTTTTTAGGATAGAAATTAACAAATAAAATGTGCTATCAGGAAGTGATTCACCTTAGAATATAGAAAATATTATCCTTTTCCTTTTCTTGTATTTTTTAACTTTCCTGTTCTCCATGGTCTGAAAGAACAAAAGGAAAAGAATACAATTTGTAACTGTGTGAGGCAGTTGAGTTTCACTGAATTTTTAAATAATTGTTCTTTGAAAGCAAAATACATGGTCACTGAACATTTAATAATGGTGAGAGTATCTGTTCTCGTCATCTCAAATGTTTGAGTCTTGACAATTTGTTTTCTATCCTTCTCAATTGTTTGGATATTAAGCAAGCATCATTGCAGATACGTTTAAGTGAGCCAACAAGGATAGTTATGTTTTCAGGGCTGAAAAACTCACTTCTTTTCCCCTAAACTATCTCAGCTTGGAGGAAAGAGAATGTCATTGGAGAGTGGGTGTGGGTGTGTGTTAGAAGTTTTCAATTAGGTACTGAAGAGACAAAATAATGGTGCTGACATTTTTGTACATGTGAAGTGAAAGTGAATTTCCTATCCATGTTGAAGCAGTGTAATTCCATTGTCTAAATAGTTATGGAAATCAAGAACAAATGGCGCTCCAATGCTTACTTTGTCTCTGAGGAATTATTTTTCACATTATGTAAAGGTCTGAGAAACTTAGACATGCTTTGTTAAAAGTGAAAAGAATGGAGAAATTTGCTTTTGTTTCACTTCTGCAATGTTTGCTGTTACTTTGGAGCCCCAATATTGTAGCTCACCCAAGTTCTTTTGAAGCTCACTGCAAAATTTAACTCGCTGGAATTCACTGTGCTGTGCGAGACCTAGACACCTTTTCTATGATATCCTAAGAAGCAAGACTGTGCTTCTATGTGTTTCTATAAACTTCCTTCCTACCATGTAATTCCAAATGAAGTGCTAATTCCTCATTTCTTAAGATGTCAATATCAATCCATTTTGGCTTAGTGTAACTACAGAAGTCTTTGGTTTAGGTGTTTGTGCAGAAGGATGTATACTGGAGATTCCTAGCCCTGGGTTCTTCCTTTCTGATGCCAGATAATCAAAGCTTTAACTTAAGCTGCCGGTACAGAACTTGTAAGCATTATGCAGTAAAACCTGAGTTTGAAATATCTTAGTGGTGTAGAAGGAGGGCAGGCAGAGAGGGGAAGGGGATGTTTTTTTCCATCCCAACACCAAGCCTTCTAGAAGGGGTTTTTGAGTGAGCACTGAGAATTAACAGAACAAGACAAAAATGTACTGTGCGGGTTTCCTTAAGGTGAGTCGTGGGTTTGAAGACTTGGAGAAGAAGCATTTCATCAGGGTTTGAAAGTAAAACTAACACTGACATGCTCTGTAAAGAATATGAATTTCCTTGCTAATGGGTCAACGTTTTTTTGCCTTAATTTTTGAGTGAAACAAAACTGCCATTTCCTTGTCCTCATTAGGAAGCAGCTGCTATATCAGCTTGGAGATGGTTCTTGATTACAGGTCATCTTGATTTGGGGATCTGATCAAACATGATTAATCCAATAACACTGTTATTTTATTGGTTTAGGGATTTGGTTTAAGTTAGGACTATGACAAAATAGTTGTGTGTCTCCTTATGGTTCTTAAGAAACAAAGGAGTACATTGGGCTGCAGCAGTAAACTTACTGTTTTCATTTCACTTATTTAGGTTTTGGTAGAAGTTGGAAAATACAGAGTAGGGGTTTTTTGTAGTTTTTTAGCAGCAGGTGTTTTAAAGTGAGGAGGCAATTTAGTAGATGAACTGAAGACTGTTCAGCCTGTCCACAAAGCTGAAGTGTTTGTCACTCAGAGGAAGCATTCTGCTTGAAGTTAACTTCAAACTAAATCAGAAGCAATGCTTGGTGTTTATGTTTTGTCAAAGACCTTATGGTTCAGAGAGTCTTAAGCAGAAAGAAAAATCCAAAAAGAAAAAAAGATTCCCTGAAAAATAAAAGCCTTTACCTTTCCTACTCACACACCATTAGGAGAAGATTGTTATAAGAATGGTCTGTGTTACAGAGAGGAGAGCTTACTCATAAGGACGTTTGTGTGTTCGTACAAGTTGTGATCTTCTGTATGCCATAACTGTAGTTGCTGTTGACTGAAGCAATTGCATGCATTAATTATCCATATAACTGAGGCACTACAGAGTGCTGGGTTTGAGCTGTTTTAATTGATTTTTAAGATGCTTCTTCATCTAAAATAAGCATCTACTGGAACTGCTGTAGTTCAGAGATCCCACCATAGGCAGCATGAGCTTCCTGAGGCCAATAATTCACATGGTCAGGCCAACTTAAAAAGAAATTTTGATATACACAGAATTCTGAACGTGGAGTGATAAAATATCTGTTCCCATGTAGCTCCATACCACATAACAAGCTGTCAGGTTCCTTGGGAGTGAGGATGCAAACAAGTTGTGGCACGCCTGGCTCACCACGCCTTAACACAGTCATCCAATGCATTTTAAAAAGTCACTGTGTCTGTGTTCCAGAGTAGCTGGCTATGAATCAGGGTCACTAAGGAATGCAATTTTTGTGCTGACACTTTATATATAAACACTGGTTTCAGAGCAGTGGGTGTTAATGCTGAATATCTCATGAATTGTTCTGATAATAACAAATAAAAAACACATTCCAAATGTGTGTGTGCATCCAGAGGGAACTCTGAGATTACTATCAGGAGCACAGTAGTTAAAAAAATAGCCTCTCAGTTCCAAGTCTGGTATGAATAGCTGGGCTAGCCAAATTTATGCATCTCTCTTCACCTAATGGAAGAAATTTTAAGACTAAGGCTACACAGTGTGAATCAAATGCAGTATGTCTATCTTGCAATGAGAAAAATTCACACTTCTTTTGGAATCATTTCACTCTGTAAGCTTCACTTCAGCACTGTGTCAGTGTCCATCTATCTCTCACTTTATGTATTAGGGCAGGGCTTCCCTCACTTTCCCCCCTACAGTGTTTGATTAAAAAGTAAATATAAAGTTTTCAATTGGTCTTCTGAAATGAGATTTTCTGCTTGAATGAAGACCTACATGTAGTAAAATGTTTCAGGGTCTCTAAATGAGGTGGTTAGGATGAACCAATGCTGTCCAGTGACAATGGGCCTTTCAGTGAGATGATGAACAGAAAAAATGATATTAATTGTCCTAGGGCAAACCTGAGAATCCAAGTTCTCAGCAAGGTCAGTGATCTGCTTATAATTACCAGCTTCATGTAACATTGCAGTGATGTTCCGCTCAACTGAAAAAATATTTCCATCTAAATCAACTTTCCTTGTCTCCTGGCTCCATCCAAATTCAACTAAGTAGCCCATAATCACATAATACGGTTGATTATTCAGATTTTTGGCAGGAAAGAAAGAAATTTATAATAGATCAAGTAAGAAAAATTAGAAGCTGTGTTTGGGAGCACTGAAAATAAATGCACAGGCAGAGGCACATTTGATTTTTGCTTTCCCTATACAAGGCATTTGGGAGAGTCTTGACTTCCATAACTGACTTGTCAATTATTTGAGGACAGATCTGTTGTAATATGTTGAATTTCTGCATTTTGTGCTCAGCATCATAGTATAGGATCCTAAATTAAAAGCAACTAAGTCTGATTTTTATTTTAAATTACTATGTACTTTGCCTCATAGTCTTATGGGAACTGAGCTTAGGAGTAGTCATCAAATGGTTACGATGTAACTTTCTGCACAGTAATTTTGCAAATTTGGGGGAGGTTGTTTTAGTTTTGTAAAAATTAATTCTTTTTAATTTTACGGTTTTGGGGAGGAACGCTGCTCTGCAGTTCTAGCTACAGTGCAAGCATGAACTTGGTTTTGTGTCGTGAAAATTGGCATTTGTTTAGCACTAATGCATTTACTAGGTCACAAGAACAACTGTCCTATCCTTAGGAAGACAGAACTTTGGAAGAACTCTGGAGCTTCTGGATACTCTCCGTGATACTGAACCATGTTGGGTCACAGTTTCTCTCATAAACTGCTCTGTTTCTTTTGCAACTCCTGTTGAAAGGTTTTCAAGGCCTTTGTCATATCCTCAGGGAAAGCTTCAGCACTTGTGAATATGCTCCTTGCTCTACTTGACCAATGATGAAGAGATTAATACCTATGTCTCTTGTCCCACTTCTACATTGATATTTTAAAATAACATATTTTTTGCAATGCAAATGAGAGTGCAGAATCAGCATGAACTCATAGGCCACTAGTCATAAAGAAGCAGTAATGGCAGGCAGAGACCAGTAGTTGACAGTAACTATGTTACAAACATCAGCTGGAGAATTCACTAGTTTTCTTTATTCAGTGGCTTTTTATGGTGACTTCCTGCTTGAAAGAAGGTGGGGTACAGTCTTTGAGAGCATTTGAGGATTCATGTAGTTCTATGACAATGAGCCTAAAATGACAAGAATTTATATTGAAAAATTAGTGTGACAGTGTTTTATCAGTATTCTTATATTTTGCCAACCTTGGTTTCTCTGTTTTTTTTCCACTCCCTCTCCCCTTGCCTTCTGCTGTACAACAGGGATTTGGGAAACAAGTGGATGTGTCGTATATTGCCAAACATTACAACATGAGCAAAAGCAAAGTTGACAACCAATTCTACAGCGTGGAAGTAGGTGACTCGACCTTCACAGTTCTCAAACGCTACCAGAACTTGAAACCCATTGGCTCTGGGGCTCAGGGAATAGTTTGGTAAGTATCAGCAGTTTCTCTCATGCTTTTAAATAGATTTGCATTGTGCATTTCTTCACAGTTTGCTAGCCACAGACATTGTCTAAAATTGCAAAAATAGCAGTCAGGCAACAGACATCCTGAGGCAGGAGCCCAGTGGTTTGCTAATAAATTCTTCAGCTGGTGAGAATGATAGCACCAGGTTTGTTTCTCCACATAGCAAAATGTAACTAGCAAGGAAGCAGGAGAAAGATCTTATCATAATTGACAACCATGGCACTATTTCCAGAGGCAGTGCAGATAATATCCCAAGTAAACCCTGCAATTTTAGTCTTTGTACAGTAAAAGTCACTGAGAGCAATATAGAAACTTGTCACATCCCATGGCATTCTCAAATATTCAGGGTAGAAGCTTTTTGAATCGAGGTTAAGTGCTAATGTTTTCTTTCTTTCTTAAAAATGGTGTTTCAGTGATGTGAATGATGTGAATAAAAGACACAAGTTCAGTAGCTCTGCTAAATAATACAAAAGGCTTGTGGAATTCAAAATTAGTATGTTCAGAAAATGTGATATCCTGGTTGGCTATTGTCTTTGCATTTTTAGACATGGCTTTTCCTTTTCTGTTGCTTGTATTTAAGTGTCTCTGTGCAGGCGTTTGTTACCTATTTAATTATGAGGCATTAGGGTAACTAAAACAATCTTTTATCTATAACTTGGTCAGAGATGAAGTCTTGATTCTATCTGTCATCTCTATCATTGCTCTTTTCTGGCTTTGATGTAGTGTGTGTTACCTTACAGATGGAGGCAGTGGTAAAGCAACAGGTTCCTTCACTGTAGTGGCAAATGGGCTTCCATGGGTCATTGGCCTTGGCAGTATAATTGACAGTGTGACAACACTGACCTTAGGTCTCAGTCTATCACTTCCAGTGTTCGGTATACTTTGAAACGACACAAGTCCAAAGATTGTTCTATGTGATTAAGTACCTTATTTCATACCCTAAACACAAAAATACTAAAGATTAGTTAAAAATCATCTTTGGGAAAGAAGCATTCTTTGTGTTGAGTGCTAATATTATTAATTTTGCATTATTTGTCCAATTTCATATGTAGCAACAGGTGGTTTTTCTTTCCTTCTTACTATCCTGTATTTGTTTTAGTGGAAAGTCAGTTTTTGTTGAAACTGCAACTGAATTCCTGTAATGATCAATTATGAGCACCAAAACCCCATAGAAGTTAAGCTGAATTAAATCAATAGCATGCTGTTAATTTTTCCTTCATATTATGAGTTGACAGCAAAAATTAAGAATTTCTTAGGAAATAAAATCAAAACAGAAAACAAGTAACTTAAGTGAAAGTTAACACATCCTCTGAAATGACTGAGCAGTGTGGAGAGGACATAACATCTTCTACACTTTGATGATACAGATATAGAAGCATTACATTATAGATGGGGAAGGTAACCGAGCATTTTTTCTTAGTTTGTCTTACCTTATAATCTACCTTTTGTGAGACATAATTTACCAGAAATAGTAGCCATCTATGAACAAAGCATGAAGAATCAATGAAGTGATTAATTAATGAAAAAACAACTGTGATTTGAATATATGTAGTTTATCTAAGAGAAAACAATCCATGATTAAAAATATCTTCCCTTGTGTAAGTTTCTACTTGCCTAAAGTAACAATTAGATAGTAATAATAAGTCTGCACAGTAAACTTCAGTTCTATAAATTTCTAATGTTATTTAGAAGCTATGGGAATTTTGATGGGTACAGTTATATCTAGAAAAAGTTAACTAAGGGGAAAAAAACCTGAAAACCTGCCTATTTGTGGAGTGCTGCTTGCTCTGGTGGGGGAAGTATATTTTCTTGCTTGTCTTGTTCTTTTGCAAAGGGCCAAGAGGTACAAGAGGTAATTGTGGAGACAGAGGGAGGTGGAGGAGAGACCAGATGTTTTCCAGACTGCTCTGGAAGCACATGTTGCAGGGTTCCCAGGCAAAGCCACAGGGTACTGAAATGTTTCTCATACAGTTCTATAAATAGGTGTCAGCATAAACAGGAGAATTTTAGTGGAAAATTATGTTGTGGAACACAGGTAGGTACCGGAAGCAGGTTATGAAAGAAATTGGGACTTGATTTCACTGGATTATTCTGAAAATTATATCAAAGACAAAATTATTTTCTTGATATGGAAGTGTTAGAGATATTACATTCTCCAGGAGATGATAAATTATTAAATTATGTGAAAAAGAGAAAAACATATGGTGTGATTGTTATAATCATTGTTGTGCCCATGTGAAATAATTATAAATCCAGTGAGAAAATGGTATTGGCTATAGACAAAGTACATTTGGTATCTTTGGAAATTAGTCTTTGGGAGCTTTCAATGAGTTTCATGTGAACTGTGTTCACAAAATTATTTTTGCCAGCTGGAAGAAAGATCTAAACAGATGATTGGAATCTCTTGAGCAGGGAAGTTCCTCTTAGCCCTACAAAAACTCCTAATGCAAGTGTAGGCTGCTTTATCACACTGTACATCACACTGACATCTGTGAGGACAACTACAATAGGCTGTGTTTGCATCTCCTTTTCATGTTGTTACAGGCATGGTGGCAGTGTGGCATAGCTGTAACAGAGCTTGTGGTTTATTAGACCAAGCTGTAGTTATAAAAGCTGTGCAGGCTTTGAACCACACTGTGATAGAAATGGAAAACAGTTTTCTGAGTTTAATTAGATACATGCCACTTAAGCCACTGAGAAAAGAGGAGGATGATTCCCCTCTGCAGTGACAGAAGGGAGTTGACACCTGCTTTATTTTGCAAGGAGGAATGAGAGAGAGACAGGTCATTTTCAGCCTGCATTTATGGATGGTTTAGATGACAGTGAATGGAGAGGAATTCTCATGTTTCGTAAAAACAACAGAAATATGCTGAGTTGGAGTGAGTGTTCCTTTGTGCTTTAATGAGTGCTTTCTGCCTGGAAGCCAGGTAATTGATCTGTAGGTTTTCTGCTGTGTTTTGCAAGCTATCACTTTTTATGTTGCCTGTGATACTTTTGATACTGTCTGTGATGTCGAGAAAAATAATGTTGTACAGAAATTCTTCAAGAACAATTTGAAGGGACTCTGGTAATTTTTGAACTTACAATAGGAACAAGGGTAAAGTCCAGGTTTCCATGGCAGATAGAGAAGATATCACTTACAGGCTTGAGGATACAAGTAATTAAAATCTTAGAAGTAGCTTATAAAGACATTTGGCCTGGTTTATGACTACACTGGTGCCTATACCTGCGTGCATTATCAGGAGAAAGCGTTAGCTTTGAAAACAAAGTTGTCTGGGAGAACATCAAATAAATGCGTCTGATGATGCATTTCAGCTGAAATCTGGAATGTTGATCTTGCTGTTTTCTTAAGAGTGAAGACAGGCTTTCGTGCTGCATGATGTTGAGATGTGGTGTAATGATGTGTCAGCTGGACCAGGGGAGCATTAGCTGGGAAGTGGTAATCTAGTTTATGTAGGAACTTTTTGTGTGAATAATGCTTGAGTGGGGAGTATGGGAGCAGAAATTACAGTTTTATGATAGTCTTGAAGGGTACTGGTGGTTTGTAAGTGAATGAGTTATAACTTTAGAGAGACACCTCATCTGCACATATGAAGGAGATTGTATATATATTTATTAAGTAGTAAATTGAGCAATATGTCATGGAGGTTTTTTTCTTTGGATTAGCTGTTTGATGGTATTTTTGAGCCTGAACATGAAGGAGACAGTGGAGTCTTTTTGAGTTCCCTGTAATAGGTAGAGCCAGCAAGTCAATAAATAGCTTGCTATGTTGCCTAAGGTTACAGCTGGTTGTCCTTTGCAGAGTTCTTTCAAATCAACATGTCGTGATGGTGGTGCTTCTTGTAGCTTACATAGCTGCTGATTCTTTCCCTAAAGTAATCACAGGACCATTGAATCATTTAGATTGAAAAGAACCCCTAAGATGATTGAGTACAATGATTAACCCAGCACTGTCAGGTCTGCCACTAAACCATGTCCCCAAATGTCACATCTTTTAGATCTTTTAAGTACCTCCGGAGATTGTGACTCCAACACTTCCCATAGTGTTCAAAGGCCAGAGGAGTAATGTGACAGGCATTGTCCAGTACAAGATATCCAGTATGAAGAGTTTTTAATGTGTTGCTGTTCTCCTTGGAGTGCACACAGGGAAGTGTCCTGTTGCATGTTGATACTGGTAATGAAAAATTTCTTCAGATGGTGCTGGCTGAAACTTCCTCTAATTCTCCATATATGTATATATTTTTTTTTTTCCGTATTTTATATATACTAGGACAATTATTACAGGGAAACCTCTTTCATTCCATAAATATCTGGTGCAGGTTCAAGATATGAACATAATCAATAGGAAGACCTAAAAGTAGACTTTATTGTAATAGATCGAACTTCTGTGTGGAATGTACCTGTAAATGATGAAGAGGATCAGATGTTTGAGTTTGTAAAAACACTTGAGCTTTTTTGTATGATGATTATCCTTCAGTTCTGTTTTTTTGTAGTACAGTTGATTCCATGTCTGAGTAAAAGGATCTAAAGTGATATTGAAATGGGAGTAATGATAAAAGCCATAGAAAAGAGGAGGTGATAGTTCTGACCATGATATTTTCTAAGCTTGTATTTTTGCTGTGGTGCAGTGGAAAAAACCCAGAGAGCAGTGGTCATCACAGTGTCTTACAGTTAATGCACAGCCTTATCTGTATTGTTGAGCTGGACACTGTGTATTAAGATTCTTGAGAGATGAATGTATCCCAGTAATACTGTTCTTTGGTTCTTTGTGTCAATGAATTGAAATACTGTATTCCTTGGGAGGGTTCAACATTTTTGCTTGTATAAACTGGCATGGTTCCACTGAAGGTCAGAGGTGTTCTCTTTGTGGGATAGATCTCTAATTTTCCTCAGAAGAAAAGAACAAAGAATACATGTCATTCAGAGACAAAACGAGGTGAGCCACGTACTCAGATATGCCTAGAATTGCAGTGGCCCTGAAGGGATTGGCAATGTTAATTTTGTTAACCTCTGTCCTGTGAATCACACCCGAGCGTATGTGGTGAGTTTGGTTACTTTCAGTCCAGTTACACCCTTGCATCTTGCAGACCTTTTGTGCTGATTGTCCCATTGGCTGGCTGTAGGTTTACCCTGTTCTGGTAAAGGTTCTCCAAGTTGTATCCGTAAGTTCTGCTGCTGTTCCCTTTCTCATGCTGTCCTGTGTTTCGCTGATGTGCTGTGACATCCTGCTCTGGAGGAGGCCTTTGAAGACAACCTTTAGAGTGTTTTACAGGTATATTCCACTGGAGTAATGTAGGAAATAGCTCTCATTTTGTACTAGGAACTGCTGTACTGGTAGTGAAATCAGAGTGTCAATTTAAACAAATTCTCTAATGTTTCCCAGTGCTACTATCTTCTCATACTGTGGCAACACATGGTGATTTTTTTTTTTCTTATGAGAACAAGTGGTTGAAAGTATTGCCAGATTTTTTTATTTTTTTTCATTCATTTTGGACAGTTCTTAAATGTTGAAATACTGTAAGTTAAACTCACAGTGAGTTTCAAACATCATTCATTTGTCCATTGCAGGATTTTTCCACAGCTCTGAATTTGCAGTCTCATTGCTTTGAGTTTTCTGGTATGTCTTTGCTCAGATATGCCAAAAACTTAATTGCATATATTTGATTACCCATTGATCACCATCTGATGTATGTCTGGAACAGCACATTCTGTTTTGTGGTTCTAATATGTCTATGCCTTGATTCTTCAGAAAGATAGACAATTTCCCAGTTGTGTTTGGGATCTGGATCACCAGCATGTGAAATTTAAGGTGCTGAGAGATTCCCCATGAGTAGAGCAGAGACTGAGTAACCCTCTAAATTTGAGCTTCAGAATATTGAGTGGAAGTGCTTATTTAAGTTGGAAAGATTTGTGGGTTTTAAGTTGATATTATTAAATTTTATGTATTAATGCATATTCAGAGACAGTTTGCTTCCATATGGAGTGAGAGGAAGAGGTAATGTCTTCTAGTGTTCTTGCTAACAGCTCGACAAAGAACTTAGCTTGGATATGGAAGAAACTGCTTTTAGGATTATAGGGACCTGTTGCCATATGGCAAACTATACATGACATCCGAAAAATGTGGTAAGTGGATTGTCTTTAAGAATAAGGATATTATAGTCCTTGTTTGCTTTGATTCTTACAAATTCTCCTGTCTACTACTGCTATTTTTAATGTAAGTGGGAAAGAAGCAGAAGACAAGGTATATATCCAGTAGCATGTCAGAGGCAGGAAGAAGACTCATTTTTATATGAGAAGGAAACGTGAGATGTAATGTTGGAGCAAGAATTATTATTATATATCTTTTTTTTAAAGTTCTGACATGTAATTGCTTTAAAAATACTTGTTAGTTTTGTTTGGTTTTTTTGGGTTTTTTGTAATGTTCTTTTTCTACTTTACTGCAGAGATTCTTGGTAGGCAGGAAGTCACCGTGTATTTCATGTTTCTCTTACCATATTTCATTTCCCTTTGATAATACACAGAAATCTAAAATCTAAACTATAATGGGAATCACAAATTATATGTAATAAAATATGCCACAGTATTCTCTCCTAGCAAAGAAATGAGGCCTTACTTCTTTAAAATACTCAGACTTCCACTCTGCAAGTTTATGGGAAAGAAGTAAATAAGTTTGTGTAGAAACTCTCTGTGTGCAATCTGTTATGTGAGCCCTGACAGCAGTGCCCACTTTCCTTGGTCACAAATCCAGCCCTGTGAAGGCACAGACAGGCAGGATTTTCATTTGGATCTGTGCAACTCTTGGCCATAGGGCAGGTTTGTTCATAGCTGTGACTGGATAAGCATCTATGATCCTCTTAGAGACATTAAAAAATGTATCAGCTTTTTGTAAAAATCTGTGTCTGCAGAGAAGTAACTGATGCTTGTGTAACTTAAGCTCTTTCTGTGTTGGCTGATTAGAAACTCAGTTTCATCTACACTTTCTGCTATCAGGCAGTAATGTTCTGTAACTCCCTAAATAGATATCATATAGTTATTTACATTTACTCCTACCCTGTCAAAAACTTCTTTTTGGTCACTGACAAATCCTCTTCTCACATTTGTGCTATGCCACTACTAGAATGCAGATTTTTTTTCAAGACTCTCCTTGCTTCTTGTGTCAGATTGTGTCTGCTTAATTCAGCTGCAAACAAATTTCAGTGCAAGGAGGAGACCAGCACTGGAACTAAATACTCTCAGAGCATGGCGACCATTCCTTAACTGAGTTGAGGCTTATCCTTTTATGTCATTCTCCTGAAATCCTGTCACCACTGAACTGAGCACTGTTGTATCATCATCATTGATTGCCATGTGTTTAACATGAGAGCAATTGCACAAAACACTTCTCATAAGAATGAGAGATTTCTCCTGTGACAGGAGAGTGGCTGTAAGCATATGGAAGCAGGGAGGTAGGGATGTAGGACAGAGCATCTAAATAAAAGGGCAGGTATCTAAACAAAAAAAAAGTAATGGAACTAGAAATAGAAAAAAGAGCCAATCTGGCAGGATAGCAGCTCAGATAATTCAAATTTCGTTATGAGTATGTATTGTTGATATTTAATCTCTGATATTTATATAGGCTGCAGATTTTCAGAGTGCTTTTACATAAAGGAAGATATTGTCCTTTTGTCTCAAGACCTGTCCTTAGACTATCATAAAAAACAGTGACTGTCAAAAAAATAGTTGTGCAAAATAGACAATATGAAGCAAGAGATTCTGTGTGAAGCCTGGGTGGAGGCTTTGTGGAGTTTGTGGAGAATGTCTGGCATGACATGAGTGAGAAAACTCACCAGAATGGGCAAGATTGAGCAAAAAAAAGTTATGAAGGGAAGCAGAAAGGAGAGAGACTGAAAGACAGGAGTTTCTTTGCAAGTGGCAAACCAGACATTGGAGGGGGGGGGTGGTTTATGGGTTTTGGGGTTTTTGTTGTGTTTTGTTTGTTTGTTTTGTTTGTTTTATGTTCTAGTTTGGGTTTTGTGGGTTTGTGTTTTTTTGTTGTTTTGGTTTTTTTGGTCTTTTGTTTTGGTTTGGTTTTTGGGTTTTTTTGGGGGGGGTTGATTTTTGTTTCTCTTATTCTTTTCTGGTTTCATGGTGTTACACATTTTCATCCAAAATTGATTGGTGTCTGTTTACAGACAGGAAATAACCTTTGTAGCTCTGGGGTCACTAATTCAACATGAGCCAAGGAAGGGAGTAGAATTTCTGATTCTAACAAAAATTGTGTTTTAAGATCGTGTCTACATATCTACACCTTGAAATTTCTGGTATTACCAGGCAACTCAAAAACCTAAGGAATTTTTACATTTAGTTCTTGTTGAATAAGGACATTTTGGTTTGTTATGCATCTGGTAAAATATTTTATGTCCTTAAAAGCCATGAGGCTTACCTGGTGGCATCTTAGCTGGGTCAGAGATGTCCCTCAGATTGAGAGACTGTAGGCGCAGAATTGCCCCAGCTGGACAAGAGTACTAATAGAGTTAGAGCCACCTCAGTTGGTTGAGTTCCTGTCAGCACAGGGGCAGGCTGTGGACCTCCTTTGGCTGAGATGGTAAGGTGATGTATATTGCATCATCACATGTTTCTTCCCTGCCAGAATAGCATTAAGTGGCATTTTGGTGTCCCTGATCTTCTATTTCTGTCTGATTAGAATGCAGGGCTTGCAGGGTTTGCAGGGTTAGTTTGGGGGAAGTAGAATTTGAGTAGCCTTTTAGGGTTAACCTTGTAACGTTTTTCCCCTTTCATGATAACCAGATTGTAGGTGAAGGCTTTCTGACAGTGGACTTTTATTCCTTGGTTGAATTTTGGTTTTTAATCAGGTGAGAAATGCAGCAAGAAAGGTTGTGAAATAATGGTTCTTATTCACTAAAGTGACAGCTTTTTTTTCTGTTCATCAGGCAAGCCAGCAAGTCTTTTAAATTATGGTCATGAGGGGCTTATGGAAGATAGTATCTGGTTTCTACTCCAGTGTTTTGGATCCAAAAATAACAGATTTATCATGCGACTGGCAATTTAAATGTACTAGGTACTCAGCTTCTGCCGGGTACATACTCTGCCTTGGTGTCACAATTTCCCTGGTCTTGTAAACTGCTGTTAAATGAGGAAACTGGACTTTTTCTGGGTTTGCTGCTTAACAAACTTGAAAACTGTTCAAATTTTATATACCCTGCTGACAGTTCAGAGCACTGAATGTGAGATATGTTTGCCAGATTCAGTGTCATGTATCTATTCTCCAGATGTTGGGCAAACATCTATTCAGCGTGGTGTAACTACGAATCATGCTTCAACTTTTGCCCATGTATTTTATGCCACTGAATATTGAAAGACACCCCCAGCTCTGATCCATTTATCATTTTTTTACCTTGCTCTGGCTTAGGTAAATCCTTGAGCGTACGAAGAGTGAGTAGTGTAGCATACTTTGGAAACCATGAGACTGTCATCTTTTAACCTATGTCACATGTAAAGGGAAAGCATGTGAATCTTTTAAAGCAGAATGAAAAAAAAAAAGAAAATTGGCTCCTTTCACCAAGCAGGTTGAATTTCCTCAACTGGAAGTTAGCAAAAACTGCTGCCAGCTAGCAAACTGTACAGTGAGTTAGTAACAAAAGACATGCAGGTTTTACAGTTCTGTTCAGAAAAGTATTATACAGCCAAGTTGCTCTGAGAGCCAAGTATAAAGAACTAGCAGAGCATATACAGATGAGAAGTATCTAAACATACTTCATATTCAGCGTCCTCATGAATATTTTAGTCTCCAGAAAACACAGTGGTGTGCCAGGCAATGTGTGAAATGTATAGCTGTTTCCACATTGCCTCTCCTGCTGTATTGGTGCAGTGTGTTTGTGAATGAGAATGACTATAGGAAGAGTTTTTGTCTTGCATCAATATACAGAACTGCTGGATTCCGAAATGGTTCTTGTTAGGCAATCACCAGCTCCTATAATTAGAAAGGTAACTAAACCAACTTTTATTGTTAATATGTTCCATAAAAATAGGTGTTCTGGCCTTTTTTTATCTGTGATACTTCTTTTATATTGTCTTTCTTGAGACTCCCAGGTTGGATGAGGCTCTGAGCAATCTGGTCTAGTGTAAGGTGTCCCTGCCCTCCAGGGTGGGTGGAACTGGATGATCTTTAGGGTCCCTTCCAACCCAAACCATTCTACGATTCTATGAGGGCATGTGCATGTCTGAACAAGTTCTTTGAGAACATAAATATCAAGGCATATAATGTCATAGATCTGACTGGTGAAATATTCCTGTTGAAGTAGTTTCTTCTACCTGTGGCAAAGACTTGCCTGACTCTCATTTTAATAACCACAGTTATGACTGGCCGTGTGAGTAGTTCTTACTGCCTTTTTTTTTTTTTTTTTGTAATTTCCATGCATTTTCAGACAGAAATGTATGTAGAGGTCTTTAAATCACTTCTCTTGCTTTACATATGGATAGGTAGAGCTTTGGTATAACTTCTGAAAAAACACAGCCCACCAGAAATGCATTTTCATTTAATGAGGGCCTTTAAGGAGCTGTATTTGCAAGGTGGGAAATAAAATAAGGACATTGTAGTGAAGTAAATAAACCTGTATTACAGAGCTACAGTAATAATTTCACTGACACTGTATTGAAATGATACAGGAGACGTGGGCATTTCTAAAGCAAAATGTGCCATGTATGGTTTTCTGTATTTGAAAATATTTAATATCTAAATTTGAAATCCACTATAAGAATTAGACAATAAGTTTCATTTTCAGATTGATTTATTTCAGTGTTAGAACCATAACCTTATGTCTTATATGCAATGTTTGAGAGCAAACATTTTCTAGTAAAATACTATAAATGAAGAGCATTGGGCAAGCAGAGAGCAAGATATGTCTGCTCTGTTTTTAACTGGGTTTTGCCTGCCATGAGTTTATTAAATCTATGACAGCATGTGCACACTGAACAGTGGGCCTGATTCCCAATGAATTTTCTTTTAGAAGAAAGCTGTCTTTCCTGATAATGTGCTGAAGTGTAAAAATAGAGCCACACATTTTGAACTTTTGTCTTAAAATCCTCCAGTTTTAATGGTAGGTCTTTGACGCTTAAGTGCTACAGAATTCACTATTAATCTTTACAGCAATGCTGAATTTTCATTCAAGGACTAGGATGATAATCCCAGACAATTCAGGCACTTCTATTCTCTCTCATGTTACTTCATTCCAACACAGGATAAAAGATCACATATTGAATAAGAGGCAATTAGTTGCCTTGAATTGGCAAAAATTTCCAAGAGAGGGGACTTGCTTCCATTTAAAATGCACTGCGGTGATAGCTTAGTGTGATCTTTTATTTTTTTGGCTTTGCTGCTTAGGTTTCATGTCATCTTGTCATGAGAAGGGACTCCAAGGGACACCAGCTGGAGCACCTTTCTGACAAGGTGTTTGCTGTCTCAGGGTGCCTCTGTGTGACTCCCCTGTGCCCTTCAGCACGTGCAGTCTCTTCTGCCCCATGAGTGCTGGGAGGAACATTTTGAGCCCAAGCACTAACCTCTGCAGTGATGAGGAAACTCATGGAAGGTCTCAGGAACAGATCTATTTCTTCTGTGAAATGTCTATGGTGATAGTGGGAAAACAAAAGATGACTTGTGTTGCAGTTGGAGAGTCAGCTTGATTGTATCTTCTAATCCAGCTGTTCCAGCTGATTGCCAGAAGCTGCGAGCTGATGGAAACACAAACCAAATAGCTGGAACCACACACACAGGCAGGAAAAATGCAGCAGTTATCCCTTATGAAGCTGCATTGGCCTCCTTAAGCATCAGCTCAGTACTGTCTCAGAAGCCACTCCATTTGCCTGCATTTTGAAGAGAAATAGACCTGATCCAGAGTGCAGAGTAGCCATTCCTGACAACAGGTCTGCAGCTCTAAAGTAGGTTTATTTTGGTTATTTTTTGGGTTTTCAGCACCCAGTCTTGATTCTGAACCTAACCAGGACATTGAAAGGCTCTTGTTCAATTCACTGTCTTTTGACTTGTAGTGCTTGGGGCGAACTTTCTGGCAACCGCTGCATGTATGGAATTCTTTGCTTTTACACCATGTTCATGGAAAACATTCAGTGTATTTAAATATACTTTATGCAGTAGATTTTTCATTCTAAAAATATTTTTTTTCTATTTAAAAGTGATTAATGAAGAGAGGAATATACATTGTTTGTATGAACTTCTGCCTTTAGAGACTCCAAAGTTATGTGTCAAAAGGATTTAAAAAGATAAGAATGAGAAAGTCTAATTTCATTCTAAAATTTGGACTGATAAGTGAGGTGGACATAAAAAGCAAACTAACAAAACCCATCAAAAACTACCAGAATATACTTACTAAAATTTGCTTAAAGCAAAGTAACTTCTTCACTCTTTTTTGTTAGAGTAACTTGCCTGAAAGGGAAACTTAACTAGAGAGAAGGTAAAGCACTTGAAATATTTTATGTGCATAAACCACATTTATAGGAACTTTGCTCAATACAGGGACAGATTTGGTTCTTGATGTTTTCTTAAAAATTACTTCTTCAGAAAACGCAATACTGATAGTTATCTGAAACCAAGGGTTTTGAAGACAGAGAAATTGCTGTGGAAAGGATTTTTATATACATCACCCAGGCTTTTCTTTTTATTTACAGGTGTATATACAGTCAGGTGTGTATCTGACCGTGTATATGGAGTGTGTTTCCATATGCTGGTGGTGTTGTTGAGAATGAGCTATGTGTAGCATTCCTGTTAAATGTGATTTTCAAGGTTGCCAATTCTTTCCCCTGATGGGGAACTCAGCACTAAACAACGAGGGTGTTTCAAGTACACAGATCACTGCTTTGTTTAACAAGATCAGTTTCATCTCTCTTCCTGCTTGCTGTGCTGGGATGAAGGAAATAAGGCAAAATGCAAATGTCAGTGGCAAAACCACTCTACTTAGAAGGATCAAGTAATGGAGATATAAATAGCAGTGATTTCTAATAAAGAGAAATGCAGCTGGAGTCTTTCTGGAGGAGGACAAAGATCACTGAACTTTGTCACTTAGAAAGTAGGTGTAATATTAAGTAGCTTTTCAGCAAGATTTTACCGCTATATTTGTCACATCTATATATGTGGTAATAGGTTAGGGGAATGTTTAGTGTCCCTTGGATTTCTACAACATTCAGTGAATAGACTTCCTTAATACAAAAAGCTCTATGCTGAGACTGCCCAATGTCTCCATTTAACAGCCTGCCCTGGAAGACTGGAGGCTGGAAGCTTCCCTTCCTGTTTTGGGCTTCTGTTCTGTCATCTGAGAGGTAATACTAGCACTTTAATGAAGTATTGGCTTAAGATAGGATAAGTACCTTGAAAAGGATGTTTCTGTACCATCCAAAGACTCTTGAAACTAAAGATTATAAAAAATTGTATAAGATCCCACTTAAGAGTCGATTTTAAAAAATGCACATTTTCTGTGGACATGACAGTCTATTCAGGAATAGAATATAATGAAATTGATAAATGTTAAGTTTCACTGTTCATGGAAAGTGTTATTCCTCCATGGGAAGAATAATTTTACGCATTCACTTGGTAAGTGTCTACTGAAATAAAAACTTGGACATGAAACTAGAATGTTTTTCTTTGCTTTTTGACATGGGTATATAAATGAATGCCTAGTACTTCAAGTGTATGACTGCAGAGTATTGCTCACTGATCATTACAGTCTGAACTCACATAGAATATTGGTGGAAAATGATGATCTGGGTTTGTGTAAATCTTACTAGGATTTTCTTTCTTTTTCCTGCTGAAGTCAACAAAGAGTCTTGTTAAATAGCTGTAATTACATATATCTCTTGGTAGTGGTGAATTTATATTCACATCTGGCTAAAATTTTAATCTCTGCTAAATAGGTTTGTTTCAAATTATTTACAGTTTTAAAGGGCATTTTTAACACTAACATTTACCTTGTCAAACTAACTGTAAACAGAATTTATAAAGAAAGAAATTATTTAGTGCATTTTCTGTCCATACAGCTGCCAGAGACATGGTAGTAAACTTTGAGGATTTTTCTGAACTCATGTTGCAGTAAAACTATCATTTTATTACAAGACCAGGGGTGATTTAGAGTCTTTGTTATAAAAAACAGGAAAACATGTAAATTAAATAATAAATTCATCATTGAGCAAGAAGGATTATGATGAAGTTTCCAAAGAAACAAGTATAGTCTTTTACATGCAAGATCAGCCCTGTATTTGAGATCTTGAGATTGACTGTAACACTCAGGCTTCTCATCACAGCTCACAGACATTCATTCCTCTCTCTCTGTTATTCCTGCTCCCTTGAGTCACCTCTTCTGCCAGTGATTGGTGTTTGTCTTAAGAAGGCTTATCATCAGTACTAACTTTGGTGTTCCAAGGTAAGGATTTTGTGTAGCAAGTGCCAGAGAGAGGGCCTACATGTGGTATTTGTATTTCATTCTAGTAAAATGCATAGCTGGCTGTCTGTAAACAAAAGCTTCTCTGGTGAATAGGAAGAAGCCATCAGGGCTATTAATTTACCCAGTGCAATGAATTTCTGTATTGACTTCTTCAAGTAGTTGGACACCTTTCATTTGATAGAAGGCAATGATAGAGCTTCAGTCAAGATCCTTGTGTCCCAGAGTAAATATCCCTGTACAAAGAATTGCTTTAGTTCCTCTGTAATATGTAAAGGACTGGGAATTGATCATAAAAGCCAAAGGCTTAAGAAGCCTCTGGTTTTCTGATTTGAGGTTGATGCTTTTGTCTCCTGCTTTGACAGAGAGAGAACATTCAGAAAAGCAAACAGAGATCAGAAACTCAAGAAAATGTTTGCCTAGACAAACTTTTAATGTTTTCTAACTCCTACTCATGTATGATGTAACTAATGAGATTAAAATATGATAAAAGATGCTTAAAACTATTTAAAATACTGTTACATAACTTGGATGAGTCTCATGTAGTCTTTTCAATTTAAAAGGAGTTGGATGATCAAATAATATGGATTAGCTGAGAGATTTATCTGCTCAAGTGTATTTACAATATACTTCCACTGACAATTAACATTTAACCGTTGAAAGATCATGATTTTCAAATCCTTTTGCTTTGCTTTATATTTTTTCATTACTTTCTTAAGGAAATGCAGGAGTGTTTTAATTGTGGCCTTTATGTTGTGGCTGAACTCAATCAGAACATGAGACGCAATTCTGACAGCTGCTACAGGAGGTTTGCTCTCTGCTACATACTGCTAGGCTGAAAATCACACATCATCTTCCTCCTAACACAAGATTTAGTTGAGTGAAATTCTGTGGCCAGAGTGAAGTCAAGTCAAGCTGGATCTTTGATAGCCTTCACCTAAGCTGTTTTCCCCATGATTTAACTAGCGAGTGCAGTATCTTTGTTTACGCCTGATATTAGCTGGGTCATAAAAGTTATATACCTTATTAACGAATAGGAGAATAAAGAATTGTTACCAAATGACAGACTGGATGATGTTGGAGAGTCCCTGGTCCAACACCCTTGTTCAAATCAGAGTCAACTAGAGCAGGTTGCTGAAGACCACTGGAAGAGTCTGGCTCCATCTTCCTCACTACACCCAGCAGATATTTAAGATCAGTGATAAAATTCACCCTAAGCCTTCTCCAGGCTAAACAACTCCAGCTCATTCAGTTACTCCTTGTATGACAGATGTTGCAGTCCATAGGCATCTTCATGGCTCTTCAGTGGAATTCCTCTGATGTGTCCATTTCTCCTACTGGGGAGCCTGGAGCTGGAACCAGCATTCCAGATGTGACCTCAGTAAAAATGAGCAGTGCAGATGGATCACCTCCCTTGCCCTGCTATCAAGAGTCTTCCTAAATGAATCCTGAAAATATTCTTTGAAAAACTCATCACCTTTGGCAAACAACTATTCCGTGTGTGCGATGTATTTTGTGTGTTATTTATGCAGAAGTGGCATAGTTGAAATATTTCAGATTTGTCTGCTCTTGTGTGGTGTCCAAGATATACATTGCCTACATGATTATTTGTGGGTTTTTTTTTTGTTGGTTTGGTTTTTTAGGGTTGTTTGTTTGTTTCTTTCTTTCTTTCTTTTTTGCGTATTTAGAACACTTGTACATTTTTGTTGGCTTTGTGACTAAGTTTCCAATGCTTGTATGCTTTCTGGTCTGTACTTAGTCAGACTCTGTCAGTGAATGTCTACAATAAGCAAGAGTTAATAAGAAAAAGAGTGACAGGGTTTTGAATATTTACTTTGGTGTTTTAAAAAAACCAATTTTTAGGACAGCAAGTAGTTTGGTTGATATATCTCTTGGGAAATACACTGTTGCTTTTCATGGACTAGCAGAAAACTTGTATCATGTCCTTCCTCATTTTTGGTAAAAGGAAAAATCAGGAATTGGGATACTGTACGTTTGGGAATGTTTCTAAGACTTTGTGGAATTTAGAAATCAGAATTTATGTAGCCAGATTCAAACTAGCAAAATAAGTGGTTCAAACTCATAGGAGGTAATGAGTATAAAAACAACTGAAGATTGCACAAAACATTTAAAAGTTTAAAGAGGATTTTTGGACCTCAGCTTTAAAAGCACATTTTGCAACCACAGCCTGTATTTCCCCATGTTTTAACACTTGTAACTGTGCATATGTAGCAAACTTCATTATTAGGAAATGGTAAAAGAAAAAAAAAAAAAAAAAAGATTGTGAAATGGTTTTGTTTCTAGATATGTTATTAGGATCGGATTATGTGATCTCAAAGAATGATTCAATACCTTGACTCTGGATAGGGGGGCAATTGTTCATTGAGTGTCCTTAATTGTGACAGAAAAAGCAAAAGCCTCTCTGCTGTACTCAATGCACAGAGAGTTGCGTTATGAAATATCTTTTTGTCTCATCCAGTTTTTATAGTATTTGTGTTTGAAATTACTTAATTATTTCCCCCACCTTTTGAAAATAAATGTTAATTTCCTATGGAGCTGGAGTTGAGAAGTAGTGGTGCATGCTGCCTTCTACACATTAGGTTTTGCATGTCTCCTCTTGCCATCCTATTTTTTCTTACTAGAAACTCCTTTTGTTCCCAGTATTTTTCTCAGTGAAAAAAAAAAAAATAAAATAAATGGAAGACTTGAGGCTCAGGACTTTACCATGAGAAACTCTGAATGCCCTCTAAGATGCATAACCCCTGTGTTTGTAATTCCTGCAGTGCTGCATATGATGCCGTCCTTGACAGAAACGTGGCCATTAAGAAGCTCAGCAGACCATTTCAGAACCAAACTCATGCCAAACGTGCTTACAGGGAGCTGGTCCTCATGAAGTGTGTGAATCATAAAAATGTAAGTTTTGAGCAGGTAGCCAGAGAAGTGGTATGTGTATTGGTTTGTTAGAAAGAAAAATTGTTTTTTGTTGGGTTCCTTTTTAAAACAAAGATTAGAAGTAAACTATGCTGTAGGGCTACAACATTCTGGTACTAGAGGCCCACATGAGTGAAGATGTTTCATGTACTTATTTAAAGGCTATGCCAAAAGTGGGTGTCCTGACAGGGTTAGGATGATAGAAGGGGAGACAGCAGAATGGCTTCTTTGTCAGCTCCTTATCCAGAAAGGCATAAGTGGTTGTTGGAATCTTGGCTCCATACTCTTGTCACTGGTATATGTGGCTCAAAAGCAGTGTCTTCTGCATTGGAATATTCATGCACATTCCTTGTTCTGGACTTCATCTGAAACCTACTCATATAAATGCTTTGTATAGGTTGTACAAGCTGATGGGGCATCATGGGGAAGGTTGCTGCAAAACTGCTAAAAAAATTAAAAACCAAAAGTACTTTTCCATTCTCACATATTTATGAGTAAGCTAATATTGTGGAGCCAGGGACATTCTTACCAGTGCCTTATAACAGCTCAGCCCATTTAAAACCAACCAAACAAAAACCTAAAGTGAACCAAAAAGAAAAAAAAAAAAAAGGAAAAAGAAGTTGCAGTATGCAACATGTCTTTGCTCAGGATTTGTCTACTATTTGAAGGTGCTTCTACTGAAAAATGGTACCTCTCATGATGGACTTTGTGTCAGCTAGTGTGTGTGTGTGTGTGTGTGTATGTACCCTGAAAGGAAGTGAGAACATGCCAGGGAGAAAGAAGGACTTCTGTTTAATAAGATAGTCCTTGATTATTTGTCCCCTCGGGTCAGTATTCCTCATAAATAAGAAATTTCTGACTGAACGTTGCTAAATATTTGCTGATCCAATAAGGGGGAAATGTAAATACAAATTGAGCTGTGAGAAGCACTTTATCCTTTAGCATATTTCAAAATGGGTTCAAATGATTATGTATATCACTTCTCTTCATTCCTTTGTCTTACTTTGCTTTTCAGATTATCAGTTTATTAAATGTCTTCACACCACAGAAATCTCTGGAGGAGTTCCAGGATGTGTAAGTAACAGAGTCAGTAATTAAGCTAAAGCTTTAGAAATGTGGGGCATTTTACTGCACCTTGAATGCAATAACTCAGCAAAACACAAAGGTTGTAAGCCCCTCAAAAAAGATCCTGTCTAGTGGGTAGACACAAATTCTGCGTTCCCATATGGAGACTGTGTGTGACACTTATAGAATGATAAATAACAGGTTTCATATTTGTTTTGATATGACCTTTGCCTGAGTAAAATGACTTGCCTGAGTGACTGTGTTAGGTGTAAAAGACAGCTAGCATTTCCGTTGGAACCTTGCACTATTGCACAACCACTGCTGCGTGTAGTACAAACCTGCTGTGAATTAAATTATAAACACTCTGTGTTTTATTTAGTTGTTCTCCTTTTATCTTTCTGTCTTTCCCATGGTCTGTGTACACTGTATGGAAATGTATCCCATTTGGTAGTGTGATATGAGCACTAACCTATTAGTAGTAATGAGAATTCTGTGAAGTCATGCAATCTTAGGAATACTTTTGGAGACATTTTGCATGGGGATGCATATTTTAGCCTCTCAGACATCTCTATTACTTTCAGATTTCTACATGTACTTTGGTAGCCATTCCTTGCAATGGTCAAAGGCCAAGCAGTTATGTCATTTGGTACTTGTAGCTCTTTTGTTTTCTGCACATTTCCATGTTGTGCTGCCTGATTGCCCATGTAGGGTGTAGTCTCTATCACGGGGAATACACTAAGAAAGGGCTAATAGCCCACCAGTTTTGCTGGGATCTAAAAGAATAGTATCTCTGCAGTGAAATACAAACACCACCATGGTACCCTTGTGAGTGGGCTCAGTCTCCAGCAGTGTTATTCCCAGTCATCAAAAACAAAGTGAATTTTGAAGCTGGAATAGGCACTGTTGTTTATTTGAGATGATGCTGTTGTTCCCTTCCAATACAGAAAATAACCCTGTGACTTTGCTTTTCCATTCAGTTACCTGGTAATGGAATTAATGGATGCCAATCTGTGCCAGGTCATTCAGATGGAGCTGGACCATGAGCGAATGTCTTATCTACTGTACCAAATGCTCTGTGGTATCAAGCATCTTCACTCTGCAGGAATTATTCACAGGGTAAGGGGCCTTTGGCTTGAAACTTAAGGCTGCATGTGAAATAACCATGAAGATTTTCAATACCACTTGACTTTCCTGTGTATTGTGGGTCAAAGTCCTGTCTCCCAGTACAATGACTATAAGCTTCAGTCATAGTCCATGCCCTTTGCAGGGTAGCTCCATGCTTGTGTTTGGTTAATATATTTATTAAAAATAAATAATAACCAAATAGTAAGCTCTGGAAATCATCCAAGTGGTTATGGTCTCTGAAAAATGTAGATAAATGTTTTTTCTCCTGACCATGGCTGTATCTTCCATGCATGACATTCAGACTTTGACTTGAAGGTGTAGTTGACTATTCCTTGGTCAGGCTCCACAGAGGTCTGGGCATATGGAATTGGCATTTGCCATTATTTACATGTGCTAAAATGAATGAAAGGGCTTCCAAGTCTATGTTAAATGCATTTCATTTTACCTTTTCATATGAGACTGGTAAGGATGCAGAACTTGGCTCTGAATGCCAGAGGCAGCTCAATATGTGACTGTTGACAGCAGAGTGGAACAGTTTGTGTGACTATGAGCAGAACAGAATTCTGAATGGATTGAAAATACTCTGAGTTAACTTCTTTATTCAAATATACTTTTACTAATTTTGAATTTACCCAGATAAAAAAAATCAAAAAATGTTTCCCTTCCATTATGAGATAAAGAAGGGCTGATAAAATGGAGTTACAAAGTGAATGTTGCTTTACAGTACAAAGAGGCCTGATTTCTTGGCATGTTGTGTGTTTAGCAAGGGATCATAGATTTGACTTTCAGATAGTCCTCCAACAAAGGATGAGTTGAACTATTACAAATGAAACATGAAACATTTAGGTATCTCCATAAGTACAGCTGGAATATCTCTATTAGGCTCTCAGCATTAAAAAAAAAATTTAAAAAAAATTAATCAAGACAGTACTCTGATACTAATCCTAGTTTCCTGAACTACTAAATGCAATTAATTTAACACCAGTATCTTCCTGCTATCCAAGTAAAGCCCCACAGTAGGCAGAGTTAGAACAACTTCCAGAACAGTTTGCTAGAGAAAACAGCGGTGTATTTACAAGTATTTCTGATAGTAACCATGTCAGAAGAGTAAAAGACTATTTGAAGGGTGACCTGAAGTATCAATCTGTATCACAGCTGTGCGTAGCTTTATAAAGGACAGTCACGTGTCTTTTCTCTGTCTCTTGCAGGATTTAAAACCAAGTAATATTGTAGTAAAATCTGACTGCACGTTGAAGATCTTGGATTTTGGACTGGCCAGAACTGCAGGCACTAGCTTCATGATGACTCCCTATGTGGTGACACGTTACTACAGAGCACCGGAGGTCATCTTGGGAATGGGCTACAAGGAGAACGGTAGGGCTGCAATTTCATAGCACAGTATGACCTGAAGTGCAAGGCCTGCTTCTGCAATTGTAAGGGGCACCTGAAGGTGAAAGAGAAAATGTGATGAGAAATGACATCCTGAAATAGAGCAGTTTCTCAGTGCTGTGTGCTGCAGCTATTGGATTATTTGGGATGCAATGCTGGTGAATGTATCAGTGTGGGATTGCGGAATAAGAAGGAACTTGTTCTTAGTTACAGTTGAATTTAAGAAATAGAGTTAGCTCCTTCTGACCAGAGTATCTTAGATGCTTCTGGGCTATGGAACACTGTGGGAACCACTGGAATTGCTGAATGAGGTACACATTTTAAAACTGAGACTGAATCTCTGAGTTGTTTGAGTGAAGAAGAGCCCTTCCAGAATTTGTCCAAATCTAGAGCTCGGTCTGAATCAGGAATTATTTCCTTCTTCATGCTAGATTTAACTAAAGTCCTGGGTTTTGCTGACAGGTTTCATGTGGTCAAGATTTAGGTATAAATTTTGCAGTTTGAGTCTTTTTTTTCTAATGACAGGTAGAATTGCAAAGAAGAGGAAAAAACTGAAGTTAAAAAAACTCCATATAATTTGTATGTAGTCTCCCTAGAAGTAAATAGGATTTTGTCTGAATAATCTGTGAGAGATCTTGGTCTCTGGAAAGACTGAGAAAAGCAGGTGGGGTAGGGTGCTTGTTATGGAGAAGCAGGTAAAGAAGAACTTTCATTTTGCAGGGGATGAAGGGAAAACTTTGTAAGTGATTCTCATTTTGTAACAAAACTGAGAATTGCCTCTGAGTGCCAGGAAAACCAGGCAGGAAAGGAGAGAGTACACTATGACTCAGGTTCTGCCGTCAAAAACTACCACTTGTGTTTGACAAGGAGACTTTTCAATGGTAAAAACAGCAAATGTCAAGACCAGGAATTTATTAAATAGTGTAATACTTAATTTGTGTTGAAGAAGTTAGCCAACCTGTGAGAGAACTTCTACTAACAGCTAACTACATCATGTAAAGAGCAAGGAAACTGATTTTGGGAGCTGATTCCTTGACTTAAGCACTACTAAAGGCATAGTCACACAACCTCTTTTGAAATTAGGAAGTTGCTGTATGCATTACTTGCAATGTTCATGGATTTCAATTATACATTTTAATATAGAAGTCTAAAAAGTAAAGAATTGTTAAGCAAAGTCTAAGCATAGAGAAAAATTTCTGAAAAAGTAATAATCTTCTGTAAAGTATTTTCTAATTAAAATTTCCCATAAGTGCCATTAGAAATCTGAACTAGACCCAGAATGTTATAGATAGTTCTTTAGTCGATATCCAGAGTTCCTTCTGTTGTCAAATGAATTCTTTTGCCTTTTTATTCTCTCCAGACATTTAGTAGATGATTACTGTTGTTGTTATTGTCGATGGAAGGACAGAAAAAACACTTGCTATTCACATGATTAAAACTGCACTAAGAACAAGTTAGACACACTCTTGTGATGAAGTGCACAGCTTGGAAGGTTCTAAGAATGTTTGCCACATCCAAAGATCCTGATCAAATGCCCATTGAAGTTACCGTAGAGACTTCCTTTGACTTCCCTGGTCGGTGAATCTGGCTTAAGAGGAATGATCTTGTCTTATTTGCACAAAGCCAAAATCAAGTAGACAGGGAAAGAAAAGAAAGTATTTGAAAATGAAGGTCAGCTGTCAGAGGAGCTGGTCTGCTTGGAGGCTCTGATCCAGCTCCCAAGGAAGCCAACAGAAAGGGTTGTTCATTGCTTCCCTGCTCTGGCCTATGCTGCCACATTACTGAAGCTCCCCTACTTTTTTTCCCCTCTAACTACGTACTCTGCCTGTATAAGGACTGTTCACTGCTTTCATTTTCTTTCTGCACTTGGTTGGCTAAAGATGCATAATTATCACCAGTTTGCTGCACTTCTGTAGAAGGTCCCAAAACTGTCACTATGAAGAAAGCTCTGCCTCTGCCTCAGGCATGCTTTTGCTGTCCCGTGCCCCTGATACCTGTACCCTCCTTTTCCCAAATGGAACATTTCACCTTTATTTTGTTGTACCAAGAAATGAGTTGTTTGTTTGTTTCTTTGGTTTGTTTTGGATTACTCTTGAAGGATAAAAAGGGGGAAGAAAAAGAGGAGAAAACTGGTTGTGTAGGTCAAACATGACCACAAAATGAGGATCCAAAGTTGAGAAACAACATAGTCTTTTAAAGCCTTTGAAAACAGTTTTTTCCTCTTCACACAGAATACATGAGAGTTTTTTCCTGTGCATACTGTGTTTGTCACAGTATCTGTCCAGCCTTTGCTTCTTGTAAGACTTAAAGGGCAAAAAACCCCCACCCAAATCAAGCAGAAAATGTGTATTGCATCTAAAAGCTGAAGGCGGGATCAGGAATAAGAAATGCTCCTGCTGTTGTTGGTACTTGTCCTTCAGAGCATTTGTTTTAGCATTTATTTTGTCTCTGTACCCTCTACAAAGCACAGTCCACTCAGGTCACACTCTCCAGTTCTTTCCAGTTGGTATGCAGGTACAGACAGATACATCTAAATAGGTAACTAGAGGTAGGACACATGTAGAGATGCCAAAGCAGGAGTTTTAAATAACCCTTAAGGGTGGTATTTATCCAATTGGCTTTTCCTTGTGTGAGCAGTTCCAGTTGGAGCCTCTTGTGTACTGCTGCAGAGAGACTCAGTCTAGAAACTGCCTGACTGAAAGTAGAATTTATTCCAGATTATCATTATCTGGGTTTGGATTTTTTTTTCCGGGAAAGAAAAAAAAAAGGGAAAAACAAAAGGAATTTTTTTCATCATAAATTCTGTGTATGCCATGGGTCTGTGCAGTTATTACTTGATCTTTACTTGCTAGCTCTGGACATTTACCCAAACTGTTGATTTTAAACTTTTTCCACTGTTGTTACTAACTACTGCTGAGCTGACTGATACAGCTTTTACTTACTTATAAATTCTAGCTTTTGGTGAGACACAAAAAAGAAACCCAACAAAACCACAAAACAAACTGTACTGTTCTGATCAACCTGCTCTTTTTCCCCTCCTTTAGGAGTGAAATGTGTAGTTAACTTTGCTTTTTTTTCCTCCTTCTTCACTTCCCTGTCTCTGCTGTTCTAGTGGATATATGGTCTGTGGGATGCATTATGGGAGAAATGGTTCGCCACAAAATCCTCTTTCCAGGAAGGGACTGTATCCTTGTGCCATTTGCTGCAGCTTCACCTATTATTTGTTCCTCTCCTCCACCCCATCCCTTTTACCATAAAGTGACTATACCAGGACTGTAAAGATAGAAGCAAAAAGTTGAACCCCAGAGGTATGACTAAATGAAAATAGCGCACTTGTGGATGTGAACAAAATTGAAAATGAAAAACAGATGCACAGAATTACTTCAGTCGATTAAGTTGCTTAAAAACCTGTAATCATTTCATTCTATATAGCATTTATGTCATGCCAATGAGCAATACAGAGAACAAATATAATGATTGCAAATTGGATAGATTTGCTTATTATTCTTGAAGGGAAAAATAAGGGAAAAAAAAAACCAACAAAAACACAAAAAAGTCCTAACTTGGCCCATATCATTCCTGTAAATCTGTTTTTCTGCTTTCATGTTTTGGAAATAGTGACTTCATAACATTTGTGGTGACATCATAATCTTTTGCTTGCTAATGCATCATGGTTTTGGTTTCATCTCAATGCTGTATGGGCTCATAGTTGAGTCAATACAACACTTTTTTTTTTTTTCTTTTAAACAAAATGAAGATTTTGACTCACCCAGTTTAAGGACACTGGTTATCTACTGTGGTTTCCAAATTGGCCTGAAATCAGATTCTCTTGATTTAAAGATGGACTTCCCTTTACTTGCATGAGATCTGTGTCATTAATTAAACTGCATTTCCCTTCCATCTTGTTCTTTTTGTCTTGGGTGATATTATTTTTGCCACTTCCAAGATGATAAAAGCAATATTAGAAAATGAAAACAAAAGAGGAGGTGCCTACTTAGCCTTCTGTTTATCACAGGCTTAGCCAGGCAACCTGTCCCTTATGGCTTGGGAATGCAAGTAGTGTGTATTTTCCCCATCAGACTATAATGCAGCAACATAACATGTCTTCCACTTTCAGAAACAAAAAGGCATATTATTTCCAGCAAGCTGGCAGAAAGGCACCATAAAAATCTGGCATCAGTATGCATTAGCAGTTGGTGTGAAGAAAACCCAACTTTCATAAACGTGTAGCCACGGAAGTAATTAGCTTTTGCTGACTCTTGGGTAATTCCTGTCATGTTTGTCAGAGTTAGGTCCTGCCTGTCCTATTTTCACAGCTCTGTCAGCTTTTTCTGAAAGCAGAGCTCTGCCCCACAGCCCAGGGAAGATGCAGTTACATGTCACTAACAGGTAGATGGAGAAACAGCAGGCACCTCCCGTGTGCTGAGGGGGGAACGGCAGCATTGAACTGACTCCCAGTCTCATGGGAATATGGGCTGCAAAGTTATTGGATGCAAAACATGACAGTGAAGTGAAAATGTTGGGGTTTATTATGAGTGGGGTAAGAATGGTGTTTTTTATTATTAGTGGGTAGCTTTGAGATGTCACTCCAGAGGTGCTGAGCCTTTCCTGCTGCACACCCACCTTCTGTTGTGACCTGAATGTGCAGGACAGCTCTCAGCAGTCACGAGACCAGCAATTCAGTGTGAGAGTTATGCTGTATTTCAATGGTAACACCATCTCAGAGGCACCATCACAACTCTTCCTTACAAAAATGCACTTTTTTCCTCCTTTTAAAACAGAGAACACAAAAAATTAAATTGTTTATAATATACTTGGGGATTATCTGTAAATACTGAGAGTGTTTCCATTTAATGTATTAGGAGAAAAGTCTGACTGAGATTTTAGTTGATAGGCAACTAGAATACAAAAAGGAATGGTTTCAGGGTAAAAGCATAGGAGCATGGTTAATGGGTTGCTCTCCTTTCTCAAAAACAAATGATATTTAAGGGTCAGGTTCTTCTGGCCATTTATAGAAAAAAATAAATGCCATATAATTTAAACAATGTAGCTAAAAGAAAATTCAAACATAGGAATTGCTTTGTTTGTCTCTGGCTGTGACAACAATCTCTTAGGACAGCATCTTATTCAGGGAAAGCAATAGAATATTTTTAAAATACCTTTTAACATTTCAATATCAGTTAAAAACAACAACTGATTATTTTTTTTAAATCAAATGCAGCAAACATTGCATAGATTGTGGGATAGTCCTGATTTTTAAATCATTGGAAATCTCATGCCCTGGAATGGGGTGTAGGTGGTCCAGACCACAGTTGCTATCCTGTTTTAGTGGTGCATTTATTCAGGTGAGTTGGAAGTTAAAAGAAAAAAAAAAAGAATCTGTGCATTCATTTCCAAGTGAGTACTCATTTGTTAACCAGTTTGACCCCGTGTTGTCAGTGTTGGTTTGTGTATGGGTCCATATTATTTCCCATCCCTCTGTGGCTGTTGATGAGTAGATCTAGTTTGCCTCCCAGGTACAGGAAGAACTGGAGAAGCATTTATGCAGCTGCAGGTAAACTTCACAGAAGGACATTACATACTTTCCTTGGGCTACTTAAGATCTTCCAGCAGAGAGTTTTCTAGCTGAAAGGCAATTCTGTATAGAAACAAACAAAACAAAAATCAGTTCTTTTTTTATTATTCACAAGGCTGTCTACTGTGTGCACTTGCTATCAGTATAAGCTTACTTGTTTCTAGTCTGGAGTAGTAACATTTGTGTGTGGCACAGCATACATCTAAGAAAAATTTTGCAGCTGCTGCCAAGTTTTATGGAAAGAAAAGATTTTAAGAAGGTAATCTTATCTAAACCATCACATTGAGTTACCATTGCATTCAGGTGCTGCTGACTTGAAATGAAATTTCATTTTTAAAATCTTTGTGGAAATTAAAACATGGAGAAGAATAATTTTGGAACAGCTCATCTACATAAATAAGAGGCATGCTCTCTAGATCCCATAAGAAAGCTCTGAAATCTGGATGGACTGCAACCTGTTTTCAGACAAATAAGGACAGCCTCCAGTGCCCTGGAGAAGTACCGGGTAGAAATTGCCTAGCAGGTAACTTTGTTCCTTGTTATTCAACTGAAGCACACTTTTTCAAATACTGTCAGGGAGACTTGCTTGTCAGAAATCAGACTCTCCTTAGAGGAAATCCACTTTTCAATCCATTTCCTGATGGATTTTCGGACCACAGTATTCGTGGCAAGTTCTGGTAAGCTTTTGTAGTCCACTTCTGAGTTTTGCACTCCGTGTTTCTTTGATGCTCATTCCACTTTTACCTCAGTTAAATCGGAAAGAATGGGAGCAGCTAAAAACTGCACCAACTCTTCAATGCCCCTGGAAATATGATAGAAACCCCCAGGCTTTCCCCAAAGCTGAGTTCAGCTCTAGGTGATAAGATCTTCAAAATCTTGTAAGATTTCAGTTTAAGGATTGGAAATGTATTTCTGGTTTTTATTTGAACAGAAGGGAGAACTTAAACTGACTGCTTTCAGGTGAGATAGATTTATTAAGATACAAGACTTCCAAGGCCACAGTGGTATCCTGTAGGCACACATGACTTCATGGGGAAAATAAAGCAACCAGAGCATTTCTTTCCAGCACTGAAAATAAGGAGGAGTGTAGAGGATGGTAGTCTAGCAAGTTCATGTGTGAGTCCCTCAGCAGATGAAAGGGAAAACAGTGACTTCATCATAGAAACAGATTGAGATAATAGCAAAATGTCCTAAGTTTGGCTATGCTTGAATTTATGTGGTGAATATGAAAAACACAATTCCTACTGCAAGTGACTTAGAGTCCAAGACAGTCAAAAGACTAAATGCCATTAGATAGCAAGAGAGAATAATTTCTACTTTGTTATTATTATATGTAATTATTAACATCCAAAATGTATTGTGAAGGGAAGACACCATTAACAGATGAAGTTAATGGTTTCTTTGGCCAGATTTTCAAAAATTCCTTTGCCCACCTGCTGTCTTTGAGAGTACTGGGATTAAGAGGTGCTCTCTGACATCTAACAGAGAGTGTTTTATTGCCTCAGGATAAAAAATATGAATCAAGACACTCTTTTAGGAAAAAGTACTGCCTTTCCACCACTCATTAGCAGAATTTGTCTTTGCATTTGAAATAAGATCTGCATTGGTTGTAATCCTAGTGTTTTGAGTGCATGTTGTGGGGTTTCTTAAAGTTGAGTATAATAAAACTTCTGCACTTTTGTTTAGTGCAGTCTGTTGGGTTTTTTTGTTCCCAGTAGTATTTTCTTAAGGTTTGTTTTGTCTTTAAAAAAACCAAAACCAAACAAACCAAAAAACCAAACCCAGCAATAGCATCAGGATTATTTAAAAGATACTATTAAGAATGGCTGATCTGGCTTTCTAGGTTGGATAAGCTGGTACGTGTCAGCCTGGTGTTTAAGTTGTGTTAGCTATGGTGGCACTGATGGTTAAGTTTGGATTTTGTTGACCTGGATGATTCCTTCCTGGGTATTTGGTTTTGGACTCAGGATTTTTCTAAAAGTTTGTTCATAGGAGACCAGATCTGTCTCAAAGAGACTTCAGAGCAGATATGAGGACTATTTGGTTGTTGCCATTCTTCTCTTTTTTAATTCAGAAAAGCATATCCTAACAGTTTCTAGAGTGTAGTTTGCACTTAGCATGAGACCCCCACACTATCTGGCATTTGAAGTAGATCCCAGGTGCTACAATGAAGATGATCCATTGCTTGTTTCCCTTCAGTCACCTGAAAGATTTTCAGCATGGGTCTGAACATGCAGTTGCAAAAGTGACCAAGTGCTGAGCTGTCGATATGAGCCACACCCACTGCTACTTTGCAGGAATTTCAACCAAGGCAAGTTACTTGCCTTTTCAGGCACTTGTGAAAATTGGATCTTTTGGCTTTTTTTCTATGCAATTTATCAGTTTTTACGTGATGGAAACTGTGCTAATTTGAGCTGAGTTTTCACTGGTACTGTCAAGCAGGGAATTTAGAATTTGTGGTCAAAACAGTAGTGAAATGCCTTTTGTCAAGAGCCTGTAGGTGTTTGGTCAGGATCAAAGTAGAGAACTGGAACACACTCAAAATCACGCATCATTTACTAGATATGGAAATATATTAGTTTACTTATATGATATGATAATCTGTTTGTATTGTAGCAAGAGAGATTTTCTTCCTGGAAGAGGTAGCACAAGTGCTCTTAAATACTCTTTGAGGCCTGGGAAGAGATACTTCAAAGTCAAAATGTAAATTAAACTAAAAAGAGGACCTTAATCTGGGAACTGCAGGATCTGCGAACTACATTTTAAATGTTACGGTCTGTTAGCTGCAGTGTAGTGTTTCACATTCCTTGGCAATATTCTCTGTAGGTCTCTCTCACTGCAGTTGTTTTTTTTTCCTATGGTTATATTCAAAAGAAAATGAGAGAAAGGGGAGGACATGAGTTATTCCTTGTGCCTCCACTCATTCTTGAGCCTACATCTCAGGATTCCCATGGCCTTTTCTTAATATACATGTGCGTCTTAATATCCTGTAGCATGCCTCCCAGCACCATTGCAAGCTCTGCTGTTCTGAAAGCAACAGTTGAGCACAACTTCTCAAGTTAAAACAGCAGTTATTTTAGCACTTGTTTGGCACTCCAACATCAGAGCCAACCTCTGAGAGAGAGCAGAGATATCACGTGAGTCACATCACAGAGATGTCACCTCCTGCATTTTTCCAGGTGGGCCAGGCTCTGGCACTGTGCTGGGTTGACCTTGGCTGGGTGTCAGGTGCCCACCAAAGCCATTCTATCATTTCCCTCTACAACTGGACAGAGGAGAGAAAATATAGCAGGAGGCTCATGGTTTAGATCAGAATCACTCGCCAGTTACTCTGATAGTCAAAACAGACTTGACTGAGGGAAATAAGTTGAATTGATTACCAATCAAAATCAATGTTGGATAATGAGAAGTGGCACAAATATTAAAAAATGCTTCCCAGGCTTAACTTTATTCCAGATCCTCTCCTTCTGCCTCTGAGACACAGGGAGAGGGAATATGTGGCTTATGAACATGTTGGCCTACAGTTACACAGATAAAATCAGATATCATGATTTGCTTATTAATGTGTCTATCATAGTCTTCCCAAGTCAGTTTTGAGGACATGAACATCTCTTTTCAGCTTGCAGAGGGGTGATTTCTGCATCACTAGAACAGGAGCTATTGCAAATGTGAATGTTTGGCATTCTCACTAGTCCTCTGGGCAGAAAGTGTGAACTCATCCATGAGGTTGGGAAAGATAGCAAAGCTCATTCAGCTACGCCTGCATCTCTGGGCTCTGGAGTTTCCCATGGCATGCATTTAATGAATTTTAATTTGAATGTCATGATTTTCATTGAGTGACAGCTGGAGCTTGCTGAGTGCAGAACTGAAGAGCCACTTCAGTGGGAGTTTTAGCAAGGGCAGTTACAGATTTTCTTTCTGGGGTCTTTATTGTGTTGTATCAAGTCCCAGAGAACCTGCAGTTTGGCAGGAGGAGAATGTGGAGTTACGTGGGAAGTGTCCCTGGAAGGTTCACTTGGATCCTGTCCATCTTTGACTAGTTCTGTGATTTCTGATCTTTCTGCATCCTTGCTGAAGTGAATCTGAAACTTGGAAGCATTCATTTGGGTCAGGAGGTACATAAGACTAAAACACAAGAGGAATAGATGACTTCTTAGTGTTCTTCCATCCCAGCTTTCCCCTCACCATCTCTCTTGTCAACTTCCCTATGAAGGGCCATGTCGGCAGCCAGACATGCAACGCTGATGCAGTCAGGGAGTATTAACTGTTTGATGGGGAATCAGAACCAGGAGGTGTCCTGGAGAAGAAGATTTTGCTATATGAATAAAGTATTTCCTTTATGGAAGAAGACACCTGCATACGGTTTCTGCTGAGCATTTATTCAAGGTGGCTATACCAGTGAGGCATTTGGTATCCTTGGAGAGTTTACTTGTATTTTAAGATATGTGTAAACATTCAAGAATGCATTTCAGAGCAGCTCTACGCAATAATCTGGTTTGTTGAGATTTTGAACAAATTAAAAATCCCCTACTCTTAGTAATACAGGCTATGGGTATTCTAGTGGAGAGTGCTTTTCTCATCAAGGTATATCCAAATCTCAGCAGTTTCACTTCAAAGATTCTTGAAAAGCTGTAGGTTTAATTCCTTAACACTGTTTCATGTAATCTTAAAACATCAAGGCAAATAATTGTTAAACTGAAGTTTTACCAAGAGTCATGCGGAAGCCTCTGTAACTAGAAGTTAGCCTACACTTGACTGATGTGTTGGTGGAGCATTGCCAGCCTTTGTGAATATCTTGTATTTGAAAAAATACCTTGTACTAGATGTAAATTTTCAGTGCCTAGGAGTTAAGTGCAAATGTTTCAAGATTGTGGTGTGCTTGTTTTATCTGATGCTTGTATGACTGAAATTATTCAGACTACAGCTGGATTGATGTTGGCAGAGGATTGAGGCATAGATCTCTGTACTGCAGTCCTTTCTGAAGCATTGCACAGTTCTCAGTGCCTTAACTGGGACTTCTGGCAGCTTCTGCTGTTTATGCTGAAACTCCTAACCCCCAGTTGACTTCTCTTACACACACAGCCAAACCCTTGGGTTCCCCTTTAACTTATTTCTAATTGACTCAGGAGAGGAAAAAGAGGCAGCAGTCAAAAAGGCTCTTCGGACATTAGTTATATTCAGCTGTTCATCTTTGCTCCTTCTGATTTGGAAATTTTCAAAGAGTTTTCTTCCCAAAACCTCAGGAGTAGGGAGTAAAATCATGTCTGATTTTACACAGTTTGCAGTTCAGTAAGTCACTAGTTCAGTTTTTCTGTGTGTGCTCTAAAGCACAGCATAGAGCAGTGATGTCAGAAGACAGTCTCTGAAAATAAAAAGCAATTAATAACAGACGAACAAACAACTGCTTGCTCTATCTTTTCCTGATATTTTGCATGCCATTTAGCTTGTGATGAAAGCAGCAATAATTTGCATCTCTAGGTCTGCTTATTGCTTCCAAACAAGTAGCCTTTTATTTAGTTCTTTGTTTTTGTTTATTGATTTTCTTTGTAGTGTTGAAGCCTTTCACATGCTAAATAAAGCAACAAGGGACCTTAGACCAAGGCATGTTAAGATTTCCACAGATAGGACATTTGCTGTCAAAGTCAAATGTACTTTAAATTGTTGCTCAATATGAAATTAGAAGAGTAAATTTAACCAAACAGCATGATGCTTTCATATTTTTCCCCACAGTTCCCCCCCTGGCCCTGAGAGACCAGTCTGTCCCTTTTCTTGCTTCCATGCCCTATGACTTATCATAGAGCAAGGACAGCAGAGGTAATGTGGTTTTATGGTATCGATATGGGGGGAAATGCCACCTTAATCCTGTGCTGGATATAAGGAGTTTAATTTTCATCTTGTGTTCCAGTGTAAATTGTGGTTAGCTTTGTTTGACCCAGCTGAACTGCTCTTTCCTGTATGAGGTCAATAGTCCCCCAGTTTGCTCTGAATGTCAATGCAGAAGGTACAGCTTAGTGCTTCTGTGTCTCAACTGGCCGATTTAGAAATCACCATTTCTTATCATGGCAAATGGAAATCTTATGAGATTCTCAAGACCCCTGTTATGGACTGCTGGCTTCACCAAGATTTGGTGGAAGTAGCCAACAGGCTCTAAAGCAAGCATTGTTGGAGTGGAATGATCTCAAATTCTATTCATCCCCCTGAATAAGAGGTGGATATGTCTTCACAAGGACCCAAGATCCTTTTGTGGCTTCTGGCAGTTCAGCTTGTGAAAATATGCATGGATCTCTGGTATCTGGAATGATTAAGGAAAAACGATTTGCATATCCTTATTGAATACAGAGACCAGCATTCGTTTACAAGACAAAGCAGCATAAACCTAGGTAATGAATGCAAATGAAAACTTGAAAAAGACAAAATCAATCGGTAAATTTTAATTACAAAGTTGTATTATGACACAGTAGCCAGCTGTGAGTCTCACTTGGTTTTCTGTATTTAATAGTGTTGTCTTTCATCCACAATGGCAAAAAGGAAACTGCTGGAGTCAGTTTTTCTCAAACCTACTATATTGTCATGAAACCTGTATGCTCAGGCAGAAAAGCACCTGCAGAGAGCAAAAGGCAGGTCTGTCTGCAGGGAGGGCTGCAGACGCTGTGCTATAGCATGATTGGATAAGTCTTCTCATTTATTTGTTGTTCTGTTCCTGTTTTCTTGTTTACCTTCATTTCATTTTTGTTTTCAGTTGACATGTGGTCAGTAGGGTGCATCATGGGAGAAATGATTAAAGGTGCTGTGTTGTTTCCTGGCACTGATCGTATCCTTCCTAGCAGCCATTTCAGCCTCAGTAGGTACTTCCAAGCCTTTCCTTTCCAGCCCCTTCCTACCAGACTGGTGCTGGACTGCACCTAAAGAACTGGGTTAAGTCCCACTACAAAATCCCTGCGAACTGAAATGTCAACAAACCATTACTGCCTCTCAGCAAAAGCCTTAGGTGGAAACCACAGTAAGTATAGCATAAGGAAAACAGCATCCTACATGGTTCATAAGAATCACTTTCTGCAGCCACTGCCCATATTTTTGCTGCTATAAATGTCTCTTTATTAATTTGGTGGTGGGTGGGAGTGGTGTGTTTCATAAATCATGTGTTCTAAAGGTTGTGGCAGGGTAGGCACGAGTCACTGTTTGCCTCAGGATGATACGTAAGAGGTTCTGCATTTTACATATATATCTGTATGTCTGATTAACTCAGACATGGGTCATAGAAA
The DNA here is from genome assembly GCA_013399695.1 of Formicarius rufipectus. Classification (NCBI taxonomy): domain Eukaryota; kingdom Metazoa; phylum Chordata; class Aves; order Passeriformes; family Formicariidae; genus Formicarius; species Formicarius rufipectus. The sequence goes on along the minus strand of VXAU01002132.1, from coordinate 277,697 downwards.
GGCTTATTTCTTTGGTTACTGTACAAGTGGTATTAAAGTAGGAAAGTATGAAATGGCTTCAGTTTGGACACAACTTCATCATCCCGAGACTAAAATTATTACTTTGTAGCGATTTAATTACTCAGAAAGCTGGGAATTTCTTGAGAATCTGTTGTAGGAGACTTCAGTCTGTCATACTTTATTTAAGTACATGTAACTCTTACGTGAAAACAGAATGTATTCTTGATATATCCTTGAAGTGATTTATAGATAAGTGGAGAACAGACCAAGCAGATTAGGTATGCATGTTTTCCTTAGAGAACATTCTACATTCAGAACTGAGTCAGCCATATTTCTTATTTTATTTGATGCTTTGTTAAAACTTTTATATGTACTTTATTATTTATCAGATTGTGGAACACTTTCTTGTGCACAACAGCGCCTGAACTCTGTGCATGCTTGGTCTAACTCCAGTCATTCATGGTCCATAGGATTATGAAAATAAGAAATGGAGATGACCTGTGTACAAGTTTTCCTCCTAATTTAAACTCAGTACTTAGAGGTGTTTCCAAGCATTATCCATTTTTATGTAACTTTCTCTGAATATGTTTGCATGTACACTTATGTGCGTGTGTATACACACATCAGGTCAGTTCAACACTTCACTTTTGGCCTCATTCACACGTTCAATATTTTGATAAAGTGTGGAAAAAGTATTCTCTGAAGAGCGTTAAATAAAAGAAATTAGTCAGTTATAGCATTAACATTTCCACAGCGTTGTCCAGTAAGATTCTAATTTGTGTTTTGTCCAAAATGCAGGGTGAGCATATGTGTACGAAATGACCTTTCCTTCTGTTTCCATATGATTTGGAGCACATCTCCTCTGCATTAGTGAAAGAAAACCCTTTCTTTTTATGTGTTAATGGAAGTCATTAGCACCTATTTATGTTTTGGAAGATTTAGCTCAGGCTGTGCTTGTGTTTGCTGTGAATGTGGAGTGACATATTTATGTGTAGGGGTTAGCATCCTTCAGTACTTGGAACTGTTTTTATGTTTATAGACTTACATTTTGTAAGGTGTCATTTAAAGAAACCACAAAAAAGTACAAAAAGAATTGAATATGCCTTAAATAGCACTTCAAAAACTGGTTTCTTTGATACAGCTGCGCACTTGTTAAAAAGAAATTGCACAAACCCTCTATAATTAAACCATTTTGTGCTATTATTGCAATAACTCCACAGAAATTGTCATTACCAGCTGCTGATTTGTTTGGGACTGGTCTGTAATTGAGTTCACGTTTTCCATTTGTATTTGTAATATGTTGCTAAACTTGCACTGTGTTTCATGTACCACTCTGCTTTTCTTCTACTGTTCCATGACCGTCTGTTCCACGAACAGAGAACAGTGCAATTGCTTCCTTTCAGGCAGCTGAGCACCCCTCCTCAAGGCTACCTCTTCTCCAACTCCATTCCCCACCCCTTCTCTGCTGCTGAGCAGTCATCAGCAGGGCTTCAGCACTTCTGGCTCCCCTGCCCATCTGTGCAAGCTGAAAACCAGTCAGAAAGCTGCAGAGTCCGACCCAGCCTGCCGAGATTGATGACTTCATGGCAGCTTCCTTACACCTGCACAGAAAATGTTTAGCATTGCTGTGAAAAGGATTATTTCTTCAGATATTATTCAGAATTATGGAGTTGGACAGCTGTATAATTCCATTGGCAGGGACTATAAGCCCCAAGAGCTTGAGGGCAGCTAAGGATATACTTGTAGAGGCAAGAGTAATTAGACATCTGTTTCTTTAAAAAAGTTTCCTCTTTGGCATACAATTGGTGTAAAATGGGTTAAGCCTGGCAGTGTACCAGAATCTGCTATCAGCAATTTTTTCTTAACAGGCAGTGCTTCATTTCACAATGACACTGTGATTTGAAGAGTATTTAATACCAATTTGTGTCAAATTTTATGCATAAATAACTATGAAAAGCAGTTTAGAATCTGAAAGACTGAATATTCATGAGAAATGCACTGGCAGTCATTATTTGACTGAAAAATTTGCTCTAAAATATTCCAGTGGTTAAGGAGTGTAGGTCATTAGATACTGTTACTGCTTACACAACTAAAGGGTCCATTCAGCTATCTTAAAAAACGTCTGTAGCAAAATTCACAAGCAGAAAATGCCTCAGAGTAAGTGCAGTGTGAAGTGCTTGGCTGGACTGCAGCTCTGTTCCACTCCTGGAATCCATTTGAATTCTCTGACATGGCTTGGGCAAACGTGAGAACAGAACCCACCTCCTCATTTTTAAAAACTCCCAGTTGTGAAGGATGATTTGCAGTGTCCAAAATCCTCATGATCTTTACTGATACTTGAAATGTTACTATTTCTCTACCACTTTCAGTGCATGCATGTGATGCTGTTAGTTGTGAGCTAAAGATTTTTTTATGTTTTGTTTTTAATTTCACATGAAATTTCTTTTCAAGGTTGACAGCAGTAGTTCTGCTTTCAACAAAACTCCTATTATCACGAATCTTGGATATGCTTGTGCCTTGAGCAAGGAGGAGATGGCAACAGGGTGTGTTGTGTTGCCTCAGGAGCAATATGAAAAGCTGACTGTAAGTTGACTCTTGTTCCATGTGTTGTTCTCAAGATTTTATGAGGGAGACTGTTATTCTTTTCTCATCACTGCATAAATGATCAGAAGGAGTTGAGAAGGTGCCTTAGTGCTTTGGTGAGCTGAGAGAGTGGTAGTTGCACCTTTTTCTTTTTTTTTTTTTTTTTAACACTGAATGCATTTTTGGGCAGACAAGGATGAATGTGCCCTTAAATCCTGTATTTGGGAAAGCTTAGGGACACAAGTATGTATTCAGTAGAGACATGTGAGGTTAGCATGATGTCAGCTTCTCTTAGCTTAAATCAGAGATGTCTGCCAAAGGTATCCTTTAAATAGCCTTATTCTGCAACTGCAATCATGCTCTGCATGTCATGGAGATTGAGGGGTAGGGGTTTTATGCACAGTTTTGTGATTGATTTAGGAGGTATTTAATAATGCTAATGCATTAGCTCCCTCTTGGCCAGGTGCATTATCATCATGCATCCAGCTGTACCTGTTACAAAGACAGAAGTGTACTGTGACAGAAGGTTCTAGAAGCCTAGACACAGATGGGAGTACTACAAGGAAATGCTGCAATGGTGAGGAGATGTTCATGACAGAAAGGGTGATATTTCTCCAGAGGCAAGACTGGAGTCCTGTCCTGCAGTATTGATGCAGCCATGCTGGGCTCTTGCCTTCCACGCCCAACTCTTGTGCCTGGGGATTGCCAGCTCTTGTGGTCCCTGGAAAATTTCCTTAAAGATGTGCCAGCTCTGTTCTGCTCCGTTGTCCCCAAGGACTGTTTCCCCGGGGGTCCTATTGACTGACTCCTTGAGGAACTACAAGTTTGCTGTCTAAAAATTCAGGGTCCCGACTTTACTCTTGGCCTGACCCATATCCCTCAGGGCTGCAAGTTCTGCCAGTGTGTGATCACTGCAGCCCAGGCTGCCTACAATGGACTTCAGTGGTGTCTTGGCAGTGCCAGGTTATCAAGTGGACTTGATAATTCTAAAGGTCTTTCCCAACCTAAAAATTTCTATTATTCTGTGGAATTTCTCTGATAAGTTTCTAGTCATCAGTCTTACCAGAGCTCCTTCGAAATTTTCAGCCAGTGCCAGGTGCAGCAGCAAATGTGTTTGGAGAGGAAGTTCTCCAGCCATCATTTAATAAGCTGCTGGAAAAATGCTAGGCAGAACTTCAAAGCTATGTTGTGGAATTCAGAAGATGAACAGGGTCTTTTTGAGCTCTGGAAGGGCAACTAAATTTCCAAGACAGCCAAGATCATTAAAGGTTGTCATAGTCTGAGTTAAACTCACTCCTTCAGACCTTGTGTTGAGACCAGTGCTCAGAAATTCAAGAACAGGACCAGTGTGAGACAAAGAAAATAGACATAAATACTGTAAGCCATCAGTACCCTGAAAGACTTTTTTTAATCTATACTGGTGGCCATTTCATTTCAACGAAACCAAAACAATTCTTTTTTCAAGACATGTATTCTGAAACAGTAGTTGTTCACCTTTTGATAGACTCTTTTCAAGCATAAATTTCCTTACAAACTTCGTATCAAATTGAACTGAATTGCTGGTGAAATGCAGAGTGGCAGAACTTAGGTAGCTTCTCAAAACACTTTTCAATATACATAATTTGCCTACTAACTCAGTCTTAGGTTCCACAAACAAATGCTGCTGCATTGAGTCAGAATGATCTACAAAGAAGTCTCAAGTTATGCATTGTAGCTGGTCCAGCTATAAATGTACATAAATCTTTATAGCACTGACTACAATCTCTTTTTGAGAGATGGGTTTATAATTTCTAGGATGAGTGCAGAAGTTATTTTTGTGGGCATCAGAGAAGATCTCAATAACTGCCATAAGGCTTTCTCTGCTTTATGCAGAAGGTGCAGGGACTGTTCTGACAACATAAGAAGAGAACAGGCTATTGTTAGAGCAAATCTTCTAAAAACAAATTTCTTGGAGCATTTTCTTGGTCAAAAAAGTCTGAACTGATGAGAAATGACACAGAAACTACAGAGATTTTGCATTAAAGTCTATTGTAGTCCTACCTGGCAGAGCTAGCACAGATTTCTTAGTTACAACAGTAAGTGAAATCGTATTTTGCATTTTTCAGAGTATTATTGGCAGTTAGAAATCATAAACTTCTTAAGAAAAGGAGCTTTGTGTATTTGCACAAAAAATTAATTCTGCTTTAAATTTGAGAAGAGAACGATACTCTGCTTGAAAAGTAATTTTTTTGTGTGTGTGTTTTTTTTTATTGTGAGCATCTATTCTCAGTGGGCAGTGCTTCTATTGAAACAGAGAACTCATGGAGAAATCATATTAAAAAAAAAAAAACAAAAAACAAGTGCACAGGCTGAGAAAAATCACTCCCCAATACTTGTACAGCACTGTTAAATGGATGAGAGATTGTCCATTGTCTACTTAATGACTTTCAATACAGCCATGGAACTCTGTTAGAAAGGGTTGTACTAAACACAAATTGTGTGAACTTTGACAGTGTACTGGCAGCTTATAATTTTATCTTTGAAAAACTGCCATCTGCATGCAAATAGAAGGAAAATGAGAACACACTTGCTCATATCCAGTAATGTAAGTCAGTTCATGCATTTTCAAGGAAGTATGCTATAGATGAGATAGCTTTCAAGACTAAATGCTGTGCAGCCACATTTTCAGTCACTTTCCTGGAAGAAAACAGTTTGAGACCTACAAGAAGATAGCACATTTTATAAACCCTGAATATGTAGGAATGCTGAAGCTAGTCCTCACATGATGGATATATGTGTATTCTTCATCGAAAATGGTTTTAATATGTTTTGTAATAGGAAAAAGTTATCTTTTTGACAACCGAGCTATTGCATATCCTACCCCAGCTCGTGATTACAGCCGTGGCTGCAGTGCCACGTTTGTGTCATTCAGTGGCAGAGAGAACAAGGCGAAGTCTTCCCCTGGTGCTCTGACCCACGTGGGCTCCCAGGATTTCTCAACAGCCTGACATTATTGCTTTTCTGTTTGTATGTTACACTTGAGAGGCGGCGGGCGTTGGCCGAGTGGCGTAGGCCCCCGCCTGTGGAGCCGGCTCCTTCTCTGAGGACGCCGGTTCGAATCCTGGAGGAACTCGCTGTCGCCGTCCGAGCTGCTCGGCCATGGCAAGATGAGCCTCAGGAGTAAAGGGAGTGGGACCAGTTCTGCGCACCCTGTGCCTCGCTTAAAAAATCCATTGCGCAGGCTTATCCCAAGATCTTCATTTGCGAAGTCCAGCCAACAACAACATATATTATATTTTCATGTGAAGCTTTTTTATTTTCCTCTTTGTTTAACCTTTGCTGAGTTTCCATCCTTGAGTAATGTGTACTGCTTTTGCTTCTTGGAAGTCAGAGGAAATGTAGAGATAGAACTGATGTAAAAGACTGAGAGAGCAAGACTAAACTCAAGATTGCTGGACTTGTCTCTATAGACTGATAGATGAATATATTGAAAGATGTACACAGTTGAATATTTTTGCAGAATTTCAAGGCCAAAATTTGTCTGTCATTAAACACTGGGAAGTTGAACAACTGTTAACTGTTAGAAAAACCTGTTTGGTAAGGGTAAAGGGAGTTTCTGAATAATTTCATAGATGAAAACACAGAATGGCTTTATTTTCTCATGACTGAGAAACAGGAGTAACCCCACAGTTTCCAGAAACTTGTTTGCTGTGTTTGGAGCTTCAGGAGTCCAGTTCTTGATTTCGTATCCAAATTGTTGGAGGTACATGTAAGATATATAAGGAAGGTGTGTTCTTGGAAGCACTAATCAAAACCATGTCAACTTTATTGACAAGAACAACAGAAAAGCTTATTTTAGGATTAGCTTTTATCACTCAGATCCCTCAGATGTATGTATATATATACAGACTCCTATGAAGCTCTTATGAACACTTGTAGTATTGGAACACTCATAGACTAACATCGTGTATAGTAACACCTGTGGATGCCCCATCCCTGGAAGTGTTCAAGGCCAGGTTGGATGGGGCCCTGGGCAACCTAATCTAATGGAAGATGTCCCTGCCTACAGCAGCAGCATTGGAACTGGGTGATCTTTAAGGTCCCTTCCAACCCGAGACATTGTATCATTCTGTGATTTGCTTTCTTCTGTGTAAGCACAGAGGGTCAGTAACTGAATTAAATGCCAGCTAGAAACAATTGGTATTTAAAAATTTTGGTTAAGATGTCATCATAGATGTGGACCCAAAAGGTTAATGACAGCTGCACAACCAGCACGGCTGTCTCCTGACTTCTGAATGATCAGTGGTAGTCTTCTGAAGTAATTTTATTTGTGCTACTTGTTATTGTTTTTATCACCACATATTTTATTAATTCATATAAATAGCAACTACTGTTTCTAAAAGTTGCACAGTATTTTCTGTTGCAGTCCAATTTTTACAAATGCCACATTCTTCTCAAAGTGTTCACCCTGGCACAGAAAATGTTATACATTTACTGTCTTGTCAGATGGTAGAATTTTTTGTTTCTTTCACGTGGTTTTGTTTTTTTATTTGTAAATTTTGTTGGCATCAGAGTGTATATGTGGGACTGTGGAAAAATATGAAAGTGGCACTGATGTCTCCCACAATGAAACTAATTCATTTGAGTTTTAAACAGATTTATTTTAAGAAGAGAGGTCCAATTAAAATAAAAAAATTAGTCAAGCTATCAGCTTTGCTGTTGGTGGCACAGTTTGGTGTTGGGAAGGGAAATACAGACATGTTCATAGTAATTATTCTGATTTTGATGACGTAAGGGCATCAAAAAAGTTGCCTGCAGCAGTCCAGTTAGTTCTTGTTGGTGCAACATGCAGATTTAAGGAAAAACTATTAGAAATGTGGCTCCCTCAAGATTTTGAGATTGGAAAGAGATGAACCGTCTGTGTCTTGCAATGTCCCACTCCAGTTCTATTTTTGTTGTACCTACCTTAAGAAAGGCAAGATTTGACATGCCCTAGTTCTAACTATCTCCAGGAGCAGCACTTTTAGCCAGAAAGACTAAGTCCTACTCAGTGGAGTAAAGCCTGTGCAGATGTGCTGGTTAGTAGGTGAAGAAAGTGCAGTTTGGTTTGTTGGGCAGGGAAATGTGATTCCCCACCATCAGCACCACTGCCCATCATGTTTCCAAAAGCTCTGTTACAAACAGGCATTTTGACAGAATTACTTGTTTTCCACATCACAGTCCACAGATACTGCTTGAGGAAGATTTTAGAAACAGGCTCCTTTTGCAGGAGAAGAAACAGATGATTCCACAAAGTTCTTTGTATCGCAGCGCAACTAAAACATCCAATGGCAAATGGTAACCTCTCTTGCAAAACTGGCTGTTGAACATAACAAAACATAATCCTTCACTCAAAAAACTCCCCAGTGATTTACACAGGTGCAGCATGAGAAGGAAAAATCAAAACTAGTGTCATTTTGAAGCTAGGTAGCTTAGGTATAAAGACAATAATTTGCCATCTAAATTTCATTTTTTAATCACAAGCTCTTATTTTATACACTGTAGAAATGCTTCTGGTTATTTTCCAAGTAAATAATCAAGTATTTAAAAAGCAAAGGAAAACAATCTTTAGGACAGTACAAGAGTGCAAAGAGGAAAGGTGGTTGGTGAGCTTGGGCCAACCTGAGGCCTCAATGATAAATCTTCATTCAAAAGATACACATTTCAGAAATGTTTTCTTAAATCTTTGTTGTAACTCTGTGAGGCCACCTTACTGTTAGTAAAAATGTCACAGTGTTAGTGCCAGAGGCAGGCTAATAAATCCAGGTTAGCTTCTTTTTTCTGTCTTAAATCATACAGATGCTATTAGGAATAGTTGACACATTTTTCTTGATCCTGCTTGGGGCAAGGGACAGCTGAGATGATTCAAATAGCTTTAAAGGAGACTTTTCATCATTTCCCCAAGCTTTGGGTTCTCATTATTTCCAGCTTTCATTCTGTCCAACATTTGCATAATTTCAAGGGGGAAAACAGGGTCTTCTGTTTTATTTCTTGAAGTTGTTTTTGTTTGGTTGGGGGTTTTTTTTGTGTGTGTTTTCTTTTTGGTTGGTTGGTTTTTTGTTTTGTTGTGGTTTTTTCCCCCCACTTAAATACAGGTTAATTTTTTTTGGCCTGGGAAATTGCTTTTGGAGTTATCACTAACATGTAGTACCATATTTTTCAAGTGATGTGCAAAGAACACAGTTAAAATCTCTCAGTGGGTAATGCAACCTACAGTAGATTTTGATTCACATTAGGACTCTTCTATGTATTCTATATATTTTGTTTTGTGCAGAATTGCTTAAGCTAATTCTGATTGCCAGCTAGAGAAAGCTGCTTATCTTTGCTTCATTAAGTAGACCTCTGAGTTTTTTCAAGACTCTTTTTCTGATCTTGTACCATGATGGGCATGATGTCTCATCTTTGGGTACACCACAGATGTATCACAAACAGAGTCTCTGTAAATATTACAGTGAAATGGAGCTGGACCACTATTCAGCAAGAATGTTATTACATTATTGCACATTTTCATGTATTGGGTCTCAGAATACAATCCAGTGATAGTAAGGTCTAGGCAATTGGAGAAATATTACTGCAGAGAAAATGTGTGTGTCCATCTGACTAAAAAATGGTCTGTCTCTACCTGTTTTTGCTGGGCATGGTTTTGTTATTGTTGTTATTAGGAACAAAACAGGTCCTGAGTGCTCCATCATGTCAATTAGTGTGTGTCTGTGTGTGTCTATATAAATATATATAAAGACCAAATGAATGTATTTCACTTAAGGTATTTGGCAGTATATGAGTGCTATGTCGGAAATACTACATTAAAGAAGCACAATTATCCATTCAGATCATTCAGTTACTCAAAACAAGTCCCTGAAGTTGCTGTGATATAAAGCCTCACCTTTGGGCTTTTGGTGCAAGCCAGGGCTGCAAAAGCTCCAGTGCTGTCCTGCTGCAAATCAGGTCTAGTCAAGTAGCGGAATACAGTGACTCTGCCAGCTCCTTTGGCTCTGGCTCTTGTTTTTGCACTAGTGACTCTCTCTCTTAAAATCTTCCAGTCGTGGGTGGAGGTTCCCTTGTCTCTTGTTTCTTAGTGAGAGCCTTTCTGTCAGCTTAGAAGAAATGTGGGCACTGGGCCATTGTCTACAGATTTTCCATCTCCCCTCTCCATCACCATTTTCAGTGGTTCCTATTCTGAGACCTTGTCCTCTTTTTCCCTTATTACTCATGTCTAGAGCATCTTACTACATCTTTCCTCTCAACATGTCCAATACCCATGAAATTCTGTAATCCCAAGATCTTTTTTATTCTGGCCTTCATTAAATGCCTGAGTTATGGTTAACCTGCTCTGTACAAGTGTAAGGTTCTGATGGCTGCTTTAAAAGAAGTCCTGTACTTGACCCTCACTGTTTCTCCATCGAACTTCACTCAATCTGCACAAGTAATAGTTCCAGGGATGATTTTACAGCCAGACTTTCTCACCCATTTACGTTCTCTTGGCACAGCTAACAACCCCTTCATTTCTGTATTCTTTGTTCTTCTCTGCAAAGCATTTACAACACTCTGTATTAAGTTCCTCAGACAGGCCTGCTTCTGAAATAGCCCAGCCAGAAGTCACTGAGGTGTTTTAACTTGAATGCAAGTTTGAAATGTCAAACCACTTTATTTTGTAATAAAATGTTTCATGAAATATTCAGGCTACTCTTTAAACAGCTGTAGTCTTGTATAACTTTATTGTTGTTACAATTCTTTGGTTTTCTGTTGAGAAAAAATATTTTTCATGGGCAGCACAAGAGAAGCTAAATACAATGTATAGAGTGTGTGTGTGGGAGGGATTTTTCTACATAGGTCTTTCCTTTAGTTTAAAATAAAACAGTTATTCAGAAAAATCTTTACGAACAGCTGCTATTTCTAGTAACCTTTTTCAGTGGAAAATAAAAGCATTTGAAACACCATTTCAGAATTCTTAAAGCACATGTTTAAATCATTTTCATTCCTTTAAATACATTTGAGTAGTAAACCTGAATTTTTTTAATGATTTTTTTTTTTTCAAATAAGACGGTTCAGGTGAATCCAAATTAAGTGTCTTAACTTTTCAAAGTATGTGAGAATACTGTTGCCATTTCCCTAAAATAAAACCTTTATTTTTTTTTTAATCTGAAATTGCAACTGCAATTAAGAGCTGGTTCTTGCATGACTTTGTTGTTAGGGTTTTTTTCCTTGTTATCTTCATTCTGTTGATCTTATTTCTCTTCTAGATTGTGGGGAACTGTTTTTAGTATTTGCAAAACTCCTCCACACTTATGACCTTCATAACAACAATAACTTAGAAGAGTAATTTTAAAAAAAAAATTGTGCTGAAATGCTTTGAATATTTGTATTTTAAAATCCTTTTCTTTCCAGTATATTCTTAACTGAACTCCCTTAATCATGTTTCTTAGCATGAATGTTCTCATGGCTTCATGTACTCTTCCTTTTTTCCCATGTTGTCATCAGATTCTTAGCTCTGTGAAGTAGTGTAATGTAGAGATTATCGAGTTAATTTGCTTTGGTTTTTTGGCACAGTAAGTCTTGTTCTGAACATGTCTGGAGGACCTACATAACACCAATCAGATGTCTAGTCATTATCACAAGAAAATTAAAAAATCAACACCAGAACAACAACAAAAAAGCTCAGTGCAAAATGTCTGTAATGCAGTTTCTTTTTAAGCATTAGAACCTGTTTCTTACCAGTCAGTATCATTTTAACAAGGTAGCTGTCCCATTTTCAGTTAAACATCTGTCAGCAGCTGTGCATCATTTGTCTACAGAAAATGAGCCCCAATATGTTCTTACAAAATCAAACAAAATGCTTTTGAGGGGTTTCTGATTGACTGGTATTATCAAAATTAGCACCAATTAAGTTATCGGAGAGAGTAAACATACAGTGCAAAGCAGATGAGTTGGAGGTGACTTTTGTCCCATGCAGAACTTCTTTCAGTCATCTGGGTCTCACTCTCCACAGGGCAGGTGCACATGTTGTTCTTCCAGGCTGCCCCTGTGCAGACAAGGTGACACAGTGCCAATTACCTGCATGTAAAACAAGGGAGTGCTAGTCATTGCCTTTCAAGTTTTTTTAAAAGTATTATAACAACTGTTGTCCCAAAGAGAGGAAGCTGTGTGTTTGCCTGTGGTGGTGGTGGCTTTAGGATTCCACAATGCTCTCAAGTATAGTTGTGTGAGACAATTTTCCCCTTTGCAGGCTGTAGGACCTTGAGGCATAGTGAGAAAAGGTAGTGACTTTAAAGGTGTTACAAAGGGAGCTAAACACCTCTGAGGATTCTCAGAGAACACAAACAGAAATGTCAGGAGACTACACTGCGGTTTGCATCTTGTTTCCCTTAACTACTGGTGTTCAGATATTGATCAGTGGAATAAAGTTATTGAGCAGCTGGGAACACCCTGTCCAGAATTCATGAAGAAGCTGCAGCCGACAGTACGGAACTACGTTGAGAACAGACCCAAGTATGCTGGCCTCACTTTCCCCAAACTTTTTCCAGACTCTCTCTTTCCAGCTGACTCGGAACACAACAAACTCAAAGGTATGTCTGAAAAGCAACTTGGTTCACATGCAACAGCTACAGAGCAGTGAAGGGTTTCTTCCAGTTTTAATTCTCTCTACTTGCATTCCCATCTAATGCAGTTAGTTGCAGAGACAGATGACTGCATGGGTTTTGCTCAGCTGAGAGGCTTTTGGAAATGATTTTTGGAGTTGCTTGGGCAGCCAAGGGAATATAATCACTGTTGCATTGAACATATCCTCATGGTGTATCATGTGATGATTCTGTAACACGAAGAATTAAGATGTTCCTTCACACTTATTCTTGAACTAGTAACACCAAGTAGCAGTAGAACTTCCATTGGAAGATCTCAACACTTGCACTGGTGGGGTTTTTTAGGTGAAAAATACCAGTTCAGTCAGATGCCTTCCCCACAGCTCTACCTGTACTTGAAAATAGAAAGATATTAGTAACATCAGCAAAAATGATGTAGCTGAGGTTTGATATCCACTGTAGGTGGATTTCTTTTGAACAAGTGCTGTGGGTCAGTTAGCATATGTGGAGTTGAAAACTTAATTACAGTGTAACTAGATATGTCCTGTATGAGAAAAGTTGCAATGATTTTAATCATTTATTGAAGTATTTTTTAACCTGAACAGAGCATTGACCTTCAATTAGAGTGATTAATGCGTGTTTAGTATAGAAAGGATTTCTCGTCACAGCTCTGGACCCCCTGCAAAATTATGCTGTGTATCCCACCACTCGAGTACTTGGAGCCACTTACTACAGTAGCACATAATGGCTTTCAATTGCTTGCAATTTGCATGTCGTTACACGACCCAGAATGTTCTTCCAATTAACAACTATTTCATAGCCAAGCTGCTGTCTTGGCTCTGGGAGCAAAGTGAAAAATCTGAGCAGATGCTTTTGGATACTCAGAATTTTATATACTCCTACTACAACACAAATGAATAATGGAATTTTCTGGGATTTGCAACTAATGAATAGAAATGACTGTCAAACAGTGCTGTTATCTTTTGGATACAGAAAGCATATACATTTGAGCATACTGAATGCCAATTTTCAAGATATAGTTACAGAACAAGAAAAAAATTATTTGCATTAAAGAAAAAAAGAAATTTACTTGTGCAGCATTGTATCATCCCATGGAGTGCCTAAATATTTCACCAAAATGCAATGTTAAGGGTTTAATTGGATCGTACTTTTATTCACCCATATGGGATGAGATACCTAATAATATTTTGCACTTACTGCTCTTTACAATTTTTTCCTTTCATTTTCTTTTTCATTTACACAGTACATATTTTGGAGCATCAAAGAGTGTAGAACACATGGATTGTAATAATAAAAATATATGTTTTTATAATTTTTTTTACATAGATTTAGGTGGTATTGTATTTGTTATAGACTCCAAATAGTAAAAAACTAGTTGAGTAATAGAAGGATGAGTTTGTGTCCTGACAGGCACAATGGGATATATTATCAGGTCAAGTAAATCTATGCTGCAATGGAGAACTCAAAGTCTATAGATATGTAGTGGAGAATAGTGTGCCTGCTGATTTAAACTTTGTTATGTGGGACAAGCAAGACTTAAACAGTTCCAAGACACTTCCACATGTGCTGATCCAAGTCTACAGATTTTAAATTACTGCTTCTAATGGGGTACCCTAAAATCAGCCTAGAAACTGTGGGTCATTAAAATATGTAATTTTAGTGGTGTGAAAAGCTAGGTGAAAAACTTTAAAGCACGCAGAGAACTTTGAAAGTTTTTCTGAGCTGGTGTAAGAGTATCTGTAAGTTTCAGGCTTTGATTTAGTAATGCCATGATTTTAGACTTCATTAAGCAGACTTCAGTTCTCTGATCCTGGTAATATTCACAGATACATTAAAACACTTTTCTCGGATGTGTTATTCAGCCCTCTACATGGACTTGCCTACATGTAAAATCTCAGTGAGACTTGTTAGGTTATGGTGTGCTGCCCTGATGTTATAACCTTCCTAATGAACACAACCTAAATTGATCACTGAAGCGCTCTTGTTGTCAGAAGGGAAGGGAGCAGAAGTACATATATGCAATCTCCAAAAGGGTTGTGCCATTGTTACTTCCCTAACCCAATTCACCCTCCTCTGGAGGTAGTGACTGTTTTGTACTAACACTGTTTCTCTGATTTCATTGTTCCAGCCAGCCAAGCCAGGGACCTTTTATCAAAGATGCTGGTCATTGATCCGGCCAAGCGAATATCAGTAGATGAAGCCTTACAGCATCCATACATTAATGTCTGGTATGACCCAGCAGAAGTGGAGGCGGTAAGTGGTGTGGGACTCCCTACTTCACTCTGCTAAATGCAAATATGATTTGCGGGCTCCTGCCGCTTTACAGCATCACGATAACGAGCATGCTCTAAAGAAACAATGTTGTGACTGTAGCAGCCTTGGGATTTATGTGAAATGAAATCTATAGGGACAAGACTCTCTTGATTCACTGATAATAGATGGGAGAAGCAAGAACACTTCAAGCATATGAAGCCATTTTCTGCTTTCTTCTAGGCAAGATGAAGAAAGGATTTTGAACCCAGTATCTCACCTGTTTTTTATGGCTATAAAACTCAACTGGCAGAAGATATTATTTTCCTCTCTAAACCTTTCCTTGTGGAAAACAACATTGATTCTGATGTTTGTGTTCAAGGATATATGTGGGAGGAGGAGAATGAAACAAAAGAATACAAAATCCTGAAGTCAGGACTCAGAAAATCTTAGCAGACATAAATTCTTTCTTAGAATGAAGCAGGTACTCTTGCGTTTTCCTGGGCTATGATTCAGTGTACAGTATCTTGTACACTGTACACAAGCAGAAATGGAATTTTTCTTATAATTCTGTCATGCTCTAAACACCTTTCTGTACACCTTGGTGAGACTTGTGTTGACAGGAATAAGTGCAATCTGTCAGCACATCAGTGACACGGTATAATAGGTATAGTATAATAGATACAGGTATAAATACAGAGAGGTGCTCTGTAATCCTGTGTGTGAAGTGTAAGAAACAGAGCTCAATATTTCAGCAGGTTTAGAAATCTTACTTAACCACAATAGGAAATGAAGGCATTGCAAAATTAAATTACTGCTGTTTAGTAATGTACTTCAATTCAGTCTGTGTTCTTGGAAGTGCAGTAAACTTCAAAAGTAAACTGAATGCACAAACCCCCATCAAATTTCTAGCACATGGGATTTTTGCAGAGGATGTTATTTTGAAGTCCCTTATAAGGCTTGGTTCTGCTATTTAGAGAACCTTCAGTTTGTGTGTCGTCTTTAGTTTTCTTCAAGAAAAAAGTTTATAACTCTAAAGAGTAAACATTTGACACCCTGCAATATTTTACTCCCTGGTATGTACATTTTATTTTCCCATCCCTTTTAAAGATCTCATTCCATTGCCAGATACTTTAATTGTATTTCCATGCCTTTCTTAACTCGGTTTTATGAACTACTCTGATGTCAGAACTCAAATCTGGCACCTCTGTAGGTATGCTTTGCCTGCAAATTTAACCATGGAAAGACACTTCTGCTGCAGAACAGGAAGGCAGTTTGGTGCAGTGGATATCCTGTACTGATTTGCCCAATTTCGAAATGCATGCTCTTAGTTGTTTTTCTGATTGAAGTAGAGGTTGAATTTTTGTCCTTCATTTCATGGCATTTATTGCAGTAAGTTCAGAAGGTGTAGTGGTGGAAAACCAAACTATCATTGCTTCCATAGTTCCTCAAAGATCAGAGGCATCCTGTTTCTTTAAATGTTCGACTTCAAGTGCTCAGTGTTGTCACAGTTGTTTGCATCTTTGAATTGCTTCTTTTTAACCAACACCCTGTTCTACTTGCCCACCTGGTTCTATGCACAGTCATTGTGTAGCTAACACGAGCTCAACAGGAGCATCCCCAGCTGCTTTCTGTGTGTCTCTTAGCAACAAAATTTCCTCTTCCGAAACATGCTATGTCTTGTCAATAACATAGTATAGAATCACAGTGATACTTTTGTCTTACTTTGACAGTGAAGTGTTATTGAATTGGTTTGTCACCAGTCACTCTGTGGTACAGAGACCCTTCTCTTGGGATCATAGCAGGTTAAAATCTAGGAAGGTTCAGGTTGTGTGCAGTGTAATCTAAATAGAAGAACATGAGAAAATTATTCACTGTATTTTGTCAGAGTGCTAGGAATTCTAGGAAGAGTCTGGCTTCACATAATGCTCATTATTTTGCTAGTCTCATTTTTGGAGGGAAAGTTAAGTTGGAAGACTTTCTTTTCTCAGCAGACAATTAAATTATAAATATCCATCTGTTGATGCTGACACACCTTCAGTGGTTAGTTGTGAATCATTTACTAATTATTTTCTGGTGAAAACTCAGTTGTATTTTCCCTGCCTCTTGATTCAGCTGTTGAAGTGCTGTCAGTCTGTGGTTTTCATCAGTGTTGTCTCCATGATGGACTAAGTTTCTCACACAGATCTGTGGGAGATTTTGTGGCGTTCTGTTCTTCCTCAAAGGAGTGTCCTGAGGTTCTGGGGTTGCTACCAACTGGCAGTGCCTCTACAAGGAGTTGTTGTTATGGTGGAGAGAAGGGGTTCGTGTTACAGTTGTCTCTTTTGGATGAACACTTGATATCTGACTGGCTGTTAGTTCTTTACAAGACAACAATGTTCCTGTATGGAGTAAAGTTTTTTGTTGGTAACAAAAGTGATTTCAAGCTTCAAGCATGAGGTAACTTGTTTTCTTTTGGAAAAAGTTGTGTCGATGTGCACAACAGGTTGTATCCATCTATGTGTGACCTCACACCAGGGACAAGGGAACCTAGTGTAACATCCAAAAACCCTCTTGAACTATCCTCTAATACTTACATCTCATGCCTTAAATGATTACAGGGTGTTTTGGGGTTTTTTTTGTTGCAGTAGTTTATGTTATGCCATAAGCCCAGACTCTGCATTGTGCAACTTTCCTTGTTATATTTCAGTGTTGAGTGTGACAATCTGGTATTATAAAGTGAATTGAATGAAGAATTGAACTGCTGTCAAAAGAGTCTTTCTGTGTCTCTCCAATAAATAGTCTTGAAATATCCACCTTATTACAGTTGCAGAAGAGTTGGGATCAAATTCAATAAACATTCCCTAATTCCATGCACTAAGTATGCCATGGCCAAGGGGGAAATGAATGTCATCTTCTGTACTTTGTTAGCTCTTGCCAAATTTATAGCAGTGGTGGGAGTTGGTACTCACTTAAAAATATCCCACAAATGAGCTGTTTGAGAGGTAGACACTTTTGCTGATTCACTTAGTAATCTGACTGTGAATTTGTCTACATTGAACATAGCCACACAAGTTATAATATGGGACAATTGCATGATGAAAGTGGTACTTGAATGACACGTCAATACATAAAAATGGTTACCTGGCTCACTAAGATTAGATTGCAACATGATGAGGCTCTGTGAAGCAACCCTCACAGGCTGCCCTGCAAGTGTCCAGCCAGGTAACCTGACAAGAGAGCAATAGAGAAATTAGTGATGGAGTTGCTTTTGGTCACATGTGTTGTGCTTAGCTTACTACTGTTTTTCCTGCTCCTGCCCATGTTCACTGCACCTTTTTTTTTTTTTCTTTTTTTTTTAGTTGTAACTCTTGGTAAGTATTTTTACCCAGAGTGAAGTCTTCCATCATGTAGTTAGAGGTTTGGTAGAGGGATGTTTTGGGTTTGTCTTTCTCCTATATTGTAACATGAGGCAGGATTTCTTCCACTATTGATACCCCATATGGTAGGAATAACATGGAAATTAGGATACAGAGGTATTAAACAAGGTAACATATTTCACCCAGTATAGTACTGGGGAGGAGGGAAATTAGTTAGCTCCACCTGTCTAGTTAGATTATTCCTTCTCTCCAGTAAATGGCTTCATGAAAAGCAGCCAGGCATCTGTTGTACACTGTCCTTTTTTTTCAGAGGCCTAGGACAGGTAGCTGAAAGCATTTAATGTGACAGGAATTTTGAAGTGAGCTGTTGCAATGTCATTAAATGTCAGCGTGTGCTGGAGTAGACAATGAAGAGCACTGAAGTCAGCCCAGGGAATAAGCAGAGAATTTGGTGTCAAAGTTTAACCTGGAGGTAACAACCCTCTATGTCTGCCCAGATTTACAGCATTATAAATGTGAGGAAAACAGATAAAGTAGCCTTGTCCTGTTAAAAAGCAGACTAGTGAGACAGTTACCGTCCCTTTTTATAAGTCTATTAAAAGTTTATGGTCTTTCAGAGACTGTGTTGGGCACAATAAAACTATTATGTCTCCTAATGGGCAAATACTGCTCAAATGAGAAGTGGTAGGAATGCAATACCCTTTCCCCTGCAATGTGTAAAAGCATTAAACTCTGCTGGTTGGCCTTAAAGGCCATGTTATGATTCCCTGATGCAGAGAGGAAGACTGTACATTATTAGATGTGGGACTTGCTATTCACTAATAGCAGGTTAGACAAACAGTACTGTGACTCTCCCACGGGCTTCTGCATAAAAACAAACCACATCCAAAGCCCTGGATAGCTCTGAAACAGTCATCATATTGGCATTTAGAAATGCCTTGCCCAGTTTTTTGGCTTACCTGTGGAGTGAGTGGGTAAGGTAGTTTGGATTTAGAGGAAACTCCTGTGTCTAATAAAGTCACAGTGTTAAGTTCTCCAGCGCATACATCACTGATCTGAAATTATTTTGAATAGTGTTGCAGTTAAGATCATTTCTGTATTCAACCAAGTACAACTAAAATATGTGTCAACAAAAATATGAAAACATGCAGATAGTGTATGTTTCTAGTTGTGTGGAATTCCCAAGATTTTAGGAACTGTTGAAACCTGTTATCAATCTTTACACCTAATTTTTGTGTAGGGAAACCAGAGTTCAAAGGGCAAACATATTATTTACTAAGATTACACAGGAAATCTACTGTAAAATCAGTATAGGAATCTATAAACCTTACTTCTGTGTATTAGATTTCGGTTAAAGATTCCTTCTTCCTGGAACATATATACAGAAACCATCTTGGATCAGCTTTAAAGCAAATATTATGTTTATTATTTACATATTGTGATATTTACCTACTATAACAGCTTTTGTACTATTATTATGAATAAATGACACATGTGATATCTTTTCTCCCTCAAACCATTTTTGTTCTATTTTCAGGACAGAAGAGGTTTCAAATATCTCTTGCCTTTATATGTAGACTATCCTGTTTATTGTACATCATCTGAGTATCTCTCTGGTGACATATTAACTTCTCAGATTTCCCATCTGACAATGCTGTGCTTGGGACAATGTTTTGTTTTACCAATTGCCTTTTTTTTTTAAGTTACTGTAAATTCTTACCCTTCATTGAGATAATCAGTGAATAAATCCCAAATTGGATGTTTAATTTTTCCATATGTCCCCTAATGTTTATGCAGTGCTGCATATATGCAGGTCACTGGGGTTTATCCCAAAATGTTCAAATTGTGAACAGAATCGATTGCTGGACATGTGCTTTAGCATAGTGAAGTTCTACTTCCTTTTGTTATTGATGTTATTGCTGATCTTATTATCCTTGACATCTTTAGCCAGATTTCATTTCAAATAGGCCTTTGCCTTCCTCATTGCATTTCTGCATATTCTGACAACCTCTCTATATTTATTCCAAGTGGTCTGTCCTGGTTTCACATCATGTATCTTTTCCTTATATCTGAATTTTGACAGGAATTCCTTGTTGAGCTGGCCATGATGACATACTCAAATGTCATTGTGAGGCCTCTCTCACTGATTTTGGAATGGTTTTGGGAATCTGGAGAGGTCCCAGTTGACTGGAAGCTGGCTAATGTTGTCACAGTTTTCAAGAAGGAGGACCCCAGAAGCTACAAGCCTCTCATTCTCACGTCAGTGACTGATAAAATTATGGAGAATATTACTCTAGGACATGCTGAAAAACACCTGAAGGACAGTGCAGTCATTGGTCACAGCCAGCACAGCTTCATGAGAGGAAAGTTCTGTTTGTCAAACCTAATTTCTTTTTGTGATGCTTTAACTCACCTAGCTGAGCACGGCAAGGCAGGCGATGTAATATTTTTGGATTTCAGTAATTCTTTGGATACCATCTCTCAGAGAGAGACAAAATGTCCAGCACACAGCTGGATAAACACATCATGCAGTGGGTGAGCAATTGGCTCATGGGTTGGTCAGAGGATGAATGGGGTGACATCAGGCTGGTGACCTGTCACTAGTGGGATTCTGCAGGAATCCACTGTAGGGCTTCTCAGGAGTGGCTGAGATCACTTGGTCTGTTCAGCCTGGAGAAGAGCTGATGGGAGACCTCATATAACTTCCTCATGAGAGGAAGAGAAGAGGTAGGCACTGATCTCTTCTGTGTGGTGACCAGGGACAGGACCTGAGGGAATGACCTGAAACTGTGTCAGAGGTTTAGACTGGGTATCAGAAAAAGGTTCTTCACCCAGAGGGTGCTTGGGCACTGGAACAGGCTTCCCAGGGTAGAGGTCACAGCACCAAGCCTGACAGAGTTCAAGAAGCATTTAGACAATACTCTCAGGCATGTGATGTGACTCTCGGGACTGTCCTGTGCAGGGCCAGGAGCTGGACATTGACAATCCTTGTGGGTCCCTTCCAACTCAGGATATTCTATGATTTTCTGATTCTGTGATTCCATCCATGAAGATCTCCTGCCCCTTTTGCTCAATTTCTTGCTCTGTTCTTGAACCTGGAGGAAGTGATCCTTGAATATTAACTAGCTCTCTTGGATCCCTCTTCCCTCTAAGGTGTGTTCCTATGGGATACTTCCAAGAAGGTCCCTGAAGAGACCAAAGTTAGCTCTTCTGAAATCCAAGGCTGTAATTTTACTCACTGCTCTGGTTCTTCCTCACAGATTACTGAACTCCACAATCTCAAGGTCGCTGTACCCAAGGCTGCCTCCAGTCCTCACATCTCCAACCTTCACATCTCCAACCAGGCCTTCCTTATTTGTTAGTATGAAGACCAAGAGAACATTTGTGCTCGTTGTTCTCTAGGATTATTTGACTTGAGCTGCCTGGTCTCCAGCCTAATTCCTTTCAGATTCTTGGCATTAAAAATACTTCTGAATGGGAGAGATGCCTGCTTACCTGTAGCAGAGTGACATTCTTATACAAGACTGCGGCTGCTTTATATTTGTCCCCTTGTTGTTTTTTTTTTTAATTATAGTGTTTCATAAAAAGATAACCAAGTACTTTTGGCCAAAAATATTTGCTTACACACTTCTGGAAGATGCTATCTTAGAAGAATTTTTGGTGTTTGCTAAACAATTGTCTCTAACCTTGCATATTTTTTTCTTCACCTATGATTTCATTTTGGAGCTTTTTGAGTATAGATGTGATCTCATATTGTTTCCTGCTTGGAAAAGTAGTGTTCCATTTCATGGAAACAAATCTAGTAGCAAAATTTGCCATAAATAATTATATGATGTTTTCTGTTAACTAGTTTCAAAATTTGTCTTGCATTTCACTGTACTTGCAGTTATTGCTTGTTATGAGACATGTCATCCATTAAAAGAAAGATTCCTATGAAACAGAAAAATCAGATATTAAAAATATTCCTTTTAAGCATTTCTCTATATTGACAGAATTTTACAACAGTGGTAGATTTTTGTGGGCGTTTATTCACTGTCACACTTCTTCCACTATTGGTTTTATTTTCATAGGATTTGTGTTTCACTGGAGTATTTCTGCAGCTAGTACCATCCACAAGGGGCTGAGTTGTGAATTATCATTCATTTTTTCTGTGCATGCCAGTCTGTGTGTTGCCTTCTATTAGTGTGGTGCTCTTTTCTCTACTGCTTGTGAAGAGAGCTTGATTTACTTGATTTACCTCAGTCGGAGGTCCAGGACAGAAAGCCCTGTATAAACTGTCTGTGACCAACTGTTGAATACAATTTGTTCAAATGAATTTCAAGTTTCGTAGTTTGTCAGAATGAAAAACAAAAAAATCACCCACCTCTTATTTTACCTGTGAGTACAGAGCATCCATTAGGATGGAGAGGCTCTTCTGGAGAGCTCTGTGGCCTTGGCAAGCAACAGTTAAAAGAAGGTGTCACCTTCACTGTATGACAAAACCAAGACTGTCAGGTTGTGTGTCTCTTTGAGTATTCTTTTCTCTTGCTCATCTCTGTGTGTATAGATGTTTTATCTGAAGTCTTTAATGATCTACCATTGGGGTTTTTTAGGAGTCAGTTACAGGGCTTGGTTTTCTGTGTAGAGATCGATGGTGCACATCTGTTCTCTCACAAAAGAAGTAAGCAGCTCTGCCTGGCACACAAGAATGCATAGTCAGCAACATTTATCCATTTATAGATGATTAACTGTAGAAGCTGAAAATAGCTTCTAGAGCAATCTTTGTTAATATCAGTGAGGTGTAGTGGTTACAGAAGAAAGAAGCATTTTTTTTCTTCTTTTTCAAACCAAAAATCTTTTTTTCTAGCTTGTTTGTTGTATCTGCAAGCTGTTCAGTCAGCTGTGTGTAGCCATGTAATCTTGGCTCCTGCTGCATGGTATCCTTACAGTGCAGCTGTTCAGAAACAGCTCACTCCACAGCTTCTTTGGTGCACACTATGTTTGGAGTTTTCCAAAAGTCTCTGCAAAGACTCCAAGGAACAAATGAGCCCAGAGGCATCTCTTCTTCCATATCCACAGCTGAGATCATGCCTAGCCCACTGTGGAGTCCTTCAGCATTAGAGTGAAATCCAAAGCACTCAGCATCGTCCTTTCTAGGTAAAGAAACATCAGATTTGTGGTGACAAGCATGCTGGTGTACTTCAGCTTGCACCACAAAAATAAATAGATAAATGCTATCAATTACACAATCTACGTTGTGGCAAAAAACACAAAGGAGTTTTTATATTCACCTGTTACGAGGATCTAAGCCATTTAACAAAATGTTTAACTTCACACCATTAATTTTTACAGCCTCCAGTCCCTCTTTTACTTGTATACTGCTAATTCTATCACTGCCTTTGATGCTGCTCCACAACTACTGCTTTGGACCCTGCGATTCCAGGAACAGATGCAGGCTCAAGCCTTGCTCTGCCAAGCTTTCTAAAAACAGCTCATCCTAATGTCTCCACTGTGCTGGCACTGGCTTGGCAGAGGCAGGGACAGAGATGGCAGGATTTATTCAATTATGAGCTTCAGCATCCAAGTGTGAGCTTCAGCCCATTTCCTTTGCATTCTAGCAGTTCCATTCAAACCAGTCTGTGTTCCTCTGGGAAAGTGAGAATGCATCAGCCTCAACATAGGTTTTGCTTTTTTCTCTGGTGGAAAGCTTTTCCTCCCTGGGTGTTAGAAAGGTATTTAACAAATCTGGTAGTCTCCTGCTGTTTATTGGACCACATGAAAAAAAACCCTGTCTTTTGTGTATTTTGGTTTTTGTTTTATTTTGGGATTGAATTTGTTTGTTTTACCTTTTTTTTTTTCCTCTCCAGAGGAACGTTCATGTGGATATTTTCTGTTGGGGGTTTTGTAATTTTTATTATATTCAATGAATGTTACATTTAATGCAAAAATATTTTCAAAATCAATGTGTAAAATGGAAGAGCCAATAACCACTGAAACAACATGGTGGGGTTTTTTTTAATATCTGCAAGAAAAATCTAATTCATTCCTTTGCTTCCACCTCCAAAAGTAGATTATTTTCTTTGTTATTGTTGCCAATGCAATAGCTTACAAATCAATCTGGTTTGGGGAGAAAATGGCTGCCTTAAACTGAAGCTACATGCTGCCACCCATAGGACTGATCCACAACCGGCCTTGAGTTAATGCATGTTTAACTATATACTTTCCCTGAAAACTGTACAGATCTCCCTGAAATCTGTACTACATCATGTAGTGATTTAATGCTAAATACTAACTATATACTTTTCCTGAAACCTGTACAGATTAAACAGAGGCGCATGCTGTATGAAGGATTTTTAAGAATGTCTATAACACTACAGCTACATCCACTAGATCAAAACTAGAGATATTCTGAGAAGTTTGTGTAGCAGCAAATCTAAAGAGCAACTTAAAATTAATATAGTGATGCTTTTACTAATTAATCAGGATTGGTATTTGCTTGTTATTCTGACAGTACTTCTCTGCTGGTGCAGACCATCAGCGTGTGGAGTTTCTAGGCTCAGTACAAGCACAATGGCATCGTTGACCTGGGTTTTATTTCAGCTGCAACTCTGCCTCTTGTTTATAGGAGGAAAATAAAGAAGTATATTGATTTCTTTTACAAAAAGAGTTGAATTCCAGAAGAGTTAATCCTTTTAATATTCAAATGTGTTTTGTGTGCTTTTGCATGCACAGGATGGATTACAAAGAGGGAGAAATTATCTTTAAATAAGTAATTACTCCTAATTATTTTCAATATAACAGACAACTGACTAAACAGCTTTGTTTCTTTCCTGCAGCCTCCTCCTCAGATATATGATAAACAGCTGGATGAAAGGGAACATACAATTGAAGAATGGAAAGGTAATTGCAGTTTAAAATTATATGGGGAGGGGTATTTCAGTGGCAAANACAAAAAACCCCCCACAAAACCAAAACTGGATGGTGTGTCAGTGCTAAAATTAGAATTCCTCAGACATAAAGAATTGACACTAGCTCTACAAACTGGTGCTTTGATAGAAAAAATACAAGAAATGTCCTGAGGACTATCATTGTCTATACAGCTTAATGTTGACACAGGGGGTGCAGACTCCAGTGCTTCACTGAAATCTAAAGATATCTGGAGAACAGACTACTGTTCAGTGGGACAATGCATCAGAATTTTAGCCACAGTGAAAAGTATTCTATTATTGTACTGCTTGATTTAGAGATAGTGAGCCATTAATCAATTCACATGTTCTAGTTTAATCCAATTTGTCTCAATTCAGCACCAAAGAGAGATGAGGAGAGGAGGGCAATGGAAGATGGAGGTCTTGGGCAAGCAGAGCAGTCAGATTTGTAAAGACAAGGTTGGGCAGACCTAGGGAGCTCTTGGGAGGGCTACAACACTCTGTGACAGTTGTTTTGTTCCTGGTCACAGGCACTCATCCCTGTTTGTACCTATTCCAATTCTCTCTTCCAGAACTCATCTACAAAGAAGTAATGAATTCTGAAGAAAAGACTAAAAATGGTGTAGTAAAAGGACAGCCTTCTCCTTCAGGTACTCGGCCCCATTGAATAACTTTGATGTGATTTATGTACTGACAAGGAGAGAATGGAGATAGCTGAAGCACTTGGGCTACACTTGCCATTATTTAGACTGGAATCCAGTGCTTCTAACCTTGATTAATTGTGCTCCAGTGTCATGTTAATACTTAAAAATTGGTCTTGTTGCTTTTTGAGAGATAGTTGTCCTGGTATTTTCTGTGGAAAGATCTGTGATTACAGATTATACTCCTGTGCGTGGGGAAGTTCATCTCATACTAGTATTTTTATACTCCTTATGGATGCATAATTGATGCAATAATTTGGTAGTTGATATCAGCAAAAATAGTTATGTTATCATGTATCCATATGTTGCACACGCAACACACCTGACCCCCACCCCAGCCCATGTAAGTGTCTGGTATTTAATCCCCTTAGAAGTCTGATAACGTTAGAACAGCTTGCTGACAAGCTTTGTTGACACTTCAGTGAGAAGGGAAAGTTGTCTTTAACCACTGCTTCTTAAAGTTCTGTCACAAAAAAATTCACAACTAAGTTTTTTCTGAGGAGAATTCACATTAGCAGTTCTTCCCACAGAAATGCAAACTGTGACTGCCAGTATATAGAAATATTTGTGAAGGAATGCTTTCACTGGCACACTTGAAGTGACCAAATTTTGAGCACAGTGTTCCAGTAGGATATGTCTAAAACTACCTCCTCAGAGCTTGTCCTTAAAGTAAAATAATTTAATTCAGTGTTCTCTGCGTATGTTCAGAGAGATATCTTTTTTGCATTCTCATTTTTCACTTGCTGCTGAAAATACTTCATGTCAGAACAAGAATGTGTCATTAGTAATTGACAGGACAAAGGGAAACATGACAACAATGGAGTGAGTTAATAATGTGCTGGATGGTGATACCAGAGCACTAGCACTGCATCTGGATTTTGACATCAATGAAGTAAAATATTGGAAACAACCCATTGTGTTCTTGCCAAGTAGCAAACAAAGTACAGGACTTGCAGATTTAATGTACCAAACTATGGTATCACCACTAAAAAGTAACCAGGGGTGCTAACAAGTATCTGATAAATCCTTATTCTTAAATCTTTCTCCCCTACAGAAATGTGGTTGCAGGCTGATTTATGATCAAGGAATCATATATCCAGGGATTTGTTTTATGTAGTCCATATTCTCTTTTTGCTGTGTGGCAGGGTTTTATTGTTTATGTAAAAGATTTTCAAACATACAAAATTGTCATTTCTTGCCTGTATTTCTTCTGCTGCTTCCCTTTGACTGTTTTCAGACTGTTAGGCACCAACAAGTTTAGCAACTATTTAAAAACTACTCTCAGATGAGGTTGTTTTATGAAATAGTAGATTTTCTGTTTTTCTTCACTTCATGTGCCTGACTTAAATTTTCAGTTGAGTGAAATACTGAAAGAATGAGGTAAAACACCAGTTCTGATCATAAGGAAAATGAGAGAGACCACACACATTACTCACTGGTTGATGTTCTTGGCAAGAATTCAGAAAGCTAAGATTTGGCATGCTGATCAATAATCATAGCAAGCAAGATTAGTTTCCATGATTACTTGATCAGAGGTTTTGGGGAGACTGCTGATGCTAACAGCACCAGGGATAGTAATTGCCCATTGATACAGCTACTTAAAGTGCCTGTGTGTCAGGGTGTCCATCTCTTGTTCTATGAAGAATTGGTTAATAAAACAGACAAGCTTGAAATGTGGGGCTTGGGGGGAAACTCTTCATGAGTAGCTCTCATGCTCAGTGAAAAAAATCGAGTGTCTGAAATTGTTCCAAATAGATACTACTTTTGGCTGTCCAAAAGATCTCTCTAGGCTACACTGTTTATTTTCAAAAAAGCTTTTTGCATTGCCTTGCCTAAGTTTTTTTGATGCAGTTCTTGTCCCGTCTCCAGAGAACTCAGATCACAGATTCATCCATCATTCTTTCTGTCAGCTTTTAACTTGCATAAATTCCATTATCACATCCCTAATCAGTCTTCCTTCCTTTGAACTTCACTATCTGCATCTTTGAGTCTTTCCAACTTACTGCTTTTCTCTACACTTTATCTAGTTGACTTCTACCTTTCAGAGCTCACCATGTCCAAACCTATTAGACATTAGTAGTGCTGAATTGAGTGGAAAGATTTGTGTGTGGGTGTGTAGCTATGTGTTACATAAATATGTAAGCAACATATGCATGTCCACATACACACACAAACAAGGAATTTAATCTTAGATTATGGTTTTTGCTTTTCTATTCTTTCTTTATTACAGAATTGCTAAGCAGTTTTATTTTATTTATAAATTCAGATGGTGTACCCCTTACTGACATGCTGACTATTCGAAGGGTCTACGCCATCTCATTACTAGTCTGGGAGAATACAAGTGATTAGAATAAAAGGGTTTTTTTCGGTGAAACTTAGTCACAACATGTGAGAAATAGCCACGAATCAGCCTCCAGGATTGTTGGCTAATTCACACCCTTGTAACATGAAGTTATGTACCTTTCATATACCTTTCATATACCTATAACCTCTCCAAAATACACACTCGTATCTCTTTGGCTATCACACACACTTATGTGACTCTTCTGTTGAGGTCTCCTTCTGGGTTCCACAGAAGATGTATTTTAAGCTTTACCAAGAAGTGCAATAGAACTTTGCACTAGCAGTCTTGGTACTCTTCTGCTCTGTCATTCCTGAAGCACAGAAGCAAAGGATATAAGCTGGTTTATTAAATAAAAAAAAAAAATTAAAAAAGAGGAATTTACAATATTGTGTTCCGTTTGATTAATGCGTTATAAAAAAGTGCTTCTGACTGATAGGATCAAACAGCAGGTATTTTCATTAAACAAACAAAAGAATACAAGTCTGTCAATTATTTAGAATTAAATATAGGTTCTGTCCATACTATCTAACTTACACTCTTCACTAGCCTTCACTACCCAGCTGTAGTTTCATACCTAACATTTTCAACTGTCTTCTCCTTTCTGGGTACAGAATATAGTAAATAGCACTGATCTTAGTGCAGCTTATTCATAGCATTCCCTTCCTAGATGAAAACTGATCTTAGATTCTTCCTTTCCTGGCTTTCAGTTGCTGTCTGATTTAGTCTGTTTTGCTGCTATCACCCAGGAACTACTGGATACCTTTATTAAACCTCTTCTGTCATATGCAGAGTCTACATTAAGCAGCTGATGGACTTGCCAAGCACTGCAACATTCAACATCAAGGGTTTCTATTTACACAGTTTATAAGAAGCTGAACAAATCCCCAAGACAGGCACAGGGCTTTTCTTTTGGAAACAGAAAAATCTGCACTTCTCCTTTCAGTTTTTTCACCCCAAATCTGTACCACTTACAGCTGAAGTCTCAGAGGCACTTTCACTGGTGCTTATTAAATAGCGCTTCACAGGACCACTCTGAGGAAGGAATCCCTGCTTTACAGAAGTTAATGTGTGGCTTAAAACAGTAGCTGTCAAGTCAGTGGCAGAGCCAGGAACAGATCCCAGGAGTTGTTTCTCACCTGCTCTAACCTTTAGCTCTTTTGTTTAATCCTACAGCCAGTGAGAAGCTTCCTGTCAAACAGCAAATTCATAAATGGAGCTCTTTTTCTCTTCTGAATGCACCTCTGTCATTTCTGTGCTGTCTCATCTGGCAGCTATCCCTTCAGGAACAAGATGGTGTTGCACCAGGCAGGTGCTGAGCATAGGAAATTAAGCATTCCTGACTGTCTAAGACAGCTTTTGGTTGGGTTTCTGAATGTTAGTGCCTAAGTGCTGCTTTGTGCTGCTGAATTCTTAATTCTGTCATCTACGTTCAGTGTGGTCTCATTTGGTTTGATGGATATTTCTTTGAGTCTGGATGCTTTGGGCCTGCAACAACAACTGTCATGTCTGTGTATTGTGTCATGTGGGATTGTGCTGAAAGCCAGGAATAACCATAAAAAATGTAATTTCCAGAACCTTACAGGCTGAGTTGATAGTTGCTGAAAAGAACATATCAGGCTTTATTGAATTCAGTGGTGCTGAATCAGACAGAGTGTAACGAAATCTTCACCTGTACAGTTTCTGCAGCTATTCCTTCAGTTATTTTGCCTAGCTAAGTGGATTGCACATTCATCAAAGAAAGCTGAGCAGTAACAGTTTGATCAAAAGTCAATTGAACCTACCAGAGTTCTTTCCATTTGATTCCTGGGACAGTATCCATGACTTAATGGCAAGCTTCTGGTCATCACAGTAAACATTTAGAAAGGTAATATCCTGTTTAGTCATTAATATAGATAAATTCAGTCATATTTTGACTACACATAAATGCAGTTCTCTTGACTGATTAGTATTTTCATAAAATGCCATGTAATTAAATAACATGTAAACAGTATTGTACTGGATGCTGAAATACATATAATGAGTACCTTAATGAGGTACAGATAATTAAGTCTTAGAAAAACAAGTCTTCTGTCAGAGAAGATAGATGTTTGCTGTCTGCAATCACCAGTCAAACATCATTAAGATTGCTCTGTCTTTTTGCAGCACCTACTAAATGGCCTATTTTGTTTTCCTAATGTATCAGGAGAGTAAACTAAGAGTAGTTCTGATGCCATAAGATCTCTGTAGTACTACAAGAGTAGGAAGCAGTTCCCACCTGGAGCTTTGAATAATAGCCTTATGAGCTCTAACTCTTGCAAACATACTGTTGAGGGAGAGAATTTCCCTGTAAAATATTGAATATTATCCAGTGCCTGGATTTTGTACTGCCCATTTTCTGCTAATATTTGCCCCTGTTTAAAACGGTCTGTATACTTACTTGCCCATTGCCACAGGGTAAGTATCCTTTGCTTTTGAAAATCTGATCTGTCCTGGGGTTTCAGGTTTAATCACGTTGGTGTTCGTTTTCGTAGCACAGGTGCAGCAGTGAACAGCAGTGAAAGCCTCCCTCCATCCTCATCTGTCAATGACATCTCATCCATGTCCACGGATCAAACACTGGCGTCTGACACAGACAGCAGCCTGGAAGCTTCTGCGGGACCCCTCGGTTGTTGCAGGTGACTAGCCGCCTGCCTGCGAAACCCAGCGTTCTTCAGAGGATGATGCAGTTTAAGAGGAAAACAATAATGGGAGTTGAGAGATGAAAAGAAAGAGAAATGAAACACAAAGATTTAAATGAAACAAACAAGCAAACAAAATCTTTTCAGCCTGCTTCTCCTACAGAGTTATGTAATGCAGCTAAGCTCAAGTGTATATTTAACTTATAGTTGCTCTGCTTTGGTCTTCTTCCAGTGATGCTTACCAGGGCGGGGGGAAAAAAGGAACTGAAAAATCCTTTTTTTACCCCCTTCCCCACAAGATGTAAAATGAATGGCTGCAAAACCAGCAACCTGCAACTGTCCTTTTCACACTGGCATGACAAGGTGTGCAGTAGCCACTCTCAAACACAGGAGTGCATATCTGCCTTCACTCTCTATTCTGTCATCTGCCCAGTGAGGCAGACAGGGATATATATATACATGTATTTTTCTTCATATAGGAATAGCACATAGACACACATGCCAAGAGAATTCAGGTGGTGTATGCAGCTGTGTGCCCACAGGAACACACAACACCTGCATATGTACTTAGCGTGCACTCCACAGCCATAAATGGCCCATTTCAGGTAAACTGCATAACTACATATGTGATACTACCAGTATAAATTCCATTTGTTTGTTCATTGATGTGAGGTTGCATATCTTGTATGAGGACTTGTGGAAGTGTAAATAACCACATAGAACTCTTGCTCCCTCAGACACTTGAAGATGTAGCACCAAAATTTCTGCTGAGAATTGTATATATATTTTGAAATAATAACCAGTTTTATTGAAAGAAGAAGCCACAGAGCTTAATAGAAAAATGTTAGTTTGTGAATGTTAAGACTTGTTGTTCTGATTTTTAGAGCAGATATGCCATACTGAGACCAGGTTAGAAGGAAGCACATGTATCTTTGCAAGCTACAGGGAACAAGAATGAAAAGTTTTTATGCCCAGAAAGATTTATCTCAGTAAACAGCTTTTCCTGTCACTGTTAAGCGAGTTATCATCTTAGGTCATAGATAGGCTCACTATTATGAATTACAGGTATGTTTGGAAGTTAAAGAGTTGGGGAATGAGCAGGTCATGGTAATATGATTGTGAAAAGGACATGCAACAACTTGTTTTTAAGTCTAGGCCTTTACTGGGTTAGAGAATGGATATTTGTGACCTACTCCGCCTCAGTGTGTGTTTGCAGCATAGAGGTTGTTTTCCCTTAAATCATTCCCTAGCAGGGACCTCTGCTACTAAGAGAACAGGCCTCTCCAGATGCTTTTGGCTGTTCATTTGCTCATGACAGATCATCAGGCTCCCCAGGAAGTTTTAGCAGCTGTATTACATGGAAGAGAACCATTGAGAGCATGGGTCCAGTATTCCTCTTTTCTAAGTGATAGCGAAGGTTATCAATCACCTGGTGCACTGAGATGAAAGGGTTGCAGTCAGGAGTCTTAGGCAGTTTTGACAAGTTCCAAAGAACCCAACAGTGACTGAATACCAAATTGAATTTACCAGGCAATAATCCACAGGATTACCAATGGTAAGTAACAGCAAGTGTTTTTACCAGAGGATAACAAAAGTCCACACCGAATTTCAGAACAATTGAATATTTTCCCAGCCAAAGCAGCAATTAACATTTTCCACTGCATGGTCATTGCTACCTGAGTTGGAAATTAATTAAAATCTGAATCATCTGTTCTTTTACTAAACTGTGCCATGTAAACTGAAATGAGCTAAATTGTACTCTGATGCTTTTCTAAATGTCAGAGAGAGAAACTGTTTAGATTAGTGTTTAGAATTAGTGGATATTTTAAATTCATTAATTCTTATGTATTCAAAATTCTACCAAAATAGGACTGGGTTTTTTTGGTGGTTTACAAACCTACCATTCTGTAGTGGGAAAAAAAAAAAAAAAAAGTTGAGTATCAAGTCAGAGTTTGTTCAAAGGGAAGAAAGGAAGAAAAACCTTCTCTCCAGGGTGGCGAGAAGGGGAGATAAAAATTAAGTTGGTATGGAATAATTTCAGACTTGGTAAGTCTGAGCTGCATCAGAATTGCTGTAGGAAATGGATTTTTTTCCCCTGGTTATATTTTTGGTAGATTTTTATCAAAACTTTTTTGAGAATTAAATTAGGTTGATAATGTTCTAAAAACTCAGAGCAGTAATTTTAAAAGCAATAACTTACTACTGCTAAATATATTTTAGCAATATTCTCTCTTAAGCCATGAAACATCAAGTCACTATTGAGTAGAGTAACTCTCACTTCAAAGCCAATGATCATAAAAATATTGGAAGGTTAACAGCAAAGCTCTGTAGGTATGTAGGCAATAACACCAAGGGTGACTTCTTAGCAATAATGAAATGTATCACCTCCTGATTTAATTCACCATAAACATATATTAATAATATTCAGGTAACTCGTATCTGCTTTACATTCCTTAGTGTGCACCATTTGGGTGTGTTATTTCAACAAAACTAAATAAAGCATCTCAAAGAGGCAAAGCTGTATGCAAGAGAAACTGCACAAACACCACCAGTGCAGACCGTAGAAACCTGGGGTAATCACAGTTCATTGCCAGTGGTATTACAGAGATGTGACATAGCAGAGAAACAGAGAAACCATTTGTAGTCGATGCATATTTGTAGATGTCCCATGTTTCATCTATGGAAGCCAAAAAATGTACTCTTGGTCCCATGGTATAATTCAGTCTTGTTTGGGTTCATGAGGGCTGGGTGGACAACCATAGGTGATGTCCTTTGGTCAGTGCTGAATGAACCCACAACGCAGGAGTTACATAGCTTTATTCCAGCAGCCTGGATTCTGCCAAGCACCAGTGCTTGTTCAAACACTTGATGGAGACTATAGGGATGAATCCATAATTTTAACTAGCACGTGCTTTTGTTCTTAGCTCAGCAGTGATTGACATCAGCATGTGCTTAAGTGCCTTGCTGAAATGGGGCCTAAAAGAATTACTGCATCTCTTTCTGTCCTCAGATTAGTCTCCTTTATGAGAAGCTCTGTCAGGAGAAGGAGACTTGGAGCTGTCCACATTGGACACTAGAAAAAAAAGCCATCAATGAAGAAAAGCATTAGTTCTTTACAATTCTGGTCCTTGTATGTCGAAGTTGAAGTAGTGACCATCAAGCAGGAATAGCATCCTTTGTTTTGCTTTGTGCAAAGAATTTGGTGCTGTCAAGCTGATACCTTACAGCAGTGCATGTACTCTTGAACAAAAGATTATAGTGATGATGTTCTGAGGTTGTTTTAAGGGAGACAAATTCTATTTTCTGGTTCTAGAAGTTTTGATACCCCTCTCGTCAAGTCTATCCCCCTTTATTCCAACATTTTGTTCAGTTCAATGATGATAAATGTTTTTTTAGTTTTGCCACTGATCTTTAAAATCTACTTCAGTTTAAAATGTTACTAAATGTTACTTGAGCAAGAATTTTTACTTAATTCTCTGAGGTTTGCAGTTGTAAGCATAGTTGCCACCACTGCAGAGATGAAGGAAATTGGGTAGCAAGAGATCTATGACAGATACCCCAAGGTATTTAGGCACCAAAGGAGTAATCAGAGAGCCTATGCCAGAAATGGCATCATCCTGAAGGGCAGCTGGACACCTTTGAAAATTTGCCTGAGAGCCTATTGATATCTTAAGTGCCTGAATCTCCAAAGAAATTCTGTCCCAAGTGGCTTACTTAAGTCATGTATATAGCTATGAGCAGGGTGAGGAGAATGGCAGAAGCATTTTCACTATCAATGGCTGCTCAGAGCACTAGCTGCAAGAATTAGCATTTAGAAGGTACAGAGGAAAGTTGCTGCAAAACATTCCCACTTTATTTTCAGATGGAGTACTTCTGGATAGAATGAGAAACAAACAAACAAGTCAGAATGGCTCTTACAAGACCCTTCATCCATTTTCTTTCACACTGCTGTGTTTAAATGAGGATGAGGTATTGATTTACTACAAGTCGATGCAAGCTATGTATATTTTCAATCCAAAATTTTTGGTATGTTTTGAAAACAGTCTTCAGATACTGACTTGGCAACTGGAATAGTATGTTGTGTGTTTTGACTATATTCCATTCAAATGTAATCTATCTCTTAGACAGTTCAGAAGTTTGAGCTGGTCACACGCTGATTTACAGGAGTTGCGTTGTGGTTTGTGATCACCCCCTGCTACCTAGAATTCCATGGCATGAATAGATTCAGGAACCTTGGCAAGCTTGCATTATATAAAATGGAGCTTAAATTGGAGTGCAGGTATGGTAATGAGTTTAAAGTTAAAAAAAAAGAGAGAAAGAAAAAACTACAGCAAGGCTAACCAAGTTTTCCAAGCCCTAATGCACTGATGGTTTCCCTCTGGAAATCCCCAGTTCCTGCACAGGATTGGCCACCAAAGGTTATACGAGATAGATGATCATGTCACTATGTCACTCTTCCAAACTTATAACCAATTTGGTTCATGTATATGGTTTTATCTTCATATAGTATTGCTTTACCTTCAAAGTTTTGGCTAACAATACTGAAGAATATAGACCTGTTGCAGTGTCTTCTGTGAGTTTTCCAAAGGAGTGCTACTTAACTGATTTGCATTGTATTCTAAATTTGCCAGGGAGCACCAGTGATTTCTTCTCCATAAACATATTTTCTCTAGAAAAATGTGCTATTAGTAAATTTTAGAACTGCCTGAGAGAGTCACTTTCAGCAAATTTCCCCAATTTTTTACTAAAGAAAAAGAGTGTTTGGAGTATCCTGAAATTATTGTGAAATGTAATTGGAATATTTTAATTCAAAGTAAGTTTCAGTAACCAGTGTTAGCTTATTTATATTACAAAATTTTCAGTATTTGAAAGGATTACTTTATTTTCAGATCTATTTATATTTCTTAGTTCATCCTTATTGAGATATTAAAATTTTATGTGAATTCAGACATGCAAAAACAAACAAAAAAAAGGCATTTTGCAACAAACTCTGCTTCCAGGAACAGTAATATAAAGGAACACCTGCAGGGAGGAATTAGAGTTTTCTTTTAATAGTCTGGGGAAAAAAAAAAAAAAAAAGTCTGTTAGTGGTTTAGTTTAGGCTTTTATTTTCTTTGCTTCTGTATGTGTTCGTAGGAAAGAGAGGGTGTACACAGGGGTGTGATTTTTAGAACCTCTGTTCTATTCATACTTGATCCAAGTTCTCTCTGTGGATAAAGAGAGTAGTTGTAACAAAACCATGCATCTTCAAGAATCTGATGGTTGTGCTTATTTGAACTTCCACCACTTTACAAAGGATACAGTTAACTAATTGCAGGCTCAAGGTGATCTTTTTCACACACACACACACACACACACACACACACACACAAAGAAAATCATTGTACAGTAGGTTTGAATATTATACAAATATGTAATGTCTTAATTAGTAAGATGCTTGGGGAGGCAGGGGAATGGTGAATGTGTCATCTTCGCTCATGAGCTGGAAAACAGACCTGTCCAGTGGAATCCTTTTAGTGTATTAAGAACTTGCCGGTGTGGCCTGATTTTTTTTTCTTGTTTGTTGTTGGTTTGGGTTTTTTTAATTACCTATTGATTGCAAGAGGTGAAATGTTTAATTTAATGCATGTTCAGGCTCATTGACCCATGGCAAGTATGAGTTTTAAAGATGGTTTGATTCGACAAAAGAATGTTGAAAAACTTCAATTGAGGCTAATGGTGCCTTTTAATTTGAGAGCAAAAAGCTGAAAAGCACATATTGAAGGAAGACATAGTCAATTTGGGAAATAAATGTGTCCCTACCATGCTTACCATTTCAGACAGGTCTCTTTTGCTAATTTTCACTGAACAGGGCCATTCTTGTCTTCTGGAAAGCAAGATATTTATAATGTAAATAGTTGTATTGATTTATTTTTTTCCTTCTCTGTAATTAATATGTAATAATCCAACATGCTATTTCTGTTAAAATCTTTTACAATAAGGCCGCTGTATGCCTAAATATGGTTGACCTCTGACCTTCTCCTAAGTCAGTCACAGGCTGATAAAGGAGGGTGCTAGAAGTTTCAGTGTACATATAGAATCATGTATATTTAGTAAATTGGATAAGTGGGACTTATGGCCAGTATGCATTAAACCACAACAGTAACAAAGCTCCAGATCTTAACTAGCAAAAACAACTGTTCACCTTGCCATGTCCATCCTGTAATAAGATCTAAGTTGCACCTGCCTGTAGTTCTGCATGAATCAGACTTCGAAGTATAACTAACAAGATCTGTAATGTATCAGTGTTGATTAATGTAGTTGTTAAAAAAAAAAAAAA